>JAWMAG010000037.1:19722500-19882500 GCA_037013455.1 Ceratitis rosa
CAAAACGAAAAACAACTGCTATGATTGCTGAGGCCGAAATGCAGTCAAAAGGCAATAAATTTATTAAATTTAAGCATTATGCTACAATTGAATATATGTACATATACTCGTATATGGTATATATGTATAGGCTTGCATGAATGTGTCTCAGCGCTAACTCTCAGTAAAAACAAAAAAAAAAAGACAACATCAGAGGCTCAACTCTGGTGGCACACCAAGCCAACAAAATTAACTGTACATATTCTGCATAAGTTTTGTTTGTGCATACGTGTATACAGCACTACATATCCATATGCTACGTAATGAATAGCATTTTTCGCTTCGCAGCCATAGAAAATTTTATCATTTTTCATTCGTATTCATTTATTGAAATGTTCATTAGTTTTTTCCTCCAAAAGTCGTAAGTAAAATGCCGGTAAGAAAAAACTTTTAACAGTTCAATATTTATTGTTTAAAAAAAATACAAAACAAAAAATAAAAATATAAAAAAAATTTGTGTATTTGTCTGCAACACTGCAACAATCTGCCACTTTTCTCTAAACCCAATCCATTTGACCTAAAATCGACAGTAATTTGTGGTAACTAAACAATTGCAAATGTATGTATATATAAGTGTTTTTATAGATATGTTTAAATACGCTTGTTTATACCTAATTTCAATATATTATTTTTGCTATTGTACAGTTAGGTTTTTTGTTTGAAAATCTATGCTTTTTTGGTTTGATAATTTTGGGTAATTTTAGGCCAGTTTAGTAATCAATTAACCCGGTGTGCAATGATATGACATATATATGTTTAAGAGCAAGTAAATATCTACATACATACGTGTACATACACAAAATGAGGATATTACTTCTTTTTTCTTCTTCTAAAAAAGACTTTTGATCTAAAAACTAAAGGAAGGGAAATAATTAAGGAGACGCAGTCCTCCGGGAGGTAAAGTCGAAAATATGTATGAAATTTTTCAAGTCGAATCTGTGAAATATCACCCTCGAAGTGTTGAGAAAACTTTTTCTGACCAAACATTATAGCTCCTAGACACGAAAAAGCGGGAAAGAGAGAAAACTTCAGTTGAGCCTTTCAAAAATATTCAAATGATGCGTCTGTTGATCAACTCGCAGTCGCATTGAGTGGATCTTGTTTTTCAATTAGGCGACTTACTAATTAAGGATTTCCTCTCTAAAAGCCTTATGTGTGATCCAGAAAAGGGGAAACAAAAACCTTGAGTTAAAACTTTTTTTTTTGATGTCAATTTATTTACAACTGAAATTTTTGGTTATTTATATGGGTGACTGCCTCCCCACTAGTTATTTCCTTTTTTATGAAAATTGCAAATAAAACTCGTTCTCCAACTAGAAAAAATGAACAATGGAGTGCAATTGCGGAAGGTAGGTCCTTGCGTACTTGCCTCCTCCATTTTATTGCATTGACATAAGACATGACTTTCCTCTGTGGGGTGTGCCTAACTTGTATATGAGAAAGCTAGGCACTCGCAGCAAATGATGGAATATGTTTTCTTAATCCCCTTGAATTAACAGTTGTCATAATTTTTGTTGTAAGTTTGTTCCTCAAATAGAAATTACTCATTACAGCCTATAAAGGTGCTTTTATAATTTTTTAGAGATTACTACATATACATACCTTCTGCTCAAATATAAAGGAGACGTTATCCATAACTCGACAAGGACAAGACAATTAACGTTGAGCAAAGAGTTTGTTTGAAATTTTGTTATTCCAATGGAATAAGTGCGACGGACGCAATGAAAATGTTGCAGAAGGCATATGGGGAGTCTTGCCTATCACGTGCACGTATTTTTGATTGGTATAAGTCGTTCAAGGACGGCCGTACATCGCTGGAGAGCTTGCCCCATGATCTTCGTCCAGCAACGTCAATAAACGAAGAAAACGTCGAAAAAGTAAAGAAAATTGTGTTGAAAAATCGTTGTGTGACTGAAAGAGAGATAGCTAGTGAGCTCAAGATATCAAATGGATCCGCTCATGGCATTATTCACGATGTTTTGGGCATGAGACGTGTGTTCCAAAATTGTTGCTCATACGTCTCGTCTTGTACGTGATTATTTGACCAAAAACAACGTAAATATTGTTCCGCAAGCACCGTATTCACCGACATGGCACCGTGTGACTTTTTTCTTTTCCCTAAACTCAAATTGCCGCTTCGTGGAAAGCATTTTCAGTCGATTGAAGTCATAAAAGAGAATTCGAAGAAGGAACTGAAAGCCATACCTAAAGCGGCCTACCAGAAGTGTTATGAAGATTGGGAAAAAAGGTGGCATATGTGTATCGCCTCTAATGTTGACTATTTTGAAGGGGATAAAATAAATATTGATGAATAATTAAACGTTTTTGTTTTATTGAGCCAGTCTCGTTTATATTTGAGCAGAAGGTATTATAGTACCGCAATAATCCGAAAGTTTTTAATGTTCTAGCAGTCAGATGAACATCAACCCGAAAAAGTGAAGTTTGCGGACAAATATTGTCACGTTATATCCGTTTCTCCTTATAAAAATACACCGTGGTTTTATAGTTTATATAATACCTATAATAAATATATATATTCAGGGTCGTATTAAAATGGCATGACAATGTACTATAAATTAATGGAAAAGTTCTTTATTAACTGTTTTGTTGAGATTATGAGAATTAAAATATTATTAATTGAAAATATTAGAATAAATACCGAAAATAATTGTTAAATTTTAATATTAAAGTAAATTAAAAATTAAAATCTTTGCTGAAGAAAAATTTTGAAAATAAAACTTTTTTGGTTTTTTATTAGAAAGAGCCAAATCACTTGCCACAGACAGGAACAGATGGTAAACACTTAGTGCGCGATCCAGACTATAAAGTGGATGCATAAGAACCTTATGAACCGCGATTCTGCTACTGTTGGCCAAAGCTGGTTATATCTGGGCGTCTATCGCTTAATTTAAGCGGTCCAATTGCTGAGAGTACAGGTTCGAATGGTTTGAATTAATTGTTTGGCTTTAGGGTAGCGGCTCGTTGTGGATGATTCCACGCCAACCTGGTTTGGAGATCATTGGTGCCGACTTATAGTCCTTCAACTACGACCGCTTTCATTTTATGTGACTGTAAGTAAACAACTTTTCATCACCAGTCACCATCCGCTTCAGATGTTGGTCGATATTCCTTTTAGCGCCATCTATCGGAATCTAGTCACACTTACACGTATATTAATTAGATTTTTTATTTCAATTACTGAGGATAGGAAAGTAGTTACAGCAGTATTTCAAGTTCCAAGACGATTTCTATTGAAATTATGCATAGGAAAATAAAATCAAAATGTTAATTTTTGAGCCAAAAATAAAATAAAAATAACGATTTTTCTTGAAAAATTTGAAACTTTTGTCTTATGTCAAAACTTAAGAAAAGTTAATAGTCATATGGTTTTTATTCTAATACTTTTAACAAAATCTCAAAAATTTTAATAACTGAAAAATTTCCGAAATTAAAAAATTTTTAAATTTTACGGAATTTTTAAGTATAAAATTATGTGTTTCTGCACATACAATTATACATTTCTTAAAAATTTGTCAGTTTTTCAGGTGAAAAATTTGATGAATAAATTTTAACAAATTTTAATTTTAATATTTTTCTCCTTTTTTTGTGCTAAAAATATAGTGGTTCAATTTTATTTTTATATATTTTAAAATGTTTGAGTTAAATATTTTTTTTTTTTAATTTTTCATTCTTAAGTACACTAGCATACAACCTCTATGAGAATACTCTACTAATATGTGTAGGTTTGTGTAACCAATGTTATTTCCCTAATAATTATAATTAATTGCTGTACTGCTCAAATTTAAATGTGCGAGAAAATTAGTAAATTTTCTGTGAAATATTACATTTCCACTCAACGCTGGCAATCATGCTGGCAAATTGCCGCTATGCTTCACATAATTAGTCAATATTGCCTCGGCAGTTTTGTTGCGGTTTCCTCATGGAATTACCCAGCCCAATTTCAGGCGAGCACAAATATATTTACATACTTACACCATTACATGTACATACACTAATATATTTAGCAGAAAATAACTCATTTTAGCTACTAGAAATATGTTTGTTTGTATTGCTTTTAAGCTTTAATGTTTGTAATGCTGCCCATCTGGCCTACTGCTACCTACTGCGTAACTAAATCAAGGAAATAAATATTGAAACAAAAAGAAAAGAAACTATAAAAAATCGTTATAGAAAGCTACAACAATAAGCTTAGAAAATCCAAAAAGTCATTACAGCCTAAAAACAACAAAAAAAAAACAAAAAAAATGTGTGCGAAGACCTACGGCAGCCGCTGCCACTGTTGCTGCTGCTGCCTTCGAAGTCGTTTTAGCACAAATTTATTTGATTTATTACAAGATTTGGCGTTATGTGAGGGAATTCGGTATGTGTGAGTATGTGTATGTGTGTCGAGTTCATTTTATATGTACTGGCTTCTGTATAGTTTGTTTTTTTTTTTTTGCTAATACTCTAAGCGAAATTTCCATATTACTATTACATCTCATATCAATTGCGCTGTGCCATCTTGCCTCACGTTGGCTGCTGCGGCCGCCATCGTTACAAAGTTAGATCTCATGCAGCGTATTGGTGGTGGCGCAAACGCCCGAAATCGAAATAAAATGGGGTCGTCGATATCATTTGCAATTTACATACAATAATACTTACAAAGTCAATTATGAGGTATGATTGTTGGAATCTATTTTCTATGATGATACAGAAAAAAAAAAAAAATCTTTTTATTTATCTTTTAAGGTAATAGAGTGCCGACATTGACTAAAGCACTTATATAAGGTAGCTTTACGGTTCTGTTAGGGTATGGTGTTGGTAAGAATTTCTATACACAGATTTTCCTCTAAGATATTTCGATAAATTTAAATTTAAAATCAATTTTTTTATATTTTTTTTCTTGAAATATTCAAAATAAAATAATAAATTTTAAATACATCTTTCTATACCCTCAGTTTATAAAAATTTTATACAAAATTTCGGTACGTATTTGTTGTTCAAGTCCTGATTCGATCAACTTCCAAAACTATAGAAAATAAATTTTTCTAGTTGCGGTACCTCTGGGCATTGAATATCAAGCCCTTTGAGTATTTTTCTGACCTGAAGAAAAGCTCATCATAAAAATCCATCTGCCGTTCGGAGGTTGCTTAGAATAAACTGAAACTCACTTCGGCGGTTACAAGTTCTTATAGTTGTTCGACCAGATATTCACCTTGCACTAAACCAAGACTGTATCGTAAGGATAAATTTCACGTTAATCCAAAAATTTCAATTGTTTCAATAGAAATATTTGAAAATTCTATCGTTAAAGGTGGGATCAAAATTAGTTTTATTTCGTTTTCAACCGAAGCGATATGCTGCCATTAATGTTAAAGAGTTAACAAATAATGTTAAGTTAGCAGGCAGCCATTTTAAATTTAATGTTAAGGCTGAGTTTGTGCGATCTCATCGTTTAAAACTAAATTTCGAAACAATATAATATCGTTTAGTTTATTTATAGGGCAAAACTTTGCAAAAAAGTAGGTGAAGGAATTTGCTTGTTATAAGTTCTGGTTTGAGGTTACTGAGGAAATAGTATGATCCGATATTAACGGGTATCAAAAGGTGATTTTTACATAGGCCGCCTATGGTTTTCTAATATGGATAGATGGACCTCACTTTACCTCAACTGGACTGGTATCTCTAAAACATGCGTTGCGAACGTATCAACTGCTGCCTCTGGTGTAGGAAAACGTTGATTCCTCAGTATATTTTTCTATGCACAGAAATAAAAAGAAGTCAAATATCAACTCAGAACTATACGGTGGATGACTCATCAAATCGTTTCGAGTGCTCAAAAATAGAATAGTTTCAGTCGATGTGTGAAATCTCGCATTGACGTGGTGAAAAGTGTTCCATCCTCGGCGATTTCTTGATTTCTTGAATGACAACTGGGAAACAAATCGTTGGTTACCACTCAGAGTTTACTGTTCTGCGTTCTGTTCTAGTGAAACGGTTGCGACATGCCCAGTTTTTCCAAAAGAACAGCTGGCCATTTACTTTGAAGTGCGTCGTGCGCAAATAACTTTTCTTAGATTCGGCTCATTTTTAAGCACCAATACAGTCGACACGATGTCATAGACGTGTTTCAAAGCACCGTTATGATATATGCATTTTTAACATTTTTCTTGACCTTTTACTGAGCGATTGACAAATTGTGTGAGATCCAACGTGAACAAATTTTTTTTGCGCTCAAATGTTCATGCAATATTGCATTTGTGCTGGTCCAACTAACGCTTATCAACTATATCTCGTCTCAACCTCACGGTAGATTACATGATCTGATCTGGCAATGTCAGTTTGAACCACAAATGATTTTGGACGACCTTTGCGAAATTCCTCTTGGAGTGATCTACAATATGATCTCGATTGAATTCACCATACCTTCAATAAACACTGGTCCTTGATGGAGTTTCATTGCCAAAATTTTAACTAAGTTCATCGATGTACTGTTGCTGAGTTAATCCATGTCGCAAGTTGTGAAAAAGCGCAGAAATGTTGGTAATTTAATTCCATTTTGTGCCCAAGGTGAATATTTTAAGTCACTGTAAGCAACACAAATAGCGTTCGTATGGCAAAACGTTATGTTATAACATCAAAAATGTCAAATTTTACGATAAAGTTGCTTGATTGCAACACTAGGGTGGGCAGATCCCGAAATGTAAAAGGAACTCTTATATTAAGAAAAAAATTGTTATTTGTTTCAGGCGAATTTATTTTCATTGAAAAAAGTGTTTATTTGAAAACTTTAAACAAAAAAATTTATATTTTTTTATGTATAAAAATTTAAATTTTTTATGTATAATATTTCAAATTTTTTTGTGTTTAAATTTGAATTTTTTTTATGTATAAAAATAAAAATTTTTTATGTATAAAAATTTAAATTTTTTTATAATATGTATACAAATTTAAAAAAATTTATGAAATCCAGACACGCCTATTATTTTGCGCATGAATGCACATGTATACATATATAGATATATAAGTCGATTTTCGTTTAATATTAGCAACAACCTTTTTGGAAACAAACCTCATATACCCAGCGCACACAATTCCGACGTTTATTGTAGTTACAACAATACCTTCTACATGAATGCGTAACAACAACGAGTAACTTGTCAGAGCTCAGTTGTGGTGCCTTCGCATTGTTGCATTGTTATTGCTACCGAACTTTTCACAGCTGCAACAGTTGTTTAATCAACCGTCAGCCAACGGTCGCCCACAGCCGGTAAAATGCTCGCCACCAATCATCCGTCGGTCCAAACGCCCACCCGCCCGCTCGCCCGCGCTTAGCTCCACACTAACTCGGCTGGTTTCGAGAGCGTCCGTCCGGCTTTGTGCCGCTTATGGCGGCCTATCATGTTGCAATTCATTTCAAGGTGCATTGTTACAATTGTCTGCCAGTTGTGATGCTGATGCTATTGTTGTTGTTGTTGTTGTTGTTGTTGTTGTTGTTGTTTGTCATTTGTTGCATTGCATTGCACACGTAAACTTGACATTTGTTGGCGGTTTAATTAAAATAAAAACAAAAAAAAACGTTAGAAATAAAATCAAATGAAAAAAAAAAACAAAAACAAAAACAAAAACAGAGAAACGGCAAAAAAATTCGAGGCTGAGGTTGAGGTTTTCTCCACATGCAAGCGTCGCTATTGGCCATTGTTTTTTCTGCTGTTGTTGTTTATTTTTCTCGACTACTTTATTATTGTGTTTTTCTTAGCTACGGATATGTGACACGTCACGGCAGGCGGTATGTAGAGCAAAATTTCATTTATTTTTGCGGATTTCGATTTTAATTAATGCGGTAAAAATCAATCGTATGACGCAGATATATACTGGTACGTATAGTAAGTAACATGCATATATAGTATATTTTGTATTAAGCAAACTTTTACACATACGTGTACTTGACGTCAGCTGATAGTTGCTTTATACGTGTATGTATGGCGAGGAGGATGTGTTGAAAACATGTGCTGAGATTACTCATACGACACGTTGACATTTTCAACAATAATTAATTGGTGTTTTTAGATGCATATGTACACACTCATATACGTATGTACCGGTTATTCACTGATTTGTTACCTATCAGTCAAATAAAAAAAGTATATATACAGTGAAGCCTGGCTAAAAGAGAACTGGGTTAGCGAGGAAACTCTATAAGCAACTCACATCAGTCCAACATAGTGTGATTATCTTTTTCATAACTAATAATTTTAAATTTGGTTAATAAAGATCTGTAAGGGAGACAGCCTTCTACTGTTCCTTTATGCGGTGCTTGCAGGACCCCCAACACTATTTTGTTAAATTTCGATTTTATGATTGACATTGTAAGGGACGACAAGGGTAAAGACCTATGAAGTTATCCAAAATATTAAGTTTCTTATTTTAATATTGACATATCTATATTTTTGTACCTTTAGAGGTACTTGCTAATTATACATGAACAACTATCTCCTCATCGTTAGCTATTTGATTTGGACCGCCGTCTGTTTGTTACTGTTTTTAAAGACTTACGGGGACTACGATGGGATTAAAAAAAGTTGAGTCAGTAGGTGACTTTCAATTCGAGATAGCTGAGGATAGGTCAGATGAAATTCCACCACCAACGCTAACAGAAATTTGCCATATGATTCTCTTCGGAGTCCGGAGTAATTTACAGCCAATAAAAATATTCAGCGAATGCCTAATTGCATATGGAACCATTGCACCGACTTTAAATACTATTTCTAAGTGGTTCCGAAAATTCCATTCCAGACATTTTTCCGTAGAGGACGAGCTCCGAGAAGATCACTGTTGCTCTGGTGATATTCAAAATTGACGCAGACTCACTATTGATCCAAGAATTGATTGCTAATGAATTGGGCTTGAATGCCATGGCGGTATCAAGAATATTAAGTAATCAAATGAGATACACCAAAAAGTCTGCTGGATGGGTACCACGAATTTAAATGAAGCCCAAAACGCGGCTCAACTGCATTTTGCTCAATTTTTCCTAAACAAATTCGAAAATGGTCAGTCTGGTAACGAATCTTGGTTCTATAAGTACGATCCAGAAACCAAACCGCAGTCCATGGTATGGAGCCCAACAGAAGCAAGCCCACCCGTAAAATCTAAGCAACAAAAATCAGCTGCAAAAGTAATGATGTCTGTTTACTTCACCCGGTCTAAAATCGTAGCTGCTATTCCACTGGAAAAGGGTCAGACGTCAGATGGAAAATGGTACACCGAAGAGTGCTTACCAAAAGTCTTCAAAAACTTGTTGGAAAACAGGAAAAATACACGAATAGTTTTACTACGATCTCTGGAATTGAAAAAATACGTCCAGCACTATATTCCCCGGATATAGTACCTTGTGATTTCTGGTTATTTCCAAAAATTAAAAAAAAAAAATTGAAAGGAAAGGTCTTTTATAGGAACGAGGAGATAATTAGATTACAGATTAGTCAATAATCAAATTCTTTCAGCAAAGTGTAAACACAATATGATTGCGGCTAATATGACGCTACGATCTAGAAAAATTAATATTTTTACCCAACTCAAATCGATTTTCGTTGAGTTGTTGATTTGTAATGCTCTATCGATACTGTATATGTTAATCTGGAGAAAAGACTACCGAATTGAACTTTTTCCCTAGTTAATTTTCGGCATTTTTTCGCTTATAAAAACCATAAAATCGGTTCATAAAAAGACAAACTTTTATGTTTCAATAAGATCGGTATCAATTTCGAGGGAGTCGAACCATAAGCTCGATATTTTTTAAATTGATTGCTTCCAAGTTCACTTTCTGGAGAAAAAGTGGTACTCCTCTTATATAGACATGAGGATATCTGGGTACCAATCTCGACTAAATCAAACTATTTTATTATTTTTATGGAATATATGTATGTATATCGAAAGCAAGTCAACTTCCCGTAAAAAGGTGGTCGAAATCTTAATTCAGGCAAAAAACTATCTGAGTACCGAATTTCAATTAAATTGAATGATAAATAAGGTTTTTTCAAAATTTTTTCGTCCTCCCGGAAAGATGATAATATTGTTTTAAAAAAACCTACTCCTAGTTACAGGTAATTTAAAAAAATGTGAGCCACATCGGTCAAGCCGTTCTCAATTGATGTATTATTTATATTTAAATGAATTTCTTTCAATAAAATGCAAGCTTCACTGGAACATCTTCAGGGTTTCAATAAAGCTATTCTAAAGATTTGAAAAAAATCTGTTGTGTGTTTTTGGATAAACTCGAATTAGTGAGAAACCTATATGAGCAAAAAAAAAATTACAATCCTTGAATTCACTCTTAACCAGGTTTCACTGTTTATATATTTAGTAACTCTATACGTGAGCAGCAATAGCTGAGTGATTGGCAGTGCGTAAAACCACGCAAAAGCTCGTGAGTTCGAGACCTAACCCGAGCAACATTCAAATTATTGGAATTAATTTTATTTGGTTGTATTCGCCTCTCGGTAGAGAAATTTCAACCCCCTCAAGTGCATTTCTGACAGAAACTTAAAGTCCCTGGATACATTTTGCAAAGATAGGTCCTTTTTACAATCCAGAAACTGGTCAAATAATGTATGCGCGACGATTAAAATATGAATGAGGTAAGAGAACGATCAGAGTAAGTGTTATCTCACAATTCATCTGTTCATCAAGTTTAAGCGGCCTTCGACAGCCTTTAAAAGAGTGGACTGAGTTGTTTTGCTGACATGAAATAAGAATAAGTTGGTATATCAACGAAACTTATGTATCCATGAAATTGACCCTGAAAGGCAGTCAAAAACTCAAGATTCACGAATATTTGTCATATTTGGTATCAAACGAAGTTGCGAACAGAATGAAACCGTTAGTTACTAGTGATAACTAAGAGCGAGAGACACAAAGTTTTCAGCTGATAAGGATAGATATAGCCAGTTAGCTCAAAGGCCAGTATAGGTCATACCAATAATTCCTTAAACTGTCTTATAACTTTCCTTTTTGGCTACTATTTTAGTAAGACATTACGTTGCATTTAGAAGATACTGTTCGGGATTTGATTTAAAAAAAATATGAAATGTGAGTTAGAAAATAAATATTTTTTCTTTAATAAATTATGTATTGAAATAGTGGAGAGATTGAGTTACGGCTGCCAGGGTTTTCAAAAGTGTACCGTGTGGCATACTTTTTTTTTAATTTTTCGTAACTCAAGCACCTTCTGACCGCTTTTAATCTCTAACCATACTTCCGACAATTTTGTCCTTACTTTCTGATAAAATTTTTGTTAGAGAGTATTTTGACGAAGCACCATTCGATATTACGGTAATTACTGAATATGTAAATGATGAAATTTGGCTTTACCTAGTGACCCCTTCATCTACGTATCCAAAATTTTTTAGTTACTAAGGCGTAACAGTTCGAGCTTTCCATGGAGATTTATGATTGTAAACGCAAAATTCATTAATTTTGACTGAAAAAGCTGTCACATGTAATCTACTCTAGTGTTCCTTTTCTCAAAAGCTATTAACCTTTGGAAGACTTGTGTTGAACTTATCCAAAAAGCAGACCTAATTCCATATAAAAAGTAAAAAAGAGATATTTAGAGCTTCTTCAACGCGTCATTTCGGTCTATTTGTGATGTGGGCACCCTCATTCCATCGAAAACATACTCCATGAGCGATGGAGCTTATTTCATATTGAACGGCATGGTTAATAAGCAAAACTGCTGCTTCTGGGCTGACGGAAATCCTAGTGGATCAATGGAAAGCGCTACAATTTGAAGTTCCGGAAATGACTGAAATTTTTTCTAGGCTCACTTCTCGTTCCAACAGGATGGAGCCACAGCGCACACTAGCTGCGATTCAATGACGCTACTCCGCACAATGTTCGACCGACGCTTCAGAGCGAAAAACAGCGATTTCGACTGGCTGCAGAGCTCACCATATTTGACGCCGCCGGACTTTGTTTTGTGGGGGGTATTTGAAGCGCAAAGTTTACATCGAGAAGCCGCAGATAATAGTTCAGCTCAAAGGCAATATTTGTTGGAAAATAATGCTTAATATCACCGAAACGTTGGAAAATGTGATGCAAAAGGCACGAAAAAAGGCATCTTGCATCAAAAATAAAGACGGTCATTTGTTGGATAATATATTCAAAACATGATGTAAATAAAATAGAAAGCAACAAAAAAGGTTTGTATAAAAAAAAAAATTAAAAAAGTTGTTTTAATCAAAAGTTATTCAAAATTTTAAATAAATAAATTAATTGACTAATTCATTATCGAGCAATTAAATATTTTAAATACGTGGTGCCATGAGTTAGGTTTATTGCCTTGTTCTAATACCTCTCCAAGTAAAATTGCCACATACTCAGTCTTTTTTTTTTGTTTGTTTAAGCCTAGAGATATCTTTTTTTCCTGAAATCTGTAGTATTTACAACACCCAAATTTTAAGGGTTGTGAAAGAAAAGAAAAATTGTATTAATTCATCTTTTTTTATATACAAATTACAGATCGCTAGCTGTTTTGGAGAACTAAAATTAAAAATAAAAATAAATGATAAAAAAAATTTTTTTCTCTCTCTAAATCTAAATCCATTCTTCCATGTATGAGATAGCTTTTGTAATAGTTTAATTCAGTTTTTTCCTACAGGCCTTAGCACACTCAATATCGCAATCACTATACCGAATCGATCGATTGAACGAATTATCTGAAATTTCGATCATTTCATTTTGCAGCTGCCTACTTGAAAACGTTAACTACTCAATCAAATTTTCGTTTTGGTTTCAAATTCAATGGAAATACTTAAACAGCAGCCAACCAGCCAATAATCATACAGACAAACCAGTAATAAAAAAAGTATGTACATAGATGTGGCGACTTTACTGATGTAACTGAGCATTTAACGGTAATATTTGTTGCTGCCGTTATTTGGTAGTTTTTTCCCACTTTAATTTTTTTTTTTTTTTTTTTTTGTTTTTGCTACCAATAGATCGGTGACGCAGATAAGCTAACGTTTAGGAGGCGTTAAAAAATTCATTAAACTCGTTGTTCGATACCGGTCAGTGTGAGTACTCGCATAACGTGTATGTACATACATACATACACTTGTGTAAATATACATACACGTATGTGTATCTCTTGAAAACATTTATATCAATTTTACTACTGTGTTTGCGTTTGAGTGGCTTGCATATTTTTGGGGCATTCAATCATATTGTGTACATATGTACATATGTATATATGAGAATGCATTGTATGGTATAGGTAGCCATGTGTATTTTTTACTTCATTCACATATCAAAAAAAAAAATTCATATTTTGTTTATTACACTCCATTTGTAGCTATTTTTCACCGCCGTTGCTGCCACTATTTTTCACTTTGACATTTCAACAAAACTGTTGTCAGCTTCATTTCAGTATTTGGCAGCTTTGCGGTTGCAACAAATGGAGTACCACACCCTTAGTATGTAAACAATAATATTCATATGGGAAAAAATAAATATAAAATACAATTATTACATTATATAAAAAATTAAAAGAAAAAAAAAAAATTTCTGGTTGCCCGGTTTTGATTTATATTTGATATTTATCGGCACCTAAGTAACATAATTTTGTATACCATACATATGAATGTTAATTTTTTTTTTTAATTATAAACTTTTAAAAAGTAAAAGGACCCATGAATTTTTATGTGGAGCTATTATTTCGTGTCGCAAATATTTTCGGAAAGATTGACATTCTCTGCCAAGTGGTGACTGCAATTAGAAAATTCTATTAAATGTAAATTACTTTTCTCTAGTTGTAGTTTTTGGCCAGGCATGGTGGAAGGCAACAATAATATATTCCAGAAGATTTTATTTGTTTGCTTGAAATTTGTTAGTTTCTATTGGTTACGGTCGGAATAAATCCTGTGAGTTTTGGCTTTTTAATATCATATACATATGTATTTAACTGGCAGACCCAGGCGCACGTTGCTGTGGATTTCAGTATTTTGTCCAATTTTTATGCCAATTTATATTGCCAAAAGCAATAAAAAAAAACCCCTAATTAAGACTTGCTAAAGTTAAGAATACTACTAATTTTATATTATATATTATTGATCTAATTATTTTTATATTCACTTCTACGCTATTTAGTACTTCACATAAATCTCAATATAAATGCCTCGAAGTAAGCCAAATGCACCATTCGGATCCAAATCATACTAATTTTTTGTCAATCTTTCGATGATCTCTTTCCTGTAAAGAAAATTTTAATTATATTTCGAGCAAATCGAACTTGGTTACAGGCCTTCGGCGCGTTTTAAGGAAACAGATGATTTCCCAAAATTTGACTATAACTTACCATGAACATGTAAATTTTCTCAAATATATTAATCAACTTCACGTAAAAAAAGTCAAGTTAACCCAACGCCAAATACAATTTATTCGAATAGGTCGGTCTCTAGTCCACTTCCCAGAGGAGAGGGCAGTCTTCCTATTAATTTAAGCAGGAAGTCAAATGTATACCAAATTTAAAGTAAATCGAACCATAAACAAGATTTTTTCGAATATTGCAGCCTTTGCTACACTTTCCGGAAAAAAAATTCCTTCTCAGGAATCATGCAAACATTCTGACAACATTTCAATTGGTCGGCAGCTGTTGGGGATTTTTCAAATCTTTACAAACGAATATACAATTTTTATATAATATTCTAGTTCTACTTCTATCGATTATCAGATAAATAATTACTGATACTACGGCTAGAATAACATAGAAATAAGTGAGAAAATCTTTGGCACATAACAAAACCAACAGCATCACTTCATTTACCAGGTGTGTTAGTTGAAATTTGCCGGTTTTTTCGATGAAGAAAACACTTAATTTTCAGAGGAATCTTAAAATTTTTTTGTTCAAAGTATTGACCATTGGTTTCTACACATTTCGCCCATCTCTCAAGCAAATTATGGATACCATTCCAAAAAAACTTTTTCTCTTTCGGGGCAAACCATTCGACGAGCCATTTTTCGACTTCTTCAAAATTAGCGAAGCACTGCTCTGCAAGCGAGTGTCCCATCGATTCGAAAAGGTGATAGTCGGACGGGGCGAGGTCTGGAGAGTACAGCGGGTGCGATAATATTTCCCAATTAAGTGTTTTTAATGTGTCTTTCACCAGTTTAACGGTATGAGACGGCGCGTTGTCATGTTGCAAGATAACTTTGCCATGTCTTCGGGACCATTCCGAACGTTTTTCGATCAACACATGATTCAAATTGATCATTTGTTGTCGGTAGCGATCCGTGTTCACCGTTTCACCAGGTTTTAACAACTCGTAGTACACCACACCACACTGGTCCCACCAAACACAGAGCATTGTCTTACGGCCAAAACGATTTGGCCTTGCAGTCGATGGGCTAGCTTCACCAGGGGAAAGCCATGATTTTTTTCGCTTCGGGTTCTCAAAATAAGTCTATTTTTCGTCCCCCGTGACAATTCGATACAGAAAAGATTTTCCTTCGAATCATTGAAGCAGCATTTCACGACCCGTTTTTCGATTTTCCATTTGTCTATCTTTAGCTGGTGTGGCACTCACTTTCCATACTTCTGGATCTTTCCCTGGCTTTTAAACGCTGGCAAATTGTACCTCGAGTCACATGTAGTATTTCTGCAAATTTTTGTTGCGATTGGGTTGGATCAACATGCAATTCCTCATCTTCGAACTTTTTCGCTGCACCAGGATGTTCATTGTCTTTCAAATCGAAATCTCCACTTTTAAATTGAAGAAACCATGTGTCACATGTTCTAATCACTGGAGCATGTTCACCATAAGTTTCTACCAGCAACCGGTGAGCTTCAGCTGCTTTTTTCTTTTGATGAAATAAGAAAAGCAACGAATGCCCCAAATGGGATTTACTCGACATATTCACTGAGGTAAACAAATATGACGCTATTATTTTGGCGGAATATGACTTGCGTATTTTTGTAGGTTAATGTCAATAGAAAAAAATTACATACATGCGAAATTTTTACATATTGCTAGCGACATCTACTAGTAAAACCGGTAACCTTCAAAAAACACACCTGGTATGCCTAAGGTGTTGGAGATTCAAATAGAATTCAAATCAGATCCCTCCTAGCAGGAGAAAATTTATTTGACGGTACTACAGCATACATAAATAGCCGATCAATAGAAACTGCCCTGCATGAAGTGATAAATGTAAAAGGAAACCCTTTATATCACGAACAGTACGCAATAGCCGCCTTTCTAGACATAGAGCAGTTGTTAACAGTATAGAAATAGGCATATTTATCAATTCGCTGTTACATACTAAGTTTTACGGGTGCATACAACCGTAAGCCAGGCGGCTGAAAATGTGAATAGCGTTTATGGTCCTGATACTGTTATAGTTAATTGTGCACAATTTCGGTTTCATTCCGGTAATTTTGATGTAAAAGAAGCTTCACGGAGTGGAAGGCCAATTGTCGAAAATGCCATTGTCGAGTCGGACCATCATGTTAGCATTATTTCGATTGCCCAAGAGCTAAAAATTGCCCAAAAACCATAATTCATCAAAATGACGCCCACAACGCTAATGGTATCCTGCTTTGGACATATTTAGACGAAGTAAATATCTCACAGACTAATCGCACTAGCACATTTTGAATGTGGATATAATGTATACTTAATTTTTCTTCAAAGATTTTGCGACTTATACGTAAAGAGATTCTTGTCTAAAATTCCATTTCTGCTATAAAATGAACACAAGAGAATGATCAAGTCGCATGGGACAGCTGTATAATTTAACGCTAAGAGTATTAGCATTTAGAGTATAGACAAAGAATTAAAGACTTGGCGACGTCCGTTAACCACTCAATATATATTTTTCATAAACCAAAGGATACACAAAGTTTGAAACCCGGAAACAGATCATTTAAGGAGTTTTTTTACTGCTGACCTTTCGATTTAGGTAATATCTAAAATTAGTGATGAAATGATACAAAAGTCGGTAACATAATCTTAAGTATAATTGGAAATATTCCTTAACAAAGTTTATCTAATAGACTGGTGTGTTCAGGTAGCTTGAATCAATATCAAATATGCAGAAATAGCACCGATATTGTACAATATATATTTACACAAATTTAACGTGGCCACATTAATGCATGCACCACTCCGAATGACAGTGGGCAAGATGAGTGTGGTGCAGCTGAGTGGCTAATAGTGCATCACTGCTTGCTTGCTACTAAATTTGTTGCCAAATTTGTTTCTGATCTATGAAAACAAGCAATCACTTCTGGTTGAGTAGCTTCCTATATAAATATACATATATATATAATTGGCGCTTTGTAACCGCTGAAGTGACTTTCTAACGGGCTCCTCCTCCCAATGGCTGAAGATTTTTTATAAGCAGCTTTTTTCATGACATAAATACACTCGGAGGGGCTGACATTCCCTCCCGAGATGCGACCGCAATTAGAAAATTTAGCTTAATTTATTATTATAATATTTAAATTAATTTTCTATAACTATTCGGGTGTTAGTACGATACCAGGATTTGAACCCGAGTCTTCCGTACTTTGTGATGTCGCACGAGACAAACATACACGTACATACATGACTAAACATTTAGTTTCATAAAAGAATGCCTACTTGCGCTCTTGTCTAAAAAGTTCACACATTACACTTTCTCAATGCAAATGTTGTTCTTCCAAGTCGCACGGGACATTTAGGTTGTCCCGTTGATATATAAGTGGGAAAAGATTTGGGCTATTTGCTAGAAATTCTCCTTTTTACTGGTGCCAAGAACATTACGTAGTGTCACTCTTGAGAATAGTTGTTATATCTAATAATGAGTATTTTATGGTTTAATGATAGTAATCTGGAAATAAATATTTATTTATATATGAATTTAATAAATATATTATTTGACTATGTTTAAATAAATTTTGAAAATACATTAATTCATTTCAACTATTAGTTTGGATTAGAGAGGTTTAAAATTAAATAAATATTTCACGTTTATATATTTAATATGATACATAACCGTTATTGATTGTAGAGGAAATTAATACTCTATAAATAAATAAATAAAGAATATTACGTCACACAACTTTTAATATCTTCTAACTCGATGGTATCACTAACAGGTGCTCTTACCGACCAAAGAGACTTAAAGATGTCGATAAAGAAAAAGTTCGAAATAAAGACCCAAAAAAAAAAAAAAAATAACTCAACGCCACTTAATTGATTACTTAAATTGGGCTATAAAATATAAATGCGCTTAAAAACAGCTAATCGCATCAGAAGCGATTAATTTCAAGCGAACAAAAGAAATCACACAAAAGACAACAATGGACAACAATGTGCGCAACAACAAAAATGTTGTTTAAGAAGAAGTTCACAATACATATATCTAAAAAAAATTTCAGAAATAAAAAATATCTTACACAGCAAAAAATAAGCGCCCAAAGCGTGACTACTCGCTCAACAAGCCCAATAGTGCGTGGGCAGTGCTTTTGTTTACCAACAGCGAAAAAAAGCGAAACGCAATTAAAGTGAATAATGAAGTGGATATTTATAAATATGTGTAAGTAAACGAAAATCAGATTTGTCAAATGTCAATGAATATACAAAAGAATCGGTCGGGATACACCGCGAACGCGTATCATGGCGCATTATGCTAAGTTATGGTGCATATACGTGTATCTCTGCTTAGACATTAGGTTGGGTAAATTTTTACAAAAAAAAAAAAAGCATTACGAATTGAGTGACATCTGCAAGAAAAGATTTTGGGTTCTAGTAAGAGTTCCAGAAATGTGTTGGGGATTTTTTTGTGAGCTCTTGATGTTTTTCCAATAATCAGAGCTTTTGTTTAAGGTCAGAAGTGCACTCGCAGGGCTTAATATTCCCTGCCGAGAGGCCACCTTATTTAGAAAAATTGACATAATTTTTTATTTAAGTTAGTTTTCCATAATTTTTGTCGGGCTAGGATTTGAAATCAGCATCTTCTGTTTGGTATTTTAGTACATTCTGCCAACCATACGTCTACTGCAGGTGCTAGTTTGAACTTTAACTGTTGCGTGGGGATGTAAACGAATCGATGGAAAGATTTACGGAGATATTTTCTCAAGAAGCTCACTTTTTAGCTCTACTCCGGGATACCCAATCATTTCAGCTGAAATTTTGGACAATTACGAAGGTAGCAGATTGAACTGAATCGAACACAACAACAAGAATTTCTTTATATTTAGTATAGTCAGGCAGCAGAAAGCCAAAGAGAACAGGTTATCTCCCACTTGAGCTCTTGGTCGAATGAGGCGAACTTCTCAGCAAAGCACAACCAATCAGATTCTTCTTGCCAAAAGACGTATTGGTATGCCTTCTGCTACATGTAAATAGTTGCTTAAAGAATTCACTTATAAGCAGGCCAGATTAAGATGGAATCAGATTGCTTCTTTTTCAAGCACAATAGATCTAGACAAACTTGGATGAAATGGGATCGGCGATAGCTACTCGAACCTAACCTAGATCAGTTTTCGTAAATTTAATGGTTTATTTTTAAAGATAATAAAAGTAATAAGATTTTTTTTTTTTAATTTTTCCATCATTTAAAAGAAAATTTTATTTTGGATTTACAGTAAACAAATCAAAATACTTTTCGTCCAGCTTACACGGCTCGTAAAAAAAAATATATAAAATTTAATATATATATTTTTGCTATTTTCGAGGAGAATTCTAATAATTCACTAAAATTTTGAAAGGATTTAATGAAAAGCTTTTTTCTCCTTCGAGTCACCCTAATGTATATACAATTGTGTCAATGAATGTGTGTGTCTAGTCGCGCATTTGTTGCTGGTTGGGTTATCTGATATTTGACTAATCGCTTCTAAGCTGTTAAAATTGTTAAGTATTTATGTAGGTGCTTATTTAAAAAAAAAAAAAAAAAAATCAATAAGACGCTGCAACACTATTTTCCACACTTTTCTGCTTTTTATTTTTCATTTCATTCCTGTTGTGCTTATTATTCTACCATAACCACTTAAAGACATGATTGTTCTTAGCTTCCTACTTTGGTCCGGACAAGTTGTCGCATCTATAAGTTTGCTGGTTAGATTTTAGACAATTTGATTTATTATATAATTATGCATAATAAAATGTTTAAATGATATTAATTTACTCACTGACAGCAACAATAATGCAGTAACAAAAGTGAAAAGAGACAAAAAAAAAAGTGTTGAATAAATATTAAAACCAGATGAGTTAGTTGAGCCCAAAGCAGCGTGCATACTTTGATATATGTATAAGTGTATGTATATGTGTTTATAAAAATTGTCATGCTGCTAACTGCTCATTTTTGTTAATATATATATGGTGTGTCCCTCAGAAAACGAGACTGTTTGGATAGCGCATTTTCACTATTTAAAAAAATCATTGTAAATTGAAAAGTACAAAGACCTTAATGAAAATTAAGCAAAAACTTTAAATCAGAGATGCTCAACTAACGAAACGATGCCATTTCGTTTTGGTAATATGAAAAATTAAAATAATGAAATGATTATTCCAAGACATAAAATTTTCGGCGCCATATTATCGGAACTAAATGAAATTGTTAATGTTGAAATCATACAAACTCACCGTTAGTGTTAATTTTGAAATGTTTACTTGCTATTATATTAACAGAACATTATCTGTTAACGCTTAAGATTATCTGCAAACGATTTAACATTATCTGTTTATGCTTAACATTACCTGGTAACGATTTAACATTATTTCTTGACGCTTATTATTATCTGTTACTGATTTAACATTATCTGTTAACGCTTTAATATTATCTGTTAATGGTTAACATTATCTGTTAACGATTTAACTTTATATGTCAACGCTTGACATTATCTGTTACCGACTTAACATTATCTATTAACGATTAAATTTTATATGTTAACGCTTAATATTATCCGTTACCGATTTAACATTATCTGTTAAAGATTTAACATTATCTGTTAACGCTTAACCTTATCTGTTAACGATTTAACATTATCTGTTAACGCTTAATAATATCTGTTACTGATTTAACATTATCTGTTAAAGATTTAACATTATCTGTTAACGCTTAACCTAATTAGTTACCAATTTAGCATTTTCTGTTAACGCTTAGCATTATCTGTTAACGATTTTACATTATCTGTTAACGGTTAACATTATCTGCTAACGATTTAACATTATAAGTTAACGCTTAACATTATCTGTTACCGACTTAACTTTATCTGTTAACGCTTAATATTATCTGTTAATGGTTTAACATTATCTGACAACGCTTAACATAATCTGTTACCGATTATTTTAACAACAACCGAATCGATTAAAATTTGTTTATTAACTTGAAATTTACCGTTACCATGTGGCATTGATTCAAACTTCGAATGTTTAATTGCTGTTGGTGAAAATTTACGTGTTGTTTGCAGCATAATTCTGTTCGAATGATCAGTAAAAGATGGCTAAAAGAAACGATATTTTCAATATATGTCATTAGTGAATTATAAAAAAATTTACTAACTGCGTTCGCACCACAGCAGGGAATACCAAACTCTCCGAGTTTATTTCTGACATGAAAAAAGGAAATTATTTTTTAGCAAGTCTCTTTTTACATGGTACAGCCCTTATATACATTTCTGTCATTTTACTCATTAATTTACTCGCTGTTAAATTTTTTCGTTCATCAACAGTTAGTTCTACTACAAAATTAAAAAGAAAAAAACAGATATACAAAACGAAGCACAGCAACAAATAAAGTTAAATTTAAAAATCAACAATAACAACTTGTATGCATACTTACATACATATATACATATATACATATGCTATCATTGCGTCTTTTGTTTGCAGCCCTCCTACGGCGCATCGAATTTTCAATTAGGCAACTTTGACAATAACTAAATGCCACAGTTGGGCCACTGGACGCTCATTCATTAAAGGAATAAAATAATAATAATAATAATGACTAAATACTTATAAATGTCCGAAAAATATATGTACGCACTCTTATGAGTCTGTGTGTAATTTATGCATTATGTACCATACACGTATGTGCGTGTGGGCAGCGTCTGCTTGATTTTGTAAGGAATGAAGAAGCTGTGAAGATAAATGTTCTTGTTGAGTGCTTAAAAATGCTGGTTTTCAATAATTTATTATTTTTTAGTCATTTGGTTATTTTACTATATTTTACAAATAAGAAGTTTTTATTTATTACATAATCAATTAGTAATGATATATTATTAAAATTGTTTTCTTTTTATGGTAAGAAATATTACATAATCACTCTTTACCGCTGATTTTAGTTTGGATATAATGAAACAATCAAGGAATAAAAAAGTTATATATTTTGAGACTTCTGCTCCATTAGCTTTGTGGCTATAAATTATTATTATTATTATTATTATTATTAAAATCAGTTCATTATAATCTTAGAAAGCGAGACTGCTCTAAAAGCTTTCATTCATTTTTTTGTTGCAAAACTCGTTCACAATACAATGCTTAAATCATCAATTTAATTATCGTACACCTTTTTCAAGCACTTGGCCCTCAAAGTGTCGGTCGACGATTTTTGAATAGCTTCGAATATACTCAGTACAGATAGGCAAGGCGAGGAGAAGTAGGCGAGTGTGTCATGCACGTAAAAGGCACGAAGACGAAAAAACGAACCATAATTAGTGATAAATATCTAGTCACCGGAAACTCCCTCAGATCTAGTAGAGGTATACTGAAAAACTTGGATGAGCTTTAGGCTTTTTGATAGTTGGCGGCATTATTTCATTTAACATCCCGATAACTAGCGGGAAAAAGTTTTTTTTAACTTTAAATTCTACAAATTTCTATGCAAGAATTATTTGCATAAGAACTGATTCCAGGACCTAAATATTACCCTCCGAGCTAAATGTGGAAGATGAGATCCTTCGAAACATAGAAGGGAGATATCTCAAAGTTTTATTAGGAAGATGAAGTGTGTCGACACAGAAAATCTATATTGAATTGATTTATAATTGTTTCAATAAATACTCGGATGGACAACCTTACATCAAACTTATTCTAATTTGTTCCAAAAACTATTGTTTATAAATTTAAACAAAGATTATAGTTCTTCCTTCATACATCTGTATACACTTATGCGTTGAGTATGCTTAAAAATTAATATCATTTGAAATTGGTTTGAGATAATAAATTATAATAATTATAGCAAACAATTATGTACAGCAATCAATATATTTATTAACTAATTTATTAAAACATTATGTGCATGCCATTCGTTAGATACGCACACTTTTTCACAAACACTTTGTTTCATTTTTTTTTCTTTTATAAGATCCCCCATCTGCTTTGTTCAAATTTTTATACCATTCACGAACATTAAATGGTATATTAACTTAGGTCCTAAGTAGGTAAGTATCAGAAGGAGAAGAGATTGTCCCTTAAAAATGTTCAGTTGATTTAGACAAGTCCGTTTGTTTATTTGTATGTACTACTGATTTTTCAGATGTGACATTTTGGATCAAAACACCGACAAAAAAGTATCTGAGCTTATTAAGTTTGGTATACATTGTCATTGAAAATCTTCGAAAACGGAGTACTATATGATATAGCCCCTATATAATCGATTTTTTCATATGAAAGGTTGAAATTTATATTCTACAGACGCATCTTCTACAGAAGAATCTTCAAAATTGTAAATTTTTCAGTTATGAGAATTACTATTTAATCCTAAAAAGAAACACCATAAATTTGATATGGTCATGAATGGTATAAAGACTTCGGTATAGCCGAAGACAGCTCTTTTTTCTTATTTCTTGTAATTTTGTTTTTTATTTACAACAAATAGCCAAGCCGTATAAACGAGCGCATGCTCAGTCATGTCATTGGCCGCGTAAATCATTGGTAATAAAAATAATGATGCCGACCACGATGTTGACTGTGCGACATCGTTAATATCGATGATGCATGCCACAATAGAAGCTGCATGCAACATGCGCACAAATAGTTGTAATTTTTTCTTTTTGCACATTTTTCTTTGCATTTCTATAATACAAATGTTAGGTACATATGTACATGTTTGTACCTGTTTAAATGCATGCATGCTTGAGCTGTTATAAATGAAAGTTGTGCATGTTGATTTTTTCAAACTTGATTGATTTTAAAATGTTTGAAAAGATTTCTGATCTGCGTGATTTGTCTTTCAGCAGCCATAATATAACATTTATTTTCGAATAAACAATTTTAAAATATTCATTAAAATAAGTGATTTTTATTCGCATTGAGTAACACAATTTTACAAATATTATCAGGAAAAGTGTAGATTACTTTAGAATATCCTAAATTTGAGCAATATTTTTTTGCTTGCTGAAATTTTTATGTTAATCAAAGAATTTCATTTTTTTTATTTCAATTTATTTCGCTTTATAATCCATTTAATAAAAATAAAAATTGTAAACAAATTTTGTCCAAATATAATTTTATAAAATTGAGAGTTGTTGAATTGCCCATTTTTTAATGGAATTGCCCTCTCGTGTTGACAAAACTCATATACAACTTAACAAATAATATATTTATTATTTATTATTTATTATTTATTATTTATTATTTATTATTTATTATTTATTATTTATTATTTATTATTTATTATTTATTATTTATTATTTATTATTTATTATTTATTATTTATTATTTATTATTTATTATTTATTATTTATTATTTATTATTTATTATTTATTATTTATTATTTATTATTTATTATTTATTATTTATTATTTATTATTTATTATTTATTATTTATTATTTATTATTTATTATTTATTATTTATTATTTATTATTTATTATTTATTATTTATTATTTATTATTTATTATTTATTATTTATTATTTATTATTTATTATTTATTATTTATTATTTATTATTTATTATTTATTATTTATTATTTATTATTTATTATTTATTATTTATTATTTATTATTTATTATTTATTATTTATTATTTATTATTTATTATTTATTATTTATTATTTATTATTTATTATTTATTATTTATTATTTATTATTTATTATTTATTATTTATTATTTATTATTTATTATTTATTATTTATTATTTATTATTTATTATTTATTATTTATTATTTATTATTTATTATTTATTATTTATTATTTATTATTTATTATTTATTATTTATTATTTATTATTTATTATTTTTATTATTTATTATTTATTATTTATTATTTATTATTTATTATTTATTATTTATTATTTATTATTTATTATTTATTATTTATTATTTATTATTTATTATTTATTATTTTTCCATAAGTAGACTTACGCTACTTTTATTTGGTGCAACTAATTTGACTGTTGTCTGCTTTTCACCACAATTGGTTGGTCATTTAACTGCACTCGCAATTGGCAGTAATATAACAACATAAGTACCAGTGTGTCAATGGCGTAAGTACGAGTATGTATGTTTGTATGTATATAAAGTTATACTCATATTAGCAACGCCATTAGCGCGAGTAAGATCAATGCGAGTCACATAACGAACAAGCGTACGGAACGTAGCAGCGACGAAGTGGCGGCGGTGGCGGTGGCGACGTGCAACAATGCAATGATACAAAAATCGAAAAGGTCATATGCGAGCACGAGCAACACTTTTTTTTGCATATACGTTAATGCTGAATAGTATTATTATTTTTGTTTTTATATTTTACTTTTTTGCCTGATTTGCGTTTTTCTATTTTATTTCATTTTATTTTATTTTTATTTATTTATTTTTTTTTACCACTGACACATGCCACATGTGGCGAAACGGCGCGCACTTGCAGCTAATTTACACGTTCACACACAATGGGTGATGGAAGTGACTAAAATATGTTAGTTAGCGAAGAGAGAGGGGGTGCGTCTTATGTGAGAAGTTGAGATGATTGGAGGAAAACGGCTTGTTTGGTAATGATTTGGCAAGTTCAGGTGTACGTGGCCGACAAGCAGACTAGCTAGTTAAGTATGTACATACATACATACATACATATATGTGTTTATACATACATATTCATATATAGATAAGCACTGGGATAGAAAAAAGTAGCGCAGTGTCAAAGTCAAGTCATGGCTTGGTGTGAAAATCATGAATTTATTTGAATGAAAAATTAAGCTGAAAAGATTTTTAATAAATTTTGAGCTTTATTACAATATAGTATGATAAGTATGGAAAAAAATTAATAAATAAGAAAAACTAAGTTCGAGTAGAACTTTTACACGGCTGATTTAAATTGATGTTAAGTCAACGAATTGGTCAAAAATAAAATGTCTCTTATATGGGAACAGAAGGTAGCAGTTTTCAGTAGGACTATATAAATATTCTAAATTAGCATACTAAGCTGAGGGTTGCCGTACCGATGTGGAGAGAAAACAGGCTGTTTACTTTGCAACATTGTGCTCGACCACTACACGTCCGGGGTGGGATAGATAGTGAGTATTGAAAAGGGAAGCAAAACGCTTTTGCAGACAAAAAAGAAAAAGACCGAGTTGGGTGATTAAGAGTTTAAGAAGCTGGCCGACAAGTGTACTGCTCAGCTAAAATATATGGCGACTTAGAGAAACTCTTGCAGAACCCAAAGGAGTGATGTTGTGACTAATGCCCAGAGAATATTAAATTTATGAAGGGATCATTTCTCTCAAACCCGATTCTATAATCGTTGATGATGGAACAGATATTGAGTTGCAGGACTATGAGGAAATTCAAATTACAATCATCCCCTTGCAAAACAACAAAGCCGCGGTGACCGATTATTGTCGGTTAAGTTATTCAAATATGGCGGCGAAGAACTGATAAGGTGTATACATCAGCTTCTTTTTTGATCTGGATGGATAAGAATGCTCTAGCTCTTAAGCTTTTCGATGCAGTACTCGTTGGTGGAAGCAGAGGAATAGGAACAAGTGGAGAAGGACCTGGCTATACTTGGCTATAATCCCATAAGCGATGTCTACGCTAGTAATGAAGAAGATACTTAGATAGTATGGTTGAGATATGGTGATTAATGCGTCATTATATGGCATAGTTATAATCATTAATATTAATTTTCCCTAACAAACATTATTCTAATTTGACATTTAATAACTGAATTTTCACGATATTCGTACTTTAAAAAATTACCGTCATATGGGAGGTGATCCTGTAATTGGTCCAATTTAACCCAGTTACAACGGTGTCGGTATTTGTGACTCACGGAACATGGGAATCAAATTTCATCAAAATATCTCAATACATACTTGGGTCATCGTGTTCATGGACCGACGGAGAAAATGACATGTCTTACTCTATACGCCTGGCCATTCCTTGAAGTTAGATGAATGTAGACATGGGGTTTCAAAGTAGAAATAAAATGCATTTATTTCCAAGTTATGACCAAGAATTTAGTTTAATTGTATAGATAACGGCTTGACTTAATGTTTTAAAAATGATTTAGTGCAAGGACCGCCACAGCCGGCTCCAAGGAATTCCAGCCGAGGGGGTAAGCTTTTTTAAATGTCAGCATAATGCTCTGAATATTCTCTTTGAAGGCGTCAATCATCTCAGGCTTATCTGTGTAAACAAGTGACTTCACATAACCCAACATAAAATAGCCATAGGCCCAGGAAGCGAAATAATGTGCTCCCAAAAAGCTTAAATAAATTAATTGTTTTGTTGACTGTGTCATACGAAGTGCATTCTTGCTGGAACAAAGGTCGTCCACATCAAAATCCCTCAGGTTATGCACAAAAAAGTCATTATTCATGGCTCTATGCATTTTCTCATTAACTGTAACATTATGGTCAGCTTCATTTTTAAAGAATAAACAGTGAGTTTTTGAGGTTGTTGCGCCATCTCAGCAATGCCTTGCGGATTTCCATCACTCCAAATGCTACAATTTCGTTTATTGACGCAAGCAGTCAATCATACGTCACTCGTAATCTCGTTTAGAGCCTGTTCATAGGATATTGTAAGCGCTTGATAGCTCTCGGCTTTAATTCTTGCACGTGTTGGATATTGTAAGTCCGCTAACCAAGAACCGAGTCGCGAGTGCGATGACTGTTTGATGACAGGAGATATTTCGTCTTGTCTTCGTTCACTACCACGCCCACTCGCTTCGCTTCTTTATCAAGTCTGGAGAAAGCAGAACTCACGGCGTGGTTGTTGAGGCCAATAATGTCGATATCATCGGCGTACGCCAGCAGCTGTACACTCTTATAGAAGATTCTACATTCTCTATTTAGCTCTGCAGCTTTTATTATTATCACCGACATCAAATTAAAAAAGTAACACTATAAAAAGTAACCTTTTATGAAACCCCGTTTGGGGTTGAAAGGCTCGGAGAGGTCCTTCCCGATCCTGACGGAGCTTTTAATGTTGCTTAACGTCAGTTTACTTAGCCGTATAAGTTTTGCGGCGATACCAAATTCAGACATAGCGGCATAGAGGCAGCTTCTTTTCGAGCTGTCGAAGGCTGTTTTAAAATCGGCATCTAAGGTGGTGTGTGTCGATCGTTCAAGGGTCTTTTCCAAGGTTTGGCGCATGGTGAATATCTGGTCAATGGTTGACTTACCAGTTCTAAAGCCACACTGATGAGGTCCAATCAGTTTGTTGACGGTGGGCGTTAGTCTTTCACACAATACGCTTGATAGGACCTTATATGCGGTATTAAGAAGGCTTATTCCACGATAATTGGCGCAGACTGTGGGATCGCCTTTTTTGTGGATTGGGCAGAGCCCGCTTAGGTTCCAATCGTCGGGCATGCTTTCATACGACCGCAATGAAGCGGATGCATGCACCTAATCAGTTCTTTACCGCCGTATTTGAATAGATCGGCCGGTAATCCATCGGTCCTTGCCGCTTTTTTGTCTTTTAAGCGGGTGATTGCTATTCGGACTTCTTCATAGTCGGATAACGGAACAACTTTTCCATCGTCATCAATTGGAGTTTCGGGTTCACCAATTCTGGGTGTTTCCTTTTCGCTGTCATTCAGCAGGCTGGAGAAGTGCTCCTTCCATAAATCCAGTATACTCTGGGCATCTGTCACTAGCTCACATCCCTGGATTCTACTAGAGTTTGCTCCGGTCTTGAAACGTTCTCTAAGTCGCCGTATCTTTTTATAGAATTTTCGAACGTTACCCTTGTAGGCCAGCTTGTCAAGCTCCTCGAACTCGCGCAACTCAGCCTTTTTCTTGTTTTGTCTGCAGACGCGTCTTGCTTCTCTCTTCAGCTGTCGGTGTCTATCCCACCTCGCACGTGTTGTGGTCGATCGCAAGGTTGTGAGGTAGGCAACCTTTTTTCTCTCCAATGCGACGCGACATTCGTAACAGCTGCTTTTGCGACCTTTCCGAAATCCATTGTTTTCGTTTGCAGCTGCACGCAGGGAGTTTGCAATGCCGTCCCACAGTTCCCTTATACCGAGTTGCTGATGAGTGCTCTCTGAGAGCAGGTATGCAAGTCGAGTAGAAAACCGCTCGGCAGTTTGCTGTGATTGCAGCTCTTCAACGTTGAACCTTCCTTTTGTTTGTTGACGGCCGTTCTTCGATACACAGAGGCGCGTGCGTATCTTCGCTGCGACAAGATAGTGATCCGAGTCAATGTTGGGACCTCGGAACGTACGCACATCTAAAACACTGGATACATGTCTTCCGTCAATCATAACATGGTCGATTTGGTTGAGAGTTTTTCGATCTGGAGACCGCCAAGTAGCTTGGTCAATATTTTTGTGCTGGAATCTAGTGCTACAGACAACCATATTTCGGGCCCCGGCAAATTCTATCAGCCTCAGCCCATTTGCAGATGTTTCGTCGTGGAAGCTGAATTTTCCGATTGTTATACCAAAAACACCTTCTTTGCCCACCCTGGCGTTGAAGTCGCCAAGCACAATTTGGACGTCGTGGTGGGGCAGCGCTCATAAGTGCGTTCCAGGCGCTCGTAAAAGGCATCTTTGGTCAAGTCATCCTTCTCTTCCGTCGGGGCGTGGGCGCAAATTAGGGTGGTGTTAAAAAATTTTGTCTTAATGCGAATTGTGGCTAGACGTTCATCCACCGGAGTGAATGCAAGCACTCGGAGACGGAGTCTCTCTCCCACCACTAATCCGACACCAAATTTGCGCTCCTTTATATGGCCGCTGTAGTAAATTTCAATAGGACCTACCTTCTTCCGTCCTTTTCCCGTCCATCACATTTCTTGGACGGCAGTGATGTCAGCCTTTAACTTTATGAGGACATCAACCAGCTGGGTAGCGGCACCTTCCCAATTAAGGGACTAAACATTCCAGGTGCATGCCCTAAAATCGTAATCCTTAAAACATTTGCGGGGGTCGTCATCAAAAAAGGGTTCTCTCGTCCGGGGCTTATTTAAGTTTTTCATTGGATTTTGTTTTTCATGTGGTGGGTCCCAAACCCTACGCACAACCGGAAGTCGTGAACTGCTTGAACCATACGCAAAATCGTTTTTGGCCACTCCCAGTTGAATGGCAGTCAAAAACTTTCCTCACTTGCGTGAACTTCTGCACATGGTGCCACCCCCTTAGAAGCCCGAGTCCATAGTAATATATTAAAGTATGTGTTTTTCAGTAGGCTTTTGATACATTCATATTTTGCATCATATATTTTCAAGAATATAAAACCAGACCAGACCAGAAAAAAGTACGTTTATATATATATATATATATATATATATATAAAAACACACCTGTCTACAAGAAGATGAAAGCAACTACCTGTTTTGAGTGTCACCTTCTTTAACAAACTCTCTATATGTGTTTGCCTGTGTGCTCATCTGTCTTGCTAACTGCCAGCACGACGCATTAACAATACTAATGATGCAAAATGACTTTAACGGTGCAATACTCAAAGCTAAATTTACTTAAGTGCTTACAAGTATTTTTCCAACATACACTTGCATTTCTTGTAGTACATGTGAGTATGTTTGTTTCATGTACCATATGTCTTTCCCGTTTGATTTTATTTTTTTCTTAAATTTCTTTATAACAAATGTGCCACTTGCATCGGCATCTGCTGCCACATGCTACAAAGTAGTTCGGCTTTTGTCATTGTGTTAATGCTACATCTTCCATTTCCAGTTGGACTCTTTTTATCGGCGCTCATATATTAGAAACATACATACATAACTACTGCACTAGGTCGCTGTGAAGTGTACGACAAATGTCTGCTCTGTTGGCGGCTGTCGGCATGTGGCTAGTGGTTTGCAGCTTCATTGCCAACAAAGGCGTCCAACCGATTTTTGCAGAAATAAAGGTCATTTGAATGCGTCCAGTTGTTCGTCGTGTGCTTGTGTTAACGCTGACTGACCACGTAGTGATTAAGTACAGAGTGAGAAATATTTTATAATTTGGATATATACATTTCTTTACCGTTAACTAGTACGATTTTGAACAATGTATTGTTTTACAGAGTGTTTGAGAAAGCTTTAAGTCTCCGAGGTTTTCGTTACTATTGGGTAAAGATGCATCTTGTGCTGGTCGGTCAGACAACCAGAGAAAAAAATGGCGTTCAAATTTTGCAATTTGTGGAATAAGACCAAAGAAGCTCCAAGTTTGCCTGCCATATGAATGAATGCAAAAGAATTTGATTGTCCGAATTACCAGCAGTGAAACGTTTCTGAATCATAACAAAATTCAGCCATATCTGCAGCGACTCATCACAGGCGATGGCAAATGGATCAAAAATGAGGATATAAAAAAAGTCCTGCTTAACTTCAAAGCCTGAGTTGATGGAAATGAAAGTGATGCTGCATGTATGGTGGAAAGGAAAGGGAATTTGGGGAAAATAATAACCAGCTCATAATTAGCGCTTGCAGAAAGTGTTCGAAATGGATTAATAAAAAAGGTGTTGTACCTCATCAGTTGGGCGACCTTGTTTTGGAATTTTACAAAACTCTCTTAAAAACAAAAAAATTGGCCGATCGTATACCCGCTGAAAATAGTTCGGCCAATGTTTTCGCCGATAAACCACAGCAGATCTAAATTGATGGAATTCTGCAGCTGCTCAAATAATGGTAAATATGAGTTTGATTGAAAGTAATTAATTAACCAAAGAATATTTTGTTCAAAAATACTATTAATTATTAATAAATGGAAATATCCTTTGAACCAGAAATAGGAAGCTTGGAAGGGATGTCCTCTGTGAGTTCAAATTAAGCAAATTCTAAAAGAGGTAATGAACTTATATTCAAAATAGAGCTAAAAGCAGCAAAGTTTTGCCCAAACTAAATTTGATTCTTATATTATATAAACTAACAAATAAAAGTATGCAACTATAACAGTGTTTTTTAATTTTTTTTAAATATCCTTTAAATGATAAACGAATTTTCAATGGTTTCAGTCTGCATAAATAACCCATATTTTGACAACCGTAAAACGATAATCCCAGCTCTACCTGTTGCCCAGAAAAATTCCGATTTACATACAAAAAGTCATTAAAAAATTATTGAAATGTTCAGAAAATAATAATAATTGTAATTATAAAAAAGTATATCAGAGTAAAAAATTTAACATGAACATTTTTTTAAAACTCGATTATTTCAGCTTTAAGTACTCACACACCTGTTCAATGTGCACATATGAGCACGAACGAATCTTCGAGAATTTTACATAAAAATATTATAATTTTTACATTTATAACGTGGTTGTCCATTAATTCTACAGAGTGTTGAGACCACTGAAATTTTTGAAAATTTTTAACAAATAGCTACATAAGTAACTTTCTTGGACGATTAGCGATTATCGTTGTGAGTTACTCGCACTGCGGAGGTGAATGAGTGCGATCGACAAAATTTGACAAACAAATTTTTTACAGTGTTTAAAGTTTTGGTACAAATATATGAGTTTGTTGATACATATATATTAGTAGTGGACTAGCATCAAGTAAAACAAGAAATAACAATGAATAATTATACATTTTCGTCCACTTGGTGCAGGAGAAATTTTGAAAATAACACATTTAGGTGAAAAATGCATGGAAAAAGCGAGTTGTGCACAGATAAAAAATCCAAATATGTACGTAAGTATGTATGTACATCATTGCAAGTGTAAAAAATTACAGACTACTAGACGATTTATTACTTCATTCTGCACTATTGATATTTACCAAACGCAATTTTGCTATTTCTGACCAATATACCAGGGTTGTTAGTTGAAATTTGCCGGTTTTTCGATAAAGAAAACACTTAATTTTCAGAGGAATCTCAAATTTTTTTTATTCAAAGTATTGACCATTGGTTTCTACACATTTCGCTCATCTCTTAGGCAAATTATGGATACAATTCTAAAAAAACTTTTTCTCTTTCGAGGCAAACCATTCGACGAGCCATTTTTCGACTTCTTCAAAATTAGCGAAGCACTGCTCTGCAAGGGAGTGCCCCATCGATGTGAAAAGATGATAGTCGGACTGAGCGAGGTCTGGAGAGTACGGCCGGTGCGATAATATTTCCCAATTAAGTGCTTTTAATGTGTCTTTCACCAGCTTAGCCGTATGAGACGGCGCGTTGTCATGTTGCAAGATAACTTTGCTCAAAATAAATCCATATTTCGTCCCCCATGACAATTCGATGCAGAAAAGTTTTCCTTTCGAATCGTTGAAGCAGCATTTCACAAACGGTTTTTCAATTTTCCATTTCTCTATTGTTCAGCTGGTGTGGCACCCATTTTCCATACTTCTGGATCTTTCCCATGGCTTTTAAACGTTGGCAAATTGCTCCTCAAGTCACATGTAGTGTTTCTGCCAATTTTTGTGGCGATTGGGTTGGATCAATATGCAATTCCTCGTCTTCGAACTTTTTCGCTGCACAAGGATGTTCAATGTCAGTCAAATCGAAATCTCCACTTTTAAATTAACGAAACCATGTCTCTCATATTCTAATCACTGGAGCATGTTCACTAAAAGTTTCTACCAGCAACCGGTGAGATTCAGCTGCTTTTTTCTTTTGATGAAATTATTGTAGAAACGGAACGAATGCCGAAAATGGGATTTACTTGAAACGAAACTCGACATATTCACTGAGGTAAACGAATATGACGCTATTATTTTGGCGGAATGTGACTTGCGAAGTTTTGTAGGTTAATGTCATTAGAAAAAATTTACATGCATGCCAAATCATAGAAATTTATACATATTGCTAGCGACATCTACTAGTAAAACCGGCAACCTTCAACAAACAAGATCAAAATAAAACCTCTGTTAGAAAACCTTGTATTTCTAAAACTTTAATAAAATTGAAATTTTTCGTTTTAGTAAATAAGTAAATAGGAAAATTTTGCTGTAAAATTAAAACAATTCAAAAATTAAAATACACTAAATATTTGGATAGTTTACTGGTTAAAAGAAACAATTATTGTAAATATAAATAAATATAAATTATGAATTTGCTGGTGTTATTTATGAAAAGTAAATAAATTTAAAATTTCAAAAAATACTGAGAAAAATGTTAAAGTTTTGTTCAAAATGCTCGATTGATCGGAGATTGGTCTTTTTTTTAAATAAGTAATATATTAAATAATTAAAAATATATTGTTTAAAAAAAAAATCTTAGATCCCATTTGGAATTTACCGCCATTTTTAGCCAACATTTTATATTTTAAAACTTTAAATTCATTTTACTTTTTCAGGTCTCTATGCTGAAAATCCCAATAAAAGTGTCAAAAAATGCTATAAAGATTAAGACTGGCATAATAAAGCAACACTATTATGTTATTCTTAGCTTTTACTGGTTTTTTGTTGACACTTTTGTTTGGATTTTCAGCACGGAGATTATTTAAATTTGTTGGATTAATTTATTATTGGACATTATTGGTGATATTAAATTAATCAAATGTCACGCCATCGCTTGTTGTGAGTTCTACGGTTTTTTTGTGAGAAAAATAATATTAACATTTATAAGTAAAATATGTAAATGTGTACATGTATTCAGCTATATTAAATATAATCTTATTCAAAATAAATTGTACTCGCATACAAATTTTTATTATTTTCTTTAAATTCCGGTTAACATTGATGCTTGTTGAGGGAGATACATTACAAAGAGATCAATCAGATGCGTGTTTGGTTTAACAGCTTGTGAGCTTTCGAATATAATTTCAGAGTAGATATTGCATTACTAATTTAAATTGAAAAAAAGTCAAGAAAAAATATTTTTCTATTTAAAACGAATTTAGAATATTCAAAGTTTTTATGTTTCTATTTTTGTTTTTTGATATATATAATATATGTATTTAGGTGTTTTAGCTTTTAAATAAAAATTAAATATATTTTTGAATTTTATTTTTTCATCTGTAAACTTTATTTTTTGTTATAATATTTTTATTGAAATTTCCTATCTTGAACTGTGTTTGCTGGAAAGCAGTATTATTCCTTAGTTGTAAAGTGGTATTTCTGCTTTAAAAATTAGTTTTAAATATCATCTAATGGGTTTAGTAGATTTTTGAAATGTAGTTTGAAATATTGTAGCCCATTCAGTCTCTTATATATTATTTTAAATAAAATTTTAAAGTTGAAATTTTTTTTAATTTTGTCTTATTTTCCTCAGTTCTTAAATATTTCCACTTTATAAAAGAGTTATAAATCTGCGGTTAAAATACCTTCCTAGGCAACTCAAGATTTTTGCTCCTTGAACGAATTGTGATTTTAATATGAGTGTTTTCTTTAGTAGTATTTTGGTTATTTTCATAGTATTTTGTAAAATGTTTGGTTTCATTTCTTCAAAAATTGGCTGAACAGATTCAATTACCTCAAGTGGAGCCACAAAGAAGTTAGCTTATGGGCGAGGAACATTCTATCAAATTCTGTTAACTACAATATAAAGGCGGAAACTCAATTGTAAGAAAGGAGTATAGAATGTGCTCTACAGAAGTCTTTACCCAGTGCTTTGTAAGATAATAAAAGTTTGGGAAGACCTTACTGCCTAAGTAAAAAAATGAGTCTGAGGCTGTTCTTGATCATATAAAAGTACGCTATTATCTCTGAGTTCCCCTTTTGTTTTTATTTTTAGCGTCATAATGAACTTATGTAGATCATATCGATAGGCAATTCTACCTACGAGTACTTAACCTTCCTTCGTTATATAAATATCATTTTTTTTATATTGCATGGGACTTTCTTCTGCCGAGTATCGTGAGTATTTGGGATGTGCATATGTACCTCTCTTCTTTTTGTTTTTACCTCTAATTAAATCCGGATTCTTCGTGAAATTTAAGCTTACTTTATGCTCATTTTAAAATGTTTAAAATTATAGTTAGAAAAAGAATAATAAGAAGAAAAGCTCACCATCGGCATACGTAGTTTCAAAAAAACAAAAAAAAAAACATTTTGGATATGCACTGAACATAAGTCCAGTCTCACTACTGACAAGTTCTTTTAGGCAAAATATCACGAAATTTTAACAGACTTCCTTTGTTAGGTTAGGTTACTTCTTTGTTGAGAAAAAAATCTTCCTAGCATTAGATAGTACTAGAATTTAATTTATGAAAATAAGTCCCTTTTAAGCCTTGAAATTGCTTAAAACACTTTAGTTAAAAAATATATGCTGCTAGTTAAATATTATATTGTATTTTCAATGCAATTTTTTGACGTCTAATAATCGAATTTGTCAAATTTCAAGGTAATAGCAATGCATTCCACGACTGACTAATGTATTTCTAATTACCTTGGAAAATGATTTGAATGTATAATGAGTACAAAAAAAAATTAAAACAAATAGAAAATTATAAGATTTTTAATACGAGGGACCGCTTCAGTGTTCAGATATATACTCAGAATATTATAAATATATGTAAAATGAAATAGCACACTTTGAAATTAAAAAGGCCAAAAATACTCCGCAAGTTATTTCATATTAATAACCAAAAAATACTTTTAAAACCCAATCCCAATAAATAAGTGGAATTAAGTAATTGAAATGAGTATAAATAATGCACAATGGTACTTAACTTACTTACTTTGTTAATGCGATATATAAAAATGATTTTGTTTCGTTTCGGCGTCATGTTGTCGAAACGAAAAGAAATTGTTAATGTTGAAACCAATCAAACTCAGCGTTAACTTAATTTTAAAATGGCAGCTTGCTATGATTTAACACCGCACATCAATTTTAACATTTAACATTATCTGATAACTGCTTAACACTATCTGTTAGCGGCTTAACATTATCTGAAAACGAGTTAATATTATCTGTTAATGATTCAGCATTATCTGTTAACGATTTAACATTATCTGCTAAAGATTTAACATTATCTGTTAATGATTTAACATTATCTGTTAACGATTTAACCTTAACAACAGCTTGACGCTTCGGGTAAAAATTAAATAAAATTTATTTTGAAAACTGATTTAATGATAACATTTCAAAATGCTTAAATCGTGATTATAAAAATTTTTAGATTAGCATGCAATTTACCGTTACGTTTAGCCTTGGCATAAATTTTTAAGCCCGAAAAAGATTTATAAGCAGTCGAAGATCGAATTTTCGATCCAATTTGTTTGGGAAGCTGGAAGACTCAAACAGACTGCTAGAAGTGCCTTGGAGACAAAAAATAAAAATATGATTATTAAGGTAAGCCAAAAAACTGACTTATTGCATTTATGGGTTAAATATAACCCAACTCTTAAGTTTTATGCTGAATGCTTTGAAGAAAAAAAAAACAGAATTAAAAAATTTATATTTCTAAATATAAATATATTCCTAGACCTAAGTAGCAACCCTCGCAGCATAACTCAAATTCTGCCAATTAATTTCAACGCATTATAATTTTAAATTAAGCGAAAAATAAACACAACAACACAAAGCACTTACGAAAGTGTTATTTAAAAAAAAAATAATATAAAAATAAAAACACATTAACTTATTTTTCATTTTGTTAGTAAATAAATCAGTTAAATAACACTTCCTTACCGGATGGCGTGATTGGGGAAATAAATAAATTAAAAAATTGACCGTTTGTAATGGAAGAAGGAGAAAAAATGTGGAAAAATTGAGCAACGCCCAAATGGGGCTACAAACATGAATGCCACTGTTGAGTTTGTGTATTTATTTGTTGTTTATTATTTGCCTTACATTTGCTAATAATGTTGTTGTTCTCGTTGTTGTTGTTGTTGTTGCTGTTAGTTAGTGCTACGCTTGGTTACACAATCACCACTGCATTGCGTGCCAGCAACACCCCAAACGGACCCCTGCCAGAATGCACCAAATCGCTAGACCCGCCTGTCTAACAGCGCGCGACTTGGTCTCCCTGGACGATTGGCCGCCGCGGCGACGCAGTGACGCAGCAGCGCGGCGAATATGTGCGAAATGTATAAGATATTTTAAGAGTTTTAACAATTTAATTAAGCATTGTTACCATTTACATTTCGCAGGGACACAGTAACAACTGACAATATTGCTAACTGTATTGCTGCTGTTGTTACCGCTGCTGCTCTCCTATTCTCCGTTGTTTTGGACAGCGCGCTCGATGCCAATTGTGGACGAGTGTGCGGCATAGAGTAAGCCGATTGGCAATAATGCGAAATGCAGGCAAATTGAAGCAACAAAGTATCGCATGAAAAAACTGCAACAACAATACAAACAATGTTATATATTAGAGCAATCGCATTTTCCACGAATAAATGCCGCGCAATGCGCGTTCACGCTCGCCATACCACACCATACCACACCATGCCGCCGCACTCACTCACATATTTGGCAGAAACATTGCGCTACGCTTTTATTAATGAAGCCACAACAACAACAACAACAGCAGCGGTGGCGGCAGCAATAACAAATGCTATGTATGTATGGTATATTTAAGGCAGCACGCAATTGCAACCGCATGCAATAAACGGCAACAGCAACTTCTTGCCACAAGCGCGTAACGATCAACGCAATGCCCAGCCGGCAGCAACATGAGCGCGTACGCCGTTATATGAGTGCAAAAACAAATAAATGTCAAAAGTAGTGCATAATGGAGACCGAATGCCAGAATGGTAACCGCAAAAAATAAATGCCAATAATACAAAATATCATCGATTTCAGTTAGCTATGGCACATTGCAGGGTTCTAGACGTCTGTATGTGTGTGTGTGTATTTTTTTGTTGATACACATGTCATGTGGAGTGTGATACACTAATTGACAAACATATAAATAAAAGAAATAAACCTTTTAACCAATGGGTAAATATGTTGGTAAAAAGAGTAAAATATTTAAAATACTTGTTTTATATTTGAATATATTTAAAATGAACTCAAATATTTAACTCGATTTACTCTAAGGAATTTTAAAGCAAAAAATTATTAACTACATGAATAAAATTTATTTTCCTACCACATTTAAACGAGCATTTGAGCAATATTTTTTTTCTTTTCAATTCAATTAATTTTTTTTTTTCATAAGAAATATTTCTCTTCATGATCTGCCATTATAAGAAGGAGAACTTTGATAATTAATGTCTTCCTATCGTCCTCGCAGGAATCTTAGAATCTAATACCAGAGCTATCAGAACGCTATAAAGAGTTAAAATAAAAAATTTTCCGCAATGATGACTAGTCAGCTCATTTTATTATAAACTCTACTAGCGACTTTCTATATAAACTAAAGCAAGCCCACTACTGAACCAAGAAAGAGTTTTAAAAGGGATATAATTTTAATTTTTTGGCACTTTGTAACCGCTGAAGCGATTTTCGGCCGAGCTCCTCCTCCAATTTGTGGTTTTGCGTCTTGATGTTTTTCCAACATATGGAGGGACCTACAGTTTATACTAAGCCGCCTCCGAACGGCTGATGGTTTTTTTACGAGGAGCCTCTTATATTTCATGTCCGAAATACACTCGGAGGGGTAGACATTCCCTGCCGAGGGGCGACCGCAATTAGAAAATTTAACTTAATTTTTTTTATTTAAATTAATTTTCCATAACTTTTGGATGTTGGTGGCACCGGGATTTGAACCCGAGCCTTCGGAATGTCAGTACGTAATGATAACCACTCGGCTACCGCGGCCGCGGTGATCTTTATCTCGCGTTCTATTAGTACGATTGGATTACGCTAGTTGGCCATGACCGAATTTCCATCTACGAATCGCTGCTGAATCGTAACAAAATCGACACGTTTCTGTAGCCGATGGTGACTGGTGTTGGAAAGTGCACCTTTTGCAGCAACGTGAAACTAAAATAGTAATGGTTGAAGGGCCGGCACAAATGGTCTCCAAGCCAGAATTGACGGCCAGGAAGGTTTGGTGGGGATGATAAGAAATCATCCACTAACTCTCAATGAGGCTCTAAAGATGAACCAATCCCTAAGAAGCGCCCAGTTTTTGCCAACAGAAGGGCAATTGTGTTTCATCAGAACAACGACAGACCAAACACATCGTTGTTATGCATCCTCCTTATAGTCCGGACTTCGCTCCAAGTGATTAACATCTGCTCCTGTCTATGGTGAATGATTTGCCTGGCCTATGAATATGATAGTCACGATTTTTTGCAAATAGGTGCAAGGATTTCAATGAAAAAGGTATAATGACATTACCTTGGCAACAAAATGGCAAAAGGTTATCAAGCTCACGACGAAATGAAATCGTTTCGTTATTTTGAAAGAAATTTTTTGATTAAAATGAAATTTATCATTACGATCCAGCTCTGCACAAATCATATTAATTTAATCCAGAAGTAATGGATGACTTGGTACTTGACCTAATATGTATATCAAGATTTTGACAACAGTAATTCTGTGGAGTTTGGTTAAGGGAGCTTCAACACTTCCTCGGGCGTCTCGATGATAGTGTCCACGTCCATCGGGTTTTTGAGTAGGAGTCGCGCTGTGCGTCCATACTTTTTAAGAATTTGTACAGCCTCCCGCTTCTCCGCGTGTGGCAAGCCTTTCCGGTTGACTTGTTCTCAAACTGTACGCTGCTACGTCCTCGGTGGTATTTTTAGTCGACTTCACTGTGCTGCCCTGACGTGTGGGTGAGGATAAAAGTTGTATATCTTTGAAATCAGAGACAACTGGTTGACTATACGAGGGATGGTGCCTACACTAATGGATCAGGTGCTCAAAGCCAAGTCGAGCGAAAACAACAGGGACCATCTCAATTGTGTCTACACCATCAACTTAATGACTATAAGAATGTTGATTAGTCAGTGTTGAAATAGAGTAGATTTTATGTTTTGCAATATCCCAAACTTAGCACCGTTTAACGTAACCGGTTTTCCCAAGTGTGAATTTTTTGCGGTAGTCGCATAGTGATTGTCCTGGCACTACCATGCGCAGGGTCATTGATTTGAATCCAGGACCAACATTCAAAATCATAGAAAAAAATTATAATTGCGATCATTCCCGGACAGATAATATAAACTTCTCGAAGGTATTTTTGGCGTGAAATAAAAGATTTTCCTAAAAATTTGTGAGCCACGCCACCTTAGAAAAAACCGTCGACCCTTCATTAAAAAAAAAAATTCGAGATGGATATCAAATATTGACGAGAGTTAAAAAGTACAATGGGTGTACTCGTATATATCGTTAAATATTTTTATTTATTTTTTAAAAAAATGGAAAATGTTTCTTATGCTTACGTTTTCCACATACATACATATGTATATTTTTCAAGTTAAATAGGCTTGCAGACTAATCGACTGTCCACCGGCTAAATGCGTCGACCGCAAACGTTAAAGTGCTCGTCTATGCTAGCTATGTAAAAGTGCACTTGGTTTTGACGATTAGCTGTTGGCAGCTGAAAGAGTAGATATTCCAAATCATAGTATAGTTAGAGCTCTATACTCTTCGGTAGAGACTATGGTGTAGAAGTAAACCCAAAAGTGTATAAAAATAAATATGCAAAGTTGAAATTAAAAGAGAAATAAGAAATTTCTAAAGAAAATAAAAAATATATATGTACTATATATAAATTTGCTCAGCCAATTATTTCGTTTATATGAAAACGATATAGCAATTTTCATTAAATAATATATCATGCACAGTGTTGTGAACCAGTGGCAAAAGTGCACAAAAATTATTTAAGGAAATTACTTGTTATCCAGTTGAAATGAACACAGGAACCTCATTAAACTGGTATAACAGCCTAGCTGGAGTGTTGTGAAGCTCTAAGTGCCCCGGTTATCATGAGATAAAGCTCAAGACCAAATTTTTATCTCTGAAGGTGTTGCCATCTCACTTTAGCCTGCCTCCCATCGGATGTTTGTTGGTTACGCAGAGGATACTTAGAAGTACAGAAGTCGTTATGTTTAATATACATATATTTTCCAGAAAAATTTCAACTGTTTTAAAATTTGAATTTGCTTATCTCCCTGAAATAATGATTTTTTTCAAAAAATCTAGCGAGTAAAGCGTTGATGTAGTCTAATTTTCATCGACTTAGGCTTCTAACGCAATAGTAATTATAGCAAAAACAAATCTCGTCTACCGTTTTTTGTTTGGTGTCACGCCACTGTGCGACAACGTCAGTGGCACGCATTGCGCTGCCGCAGTGGCACGTAACCGAGACATGCATCTACTTGCTCGTACTCGCAGTCGATCCAATTGTCGATGGTTTGAGTGGCAGCAATTATAGAAACGCGTGTAATGCCAAAAGGCAAACAATTAAATGTGCAATAAATACGTGCAACGCGCAGTTGCATGCCACAGCACCACCTCCACGTTCATGCGCTTTGCAATAAAGTTTGCATTCGAAGCAAGGCAGCGTTGGTAAAAATGCGAAATGGCATAATGCAATACACATTACATCATAACATACAACAACAATAAAACAACAACAACAACAACACAAATAAGACCATTACAAATAAAAAAAAATATATCGCAGCTGTTACTAATAGGGAAATTCCTTCTTGTTAACGTGTTTGCCAATGCGCGCTTCTTCTTCTTCTTCCACTTCTTCGTTACGCTTACCACACATTACTCATGCAATATACGGTACGGAGACTTTGACAGATAACAACAAAACTATAACTACACGATAACAACAACCACAACAAATGTACATTACAATTTGAAATATTTTCGATTTGACCATTTTGAGTGTTTTAATCACTTCATTTTAAACGATTTGTTCTCCATAATTTTTTCCAAGTGCCGCCCCCAACGCCTTACCTGGCCGTCTTGTCCACCGGCTGGCCGATGGATGAATTTTGTGCCTTCTGGCAGTTTAGCTGCCGTCGTTTGTGGCGTTTGCACTGATTAGCTGTTGATTCGTTGGCTGATTAGGCTTGTTTTTCTTGTTGTGGTGTTTTTTTTTTAATTTTTTTTTTTCGCTTTGCTCACCACTGATTAGTTGCTTAAATGCACTGTTATGGTTGGTGATGATATTTTTTCCAGTATCGCCATCAGCCGTTGGCTCTCGTTTCTTTTGCTTTGTTTGCAGTTGTTTTTGTTGCCGCATGTATGGACGTACGAGATTGCATTGACGTGATTAAGCTCACGCTTGCGATCGCAATACAGCAACTAAATTGGTTACATTGTATGTTGCTGTTGACCATTTCAGTTGTTGACTGCGCACACATTTTGGTGTGTCCATAAATGTTGCAGATGCAATCTGGTCTGCAGATTTGACTTTTGCAAGTCCGTTTGAGGCAGCGTGATGATCACATATTTCTACTTTTTTCTTATTTATTTTCGATGAAAAACTAGTTCTTGATGGATTTATGCTTGAGTGTTGGTGGTTCTCATTAGGAAAAAGTGACAATTAAAAAAATATAATATATTTAAATTATTATTATTAGTTTAATGACTGAGAGAATATTATGATTACTTTTTTTACTATTTTTAATTCGTGGACACTCAATTCTTAATAATTTTTCGTTGATGCAATCTTCTAAAATGTGCGAGAGTGAAATAATGAAGTGCTTTACTCTTAGAGCTAGGTCAGAGACGACAAAATAACTAAAAATTGCTACTTGGCTGCTTAAGTTCTTTATCAAACTATGGCGCTCTCCTTAGTAGGCGGATGAGTTACACAAAGCGTTAGCTAATGGGTTGGCTTGATTTTTCAGTTTTGCTTCTCTCAACTTCAGGCTCAACCACTGAGATAACAAAGTGTTTATGTGTGTTTACGATACAAACGGACCCGTTATTACTCTTAATACTTCTAATTTCATATGGTATACTTTGGCGTATACGCATCTTTTCCAAGTGAGCCTTTCATCTAAGTGTATGCCTAGAAATGCTACGTCCTTTACTTGGGCAATATTTATACCAGTTAATCTAATTGCAGGACATATTTGTGAGCATAATGTAAATGTTACGTGCTTACACTTTTACTCATTGACTTTAATTCTCCAGTTTGCCAGCCATTCTTCGGTAAGAAGTAAATGGTTTCTAATGGATGCTTCTTTAGGGCATTTATCAAGGCATGATATGGTTATGTGATCGGCGTAAGTAGATGTTTGAACTTTTACTAGGATGTCTGCTGTGTATATAAGAGTCAGAATGCCACCTTTAAAAACACCAGACTCAACTGAAAACTCCGATTGTTTTACGGTAAACCGCTTGCTAGACAAATATAACTAAAAATATATCGTAAAATTGTATGGTTAAAGACTTAAAAATTTTGTGCGATATTCTTTTAAGACAAACCTTCTCGAATGCTTGCGCTACGACACTTCTTGACTCTTTGAACTCGAATAATTTACTAATTTCATTAAAAATTCGGTTTACTTGTTTTCACGAAAGCCGAATCGGTATTCAGGTGTACTCTTATAGCAGAATTCTTTCAAACAATTAGGAAAGACACGGTGCAGGGTTGTTGGCCTTTACATAATTTGGCTATATTTAATATCTGCAAATTTTTAACGAGCTTGGCAAGTAACTTGTTTAAGAGACTTCATTAAAAAGTTCAGAGAGGAGTGTACTGGCAGCTCGCTTAGCATTTTTGGTGTGATCAGGCATAGAGATTTCTTTGATTTGTATGAAAAGTGGACCCCCTATAGAAACACCAATTGAAAACAGTTGTGGTCGAAAGGCAGTGAGTTGACAGAAATTGTCTCCACGCGTTTCCAAACACCGCTCCATGAATATCAATCATCAAGAATCTGTATGAGTCACGAATGAGTCACGAAGACGATGTACGCAGTGGAAGCCCAAAAGAGGTTTTTCCCAACGAAAACATCCAAAAAAATCCACAAAATGAAATGACTGTAAATTGAAATTGAATGAAATAGCAGGAACTTTAAAGATATCAACTGAACGTGTACATCATATTATTTACGAATATTTGGGTATAAGAAAAACATCACTTTTGACCAAAAACAACGCCGAGTTGATGCATTGGAGCAATGTTTCTAGGTGTGAAAAATTCATTAATTGGGCTTCGATTTGCATCCACATCTACCGCATTCCCCAGATCTGGTACCCAGAGACTATTCACTGTTCTCAGATCTCAAAACAAGATCGTCGAATGAAGAGATGATCGTCTAGATTAAGGGCTCTTTTGAAGCAAAAAACAAATCCTGCTACAAAAGTGGTATTGAAAAGTTGTAGGGTCACTATAGTCAGTGTACGACACTTGGTGGGAACTAAGTGGAATAAAAAAAAAATTGTATTTTTCTGTTGACATGTTAATGAAAAATAATGGATTAATTTTTACTTGACCTGATACATATTTTTATCAATGAAAATATATAAACTTTAATTGTCTCAAATTCTTTTAATTGTTTTTCTTTTTTATATCTGAACTAAAAAAATATTTGTGAGAGTGTGTCAGTCCAATTAAAATTACTTATTTTCCAAGCCTTGTGATATGTCGGAATATTCGAAACAAATCTGCATATTTATGTATTTTTTTTTTTTTTTTTATTTAATTTTTCATGTATGTATGTTTTTTTTTCTTAATGAAATACCCAACATATTTTCAGTTCGATCTCTCATACATAGTTTTAAGCCATGTTGAGATTTTGTATGCAAATATTCATCAAAACCCAGATTCTAAGGTCATATAGGCCGACATAAAAGTGACTAAGTTCAATATGCAAAATATGTAAACCAAAATTTGCTGCTACTCACTACATACCAAACCAACTTATGAAGGCGATGGTAGGCGATAGCCCAAGTGCCAAAGTGTCTGACATTGCGACGGCAGCCGTAAAAGCTGCAGCAACCGGTGGCAAGCATAATTTACCAAATGTGGCGAAAATATACAAAAGCAGAATCTGTGTCCCTTTATAGTTGTGACACAAAAGAGTGCTGGCAGACAAACATTCTTTTTTACATTTATCTTCTTTTATTTATTTATTTTCCAACAATGTAGTATTTAAAATAGACAACAACAAGGTGGCTTTGATTTTCGTTTTTCCTTATTGGTGTGAAGATTTCTTGTTTTTTTTTATTTTATTTTTTATTTTTTTTTCATATGGTAAGAAGTACCAAACTTGGTAATAAACAAATTTGTTTTAAGCGACCAACTAACTCATATGTGCAAGTAGTATAATCGTGACACGAAGCGGCGCAGTGTTGTCTAAATATTTACATACATTTGCGAAATACAGTAGCTGATGTTTTGACTGCCAATGCTTTGCCATAACACAGCAGGATCAGCAGGGAGACGAAAAAAAAATATATATATATTTGCATAATTTGCACTTTGTGAATGAACAAAAGGAGGAATTTAAGAATTTTGTAACTGTTAGCTGGGGAAAAAAAATATGATAATGTTAGTCTTAGCAACACACATATTTACCATATATATGTATTGCATATTGTATATGTTAATATATAAGTACCCAGCAAACAGAACGGCGTCATTTCCAACTCAATTTGAAGCCATCGTTTCTGGTAATATTGTTCATGCAATACCTCGTGATCTATCGTTTCGAACAATTTCCTTCTTGAACTAATTTCCCGCGAGGAACTAAGAAAGCGCATGCATGAGCTTCTTTGTAAAATTTGCTCGGACAAGTGCATACCTGACAGCCAAGCAATATTATGGCTGCGAATACTGACGCTAAGCAGTACTAAAAACTCTCTCGGAATCGGTAAGAACCTCCCTGAGCCGTTCGTTTCTAAAGTTCACGAATTAATGCTGGCTGCACAGCGAAACTGAGATGGTTCAATCTTCTATAAGAATGTACAATCCGTGGCTTAAGCAGATTATATTCACAACATTTGCCTCCGTTGTTGCGATTTCTAAAGTCGTTCATTCTTCCCATCTTACTGTAGGTATGACTCGCTCTCAGAGCTTGCTCCAATCTTATCAAGCGGTAAAGACCTTCGGAGAATATCGTGGTGGTTGTGGTTTAAAACCAAATAGAGTTGGCCAAGTGTCATCTCGATATAGAGTTGCAGTGCAGATCTACAGTATAGCAGAGGTTAGAAATCGGCTACACTAGCTAGGTAATGTTGCTGGATTGATGAAAACACTGCCACTCTGAAAATATTCTCTTGGTGGCTACAATTTCAGCTGAACGGGGGAAAGAAGAATCTTCTGGTGTGCTATTGTTTCCTCTTTCTACGCCAATAGAGAAGAATAACAAAACAGGGATGTGAACTTATTAGTACTTATAACTTAAAAAGTAGTCAATATATTTTTTTTAATTTGAGTGTTTTTATGCTAGGTCCATTTTCAATTTTATGAATTACCACTCGAAAAGGTGTACTTTTATCGACAATCATCCGTTAAGAGATTCTACAATTCCTCCTCTATAATATGACGACAAGCAACAAGCTTCATCATTGGCTTATGCCACTCGGCGATGAACGGAGTGCATTTTCCAAATATGGACGTGAAAATCATGATTCGCAAATGAAAAGAAACAACGAAATAACAACAGCAACACAATATTTACAGCTACAAATAATGCTAATATTCCGCACAAATTGGAAACCGCCAGCCAATCAAATACACGTACACACACCAGAGCATACAATGCACACACTGTCAATGTATGCCGCGGGGCAAGTGTGGCAACAATACTAAATGCTGCCTAATTGAATTTCAATTTCGTTGACTTTAAAGGAACTGAAAAATGAAAAACAAATACGCCTAATGATGGCAAACTGGTAACCCGCACTGGCATATAGCTCCTAAGAGACAAAGAGACAGACGGACAGATGAGCAGGCCAGCAGGTGGACAACAAATGCGGCAGATTGTGAGACTGTCATTAAGTCTTGGACTGCTGTGAGTATGTGTATTTTGACATATTTACGTGTGTGAACGATTGGGCATCTTCTAGTATTTCTGTCTGCGGAGATATACGAGTAAAAGTCTGCGACTGTAATTAATATAAGACGTTGGCTTTAGAAAAAAATTAAAAAGAAGAAAAATAAAAAATAAAAAATAATTAAAATAATATAAAATAAAAAGGAAAAAAATAAAATTTATAAGTTAAATTAAAATTAAAGCAAATAAAATAAAATAAAGCAAATTAAAATAAAATAAATTCAAATAATATAAAATAAAATAAATAATATAAAATAAAATAAAAAAATATAAAATAAAATAAAGTTATATAAATATATAAAAAAATCAAATAAAACTAAACTAAATTAACTTAAATAACATAAAATAAAATACAATAAAATAAAATAAAATAAAATTAAATTAAATTAAAATAAAATAAAATAAAAAAATAAAATAAAATAAAATAAAACAAAATAAAATGAAATAAAATAAAATAAAATAAAATAAAATAAAATAAAATAAAATAAAATAAAATAAAATAAAATAAAATAAAATAAAATAAAATAAAATAATATAAAATAAAATAAAATAAAATAAAATAAAATAAAATAAAATAAAATAAAATAAAATAAAATAAAATAAAATAAAATAAAATAAAATAAAATAAAATAAAATAAAATAAAATAAAATAAAATAAAATAAAATAAAATAAAATAAAATAAAATAAACTAAACTAAAATAAAATAAAATAAAATAAAATAAAATAAAATAAAATAAAATAAAATAAAATAAAATAAAATAAAATAAAATAAAATAAAATAAAATAAATAAAATGAAATAAAATAAAATAAACTGAAATAAAATAAATTACTAGGCGCGCAGCAAATAGAATAAAATAGAATTTTATTTTATTTTTTTGGAAATAGTGAACTTGGGCATCCCAAGTTCGAATCCCTTTCGAACAAAGGTGTCTGGAAAGGAAGTCTGATGAGGAAACGTGGTGGTTTCCGAAATAGCAGCCATAACTTCTACCATCCAAAACTATTGCCGTAATTTTTTCCAAAAAATATATGGTCTCAAACAGTTCCATATAAAACGAAAACCCAAAAATAAAATTAAATTATATAAAGTAAAATAAAAATAAATTAGGCGAGTTTTGTTGTACTCGTACCTACTACGGTTTTCAGACCGCGGTTCTGTTTGGATGTCACAGACTTAGGAGGTAGCTTTGGAATGGGGAGGGCTGCGGACTACAGAAACAGCAACTGAGAGTCTCACCCGTATTTAAGCAGTTACATACATGCTCATCTAGGTCAACGCGCCATTCTGATCAAATCGGTGGGTGTGAGTTTTCACCTTTTACGGTGATAATATATATCGTGTTCATGATAAACATACAAATGTGAAATGCTTGTGTGGCCAACAAATCAAAAAGTCGCCAAGAAATTGAAACTATAGTTCTTGTTATAGCAGTGTTGTTGTATAAAAATTTAGCTGAGTTAATTCAACATTCAAGACTCGACGCCACAAAGTCTTGTAAGAACTTTGCAATTATGTGTTTGTTTGTTGAAGCAGACTTTTTGTTTTGTGTTGTTTTTGTTTTTTGTAATCATTGCTTACACACAATAAATAGTAGTTTCCACATGTTGTTGTTGTTGCTGCTGCTGTTTGTTTGGCATATTTGTATTTGCGACGCGCGATATTTGCCACAATATTTACCGTTTACTTCAACAACACTTTGCTAATTTATTTTGATCATTAAATGCTGTTGTTGTTGTTGCTGTTGCTGTTGCTACTGATCGCTAACTCGCTCGTCACTTCTTGCTGCCTATGTTGTTGTTGTTGTTGTTGTTGTTGTTATTGTTGTTGACTACTATTTAATTTGCTATTGACTCCATTTGTATTTGTATTTCTTCTGCATACATTGTTTTACGCGTGCCAACAACAACAATGGCAACAACAAACAACAACAGCGACATAGCGCAGGGGCAACATTGTAGCGTTTACCAAACGCGGTAGACAACAGCTGTCAAAGACAGAAAACTCATTTACAGTAATATGACTTCAACGGCCAATTGGCAATTGACTGAGTGCTCATTGACCAACAACAACAACAACAACAAACAACACCGGCTATGGCACAGTAATGATCAATGGTACTTTTGCTTTTTTTTCAATGGATAAAAAGTGCACAAAAAGCACTAAAAAAAAGAGCTGCAACAAAAAGAATGCAAATATGTGAGAGAAGACAAATAAAGAAGAAAAGAATTAATGAAGCAGCGAATACAACGAAGCACGGCCACATTTGTACTCACTCAGTTAGCTAAATGCTTATGCATTTGTATACTTAAATACATACATACATACATACACTACACTACAATAAGGTAGTACTTAAGCCGTACTTGCCCGAAAAACATCAAACTGGTACCAATTAAACAAAAATAAACATTAATTTATGTTCTTATATAATATATTTATTATTTTCTATACATTTTTTGAAATTATAATAACTATGATGGCGAAGTATAAAAAAATATTTTACATTAAATCTGCATCCAAAATTTGCATACCAATTTTATTTTCAATTTCTTTTCTCTAAAACTCTTTTTTTAATAAAAAAAAAACCAAATTTAGTTTAAAACTGAACTTTTATTTATCCATTTTGAACTCCTGACATTTTTGATTGAAATCGGGAAATTAACATAAGATATTGACGAGTTTTAAATATAAAAAAAACAAACATCTCTGGCTGCTTTGACATAATTCGATACTAGTAGTTTTGAACGAGTCCATTTCACTGCTGGGTATAAGCCTATGTAGTTTTCTATTACTGACTCTTTAATGAGGGATTATTATTGACAGTTGGAAATAGTGATTTATTTTGTTTGTTGATGCTTTTTACTGTTGTTTGTAGACTTTTCTTTAACCATTCTATGTTTGTTTGTTTATTTATTTATGTTTTGTGCATATTTTGTTTATACCAAAAGTGACATATTCTCAAGGATTTATTAAAATTTAATGATTGGAAACTTTTACAACTTGTGGGAAAAATGCATGGGAAGATAATAAAAAAATATTTATATAAAAGGTAAGCAGAAAATTTCAAAAAATTTGCTGGCAACTAATTATAAAAAATGGTTAATCTTTCACAATTTGAAGAAGTTATATTGAATTGTTGAGTGAATAAAAAAATGGAAGATTTGGGAAATTATTTAATTACTCTCCTACAACCTCACTAACAATACAGAAGTTTTTATTTATTTAAGTCGGTGCTGACGCAACACCGCAACTATGATCGTATCCCTCGGACAGCAACTAAATGGAATTTCCATATAATTTTTTAAGGTTTTCGTTGAGTTTTTTAAATTTTTTATTGATTAATTCACAAAAGCCAGTTAAACAAGTTTTTGACTTTTCTCGATATTTGCATAGAAAATTGTAAGCAATTAGTGAGCCGAATGCGACATTTCCCACACAAATCACGCGGCACCAAATTGGCAGCTTTGTCAATTTTTTCCAAATGAGCGAAAGTGTTACAAATCAAATGCCAAACCACCCACATAAAAATAAAAGACAGCTTAAGCAACACCGATATATACATAGGTGTGCATATGTGCGTGCTTAGAAATAGGAGCAACACGTGAGACTAGCAAACTAAGCTTTTCTTGCTAAACAAAGCCACAAGCGGTGCAACTGCAGTATGCCCCACAAAAAAATCTGTATGCAAAGTGTGTGTTGATAGCAAACGTGTACATGTATATGTGTATTGCATGCAAAATATATGACAAATTAAACAAAAAACATTAAAATCTATAAAAGAGGGAAAAGATTTAATTAAGTCAAATTTGAATTGAAAACACAGTTTTCATTCAATTTATATTATTAAATTAATTATATTATTAACATTAATTTTATTTTATTTCATTATATTATTTTTAACTTAGGTTTATTTATCTTAATTTACTAAATTTAATTCAGTTTTTTATTTTATTTTAATTATTTACCAAATTTATTTTTACATTTTTTGTGTTTTATTTTAATTAATTTAAAATTCTTTAATTTTATAATAGCGATTTTATGTAATTTTAACTAAATTTATCTAATTCAATTTAATTTAATTTATTATTTATTATTTATAGTCATTTTTTCTTACTTTTCTATTTTATTTCAATTCAATTGTATATTAGTATATTTTATTTTAATTTATTATACTTTATTTTACTTTATTTATTTTATTTTATTTTTATATTTTTCTTAAATTTTTTTTTATAATTTATTTTACAATATTTTACTCAATTTTTTAATTTATCATTATATTTTATTTGCTAAAACTGCTTTGTTTCAATTTATTTTAATTCAATTTATTCTATTTTATTTAATGTTATTTTATTTTATTTTATTATATTAAATTTAATTTAATTTTATTTGCATTAATTTTATGTAACTTAATTGTAATTGATTTTATTTAACTTAATTTTCTTTTATATTATTTTATTTTATTATATTTAATTTCATTTTAAGTAATTTAATTTTGCTTAATTAAATTTATTTTAATTTTTTTAATTTAATTTATTTTTTTTATTTAATTTAATTTTATTTTATTTTATTTTATTTTACCTCATTAAGTTTAATTTAATTTATTTTCATTTAATTTACATTAATTAATTTTACTTAATTTAATTAAGTTTTATATAATTTTATTTTATTTTATTGTAATTTGGTTTATTTAATTTTAATTTACATTGGTTTTTTAATTTTATTTCAGTTAATTTTTCATTATTTTATTAAGTTTTATAATAATTTATATTTTTATTTAATTTTATTTCAATTAATTTAACTTTTATTTTTTTATTCAATTTTATATTATTTGATTTCATAATTAATTTTTTTGTTTTATTTTTTAGCTTATTTTTTGTGTTAGTTTATTTCATTTATAAATTTTTTTGTTCCATTGTAATTTAATTCATATTATTTTACTTCAAATTTTTTTTCTTTACTATATTTTATTTTATTTTGTTTCATTCAGTTTACTTTATTTATTTTTATTTTAATTTGTTTTTTTTTTATTTTGGTTTAGTTTAAAGTTTTTTTTTTATCATAATTTATTTTTGATATTTATATTATATATTTTATTTTAAATTGTTTTATTGTAATTAATTTAATTTAATTTTTTTCGTTCTATTTTATTTTATTTGTTTTTATTTTATTATTTTATTTTATTTAGATTTGTTATATATATTAATTAATATTTTTTTTATTTTATGTTCATTTTTTCATTTCTATTTTTGTTTAATCTTTTTTTTATTTTTTTATTTATTTTGTATATTAGTTTATTTCATTTCTTAATTGTTTTATTCAATGTTGATATATTTCATTTCATTGTGCTTCATATTATTTTATTTTATTTTATTTTATTTCATTTTATTTTATTTTATTTTATTTTATTTTATTTTATTTTATTTTATTTTATTTTATTTTATTTTATTTTATTTTATTTTATTTTATTTTATTTTATTTTGATTTATTTTATTTTATTTTATTTTATTTTATTTTATTTTATTTTATTTTATTTTATTTTATTTTATTTTATTTTATTTTATATTATTTTATTTTATTTTATTTTATTTTATTTTATTGTATTTTATTTTATTTTGTTTTATTTTACTTATTTTTATTTTTATTTGTTTTATTTTTACTTTTGTTTAATTTTATTTTTTAATTTATTTAAATTTATTTTATTTTAATTTGTTTTATTTTATGTCAATTTAATTTATTTTTTTATTTTGCCTATGTATTTTCATTTATTTTTTTGCATAATTTTTTCAATATTTATTACTTTAATTAATTTAATAATAACAATAATTTTTATTACTTTAGTTGAAATTATTTGAGCTCATTTTATTTATTTTTATTTTTATGCTTCTTTATTTTCTCGTTTTGTTTTCTATTTGCAATCTTTAATTTTTCTGTGCAGTTTCTCTCAATTCTTCGGAAAAGTCGAGTTCATTGAGGTGCCCACCTCTGGTGCGACATCGAACGCGATCTGTTGTCAGCCAAATTGGTGATTTTAGCAACGTAAATTTTATAACAAACTGTCAACTGGCGGCAATGGCAAAAACAAATTTAAAACAACCAGTACATTGGTAATTGCCTACATACACATATGTATATATAATAAAACATGTACATATGAATTTATTTTTTGCTTGCCGTATACAATTGCTCTATTATTTCCTATTTGAGTGAACGTGCCACACGAGTGTGCCACATGTCTGCTTGTGTACGACACGCTATTGTGGGGAGAATTTTGTAAGCATTTATCATTGCTTGTGCAAATTTTTTGTAGAAAATTTACATTTGTTTTTATTTCGCTCGATTGTGTGCGCCCCTTATTCGGGCAGCACAACGTCATTATTTGTGGCAGGCACGTAATTAAAATTGACTTAAGTGTCGCCGCATGCTGTGTGCTCTTTTTTGCTCTATATCTAGTTGCAATTTTTCCGCAATTTTTTCTTTCTACAATAACTTTTTTCATTGGCAAATGTCGTCACACCCTGACTATTCGAAGTTAAATATATATGAGTATGCATGTGTGTATATTCCATAAAAACTTGTCAATCGCAATTGCAAATGGAGTTCAATGAAGGAGTGTAAGGAGGAGAAATAGCAGAAGCAAATAAATCAAAATCACTAAATTAATGCCAAATTTACTAGACAAAGAGGCAAGCGAAGTGAAACGCGGCAGTTAAATGAGAAAAAAAAACAAAAATCAAAAGTGTCAATGAAGTTTTTCTTTGCAAAATTTGTTGGCCATTAAACAAGTTGTTTTCTTTATTATTGTTACTTTTGTAGTTTTTTGTGGCCTGACTCTTCTAGATGTGTTGTCATTTATAATGTCATCGTTAAAGTCAATTTTTGCGTATTTTTTTGTTGGCATTTGAATTTATTGATTTTCCAAATTTTATTGCTTTTACATAGTTGTTGTATTTATATGCCGTCATTTGCTATGGTAGCAATTTTTAATTGCCACTGACAGCGCCGCTAGGGAATTAAAGATATGTATGTATAAATGTACACGTAGATACATATAAATGTATATTCATTCTTTAGTGTATGTCTCTCCCTTGACATTTCACTTCAAACCCCACTTCATGGTTTTTGTTGAAGTTACTTATACGCCTCATATGGCTAACGCGAACCCACTGGTATTGATTGTTAAGAAAAAATATATATATTTTTTGTCTTTTTTGATTGACATACGCGGCAATTAGTTTTAGATTCGCGCTGTTTTGATTATTTTCAGGTAGAAGTATTTAATATATTATTAATTATAAATAATTGTGAGCTGAACTTCATAATATTTCACATCTTTGAAGATTTTTGTATTAGTCTAAAGAGCAGCACTGTGCAATAGATAGAGATAATATTATGAGGGGGCTTTTCAAGTTGACAAATTCGTTCGTAATCCAATATTAAGGACTATATATTTTCCAGATATTAAACATAATTAAACATTATTTTATAAATTTATCAAAATAATGTCCTTAATACAGAGTTTGGAATTATTAAGTTTAAAGATGGGCCATGTGCAGAAGTTCACGCAAGTGAGGAAAGTTTTTGACTGTGATTCACCAAAAACGATTCTTCTGCATATGGTTTAAGCAGTCACGACTTCCGGTCTTAGACCAGGCAACTCCTGGGTAGCCAACAAACATCTGTTTGGAGGTGAGAGGGCGATTGTGCACAGGTACCCACCACCTGAAAAACAAGATCCAATGAAAAGTTTAAATAAGCCACGGACGAGAGAACCCCCTTAACTCCGAGGTCGTAGATAATTTCGTCTATCTAGGGATCAGCATTAACACCAACAACAATGTCAGCCTGGAAATCCAACGCAGAATCACTCTTGCCAACAGGTGCTACTTTGGACTGAGTAGGCAATCGAAAAGTAAAGTCCTTTCTCGGCGAACGAAAACCAAATTCTACAAGTCACTCATCACATCGGTCCTAATATATGGCGCAGAAGCGTGGAGGATGTCAACATCTGATGAGTCGGCTCTAGGAGTCTTCGAGAGAAAAGTTCTGTGAACGATTTATGCTCCTTTGCGCATTGGCAACGGCATATACCACAGACGATGGAACGATGAGCTGTACGAGCTATACGATGATATTGACATAGTTTAGCGAATGAAGAGACAGCGGCTACGCTGGCTAGGCCATGTCGTCCGAATGGATGAAAGCACTCCAGCTTTGAAAGTATTTGATGCAGTACCCGCTGGTGGAAGCAGAGGAAGAGGAAGACCTCCACTCCATTGGAAGGATCAGGTGGAGAGTGACCTGGGTTCGCTTGGTAATTCCAACTGGCGCCAGGCATCGAAAAATGAAAGAAGAGAAGAATTGCGGTCTTATATTGATTCGGCTATAATCGCGTAAGCGGTGACGACGCCAATAAAGAAGAAGAAGAAGAAGAAGCTTTAAGCCTCAATTAATAAGTAAACTTACCATTCTTCACTTCAGTTGTAGTCCATTTATACTGTAAAGAAAAAATACGAATTTATTTGTTAAATAAAAAATGTTTAAAATAACATTTTAAATTGAGATGAAAGTGTTTTTAAGAAAAATTTTATTTTTTTTAGGAAAATATTTCAAATATTTAATGACTTTAAATAATAATAAATTTTTTTTTGACAAAAAAACCTTTGATTTTTGCTATTTCTTGACTTTCAATAACTGGTCTTAATGTGTAAACAGAAAAGACAAGAAACCGAAGTTCGTGAGTACGAGGAGCTTCAGCAGCTGAACCACAAGGTTGATGCTCGCAAATTCTATGACAAAATGAGGCTACTTAAGAAGTTTTATGGAACAGAGTAGACTGAGTTAATGTAGTTACATATATTTTTGTATTCTACCCAATGACAGTATTAGTGAAACACCCGGAGGTGGTGAATTAAAATCCTCATTTGATTATAACAAAATCCGTTTCTCAGAGCCGGCAGAGCATATGGCCTATCGGCTAAACTATACAGATTTGGTGGCGGGAAATTGAGAACATGGAACCGTGGAAAAATACTCCTCAGTATCGCATATCAGGTCCTGTATGAATGATGAAATTACACCGTCAACAAACTCATTGGATTTTTTCCGTGAGACTTTGACCTGGATAATCTACAGTTGACCAGTAATTAAACATGCGCCCAAATCTTGTATAAGAAGCATGAGTGAAGGATCGACACGCACAAGTTGCTTTCGAAAGCACGAATTCTGAATTTGGTATCCATCTAAACTGCTTAGACTGAACTGATTAGCAACACAAAAAATTTTGTCAGAATCGGAAAGGACCTATCCGAGCCATTCGATACCAAGATATGGCTTCAGAGAAGGTGACTACTTATCATGTGAGTTTTATATTTTAATACTGAATGATATTGATAGCATTGAACTGCGCAGCAACTTACGCTTAGACGGAGAAAGAAACCAGCTGAATGAATCTGGGATGAACGAGAACAATTCATTTGTGTCTTGACTGCCACAGGTAATGTTGACACACATACGTGGTGTGTCCCAAAAATAACCGAACTTTATATTTAAATCATACAACATACAGCGCCATCTATTGAAAATTTGCAACATTAAAAAGATACATTCATTCTCTTTCAAACGCACCTGACTTCATGTAAGTCGGATGACAGATGTAAAAGTGACAGCCATTTCAATAAAACCAAAAGTGTGCTAATGGTTCCAAAAAAAAAAATGGAACAAAGAGCAAATATAAAATTTTGTGTCAAACTTGAAAAAAAAAAATTGAATTTTAAGTTTAAAAAATTAAAAAAAAAAATTGAAAAAAATGAAGCAGCCGTAACCGAGGTACTGAGGAACATTTCTATAAATGACATAAAAAAATCTATGTATGCGCTAGTTGATCGTTTCAAACGTTGTGTTGAGTCAAATGGAAACTATTTTGAATAAATAATAACTTTCAAAGATAATATAATGTGTATTTTACTATTTTATATCCAAAAAGTTCGGTTATTTTTGGGACATACCGTGTATCTTTGAATATGTAGATAATTTCTGCTATTTATATACCAGGACTAACACTAATAATATCGCCAGCTTTGAAAAAATTAATTATTTAATTATTATAAATGTTCGGGAGAAACGTTCAATTCGTTATAGCTATTTCAGAACAAGCAGTGAAATAGGTTTAAACAATTTTCGAATTTTCTGTGCACTATTTCCCTAACACCGTATGTTATCGGTATGAAATAGGACACAAGCCCGAGGATTATCATAAGCTGACCCGCACTATGTAAATCGATTAAGCGCCAATAATGTTAAGATGGTGCAAAGTATTCCACCCTTTATGGATCAAATTTCACGACAGCGGATAATATTGCAATACATAAATACGATTTATAACTTGCAGAAATAAAGATGAAAAAGTCTTCCTTCGCAATCCATCCAAAAAATATTTATGCAGACAGTCGGATCACTTTGGCGCGGTTAAGGATGAGATCTTTGCTAGCACGGAGCTGGATAAACTTAGCGATAGCTATACAATAATGAAGGAATAAATTTATGCTGGGTTTCAGGTCACACCGTCATTATGAGAAACGAAATACTTGATGCGGTTACCAAAAGTGATATCAGTTAGTGCAGAAACGAGGAAATCGCTAAAACCGATACGCAATGAAATTTCTGATATCATGTGCATGACAATCGCATTAAAACAAGCAGATTTTTTGCTCACGCAGTTGTGTAAGTGTTGCATAAAGGTTTTAGAATAATGACAGGTCGCATCACACGCAAGCGGAGCAGACATAAGTAGCGATGACATATGCACTTTTGGCCTTATCTAAAACACGTCTTAGATATTTAGGAACTTCGCAGTTCAAAGAATTGGATAAAGTATCGAAATTCAATATATCAGAAAAACAAGTATCAGTTCTCCCCTTCCTCTCCCAATGGGTTGGCGTAATATATGACGACTACTTCAACTCGCACTAAGCGGAACCTCCAACTGGCAAGGATCAACAGGATTATGTATGGCATGACAGCCTGCCAGTATAACCTAACTTAACCTATGGATATGATTCAATGGATTATACTCTCACTTTCATTTGAGTTACCGAACACTGAGGAAAGAATGCAGCTGCAAGGCAGATGAACTTACTAGGCAAGGTTTGAACACAGATCATATTAGTGTACCTTTTATATCATAAAAACTGTTGCTAAATTATAATAGTTTTGATAGGTTACTGCCTAGATTTACGCTTTAGAATATGTTGCTATAAGAACGTTGAAAAAGAGAGCACAATTTCTCGTTTACTATGTGTGGAAAGTGGTATCACAGTGGGCCCTCTCTCGCTCGAAGAAGCTGTTGTTGACCATTAAAATTCAAATCTTAACTATCGTATGCTAATTTGTTTTCTTGAAAAATCTCTTTACGCACATCCACCCTTGTTGTTGTTGTTCTTGTAGTCGGGAAAAACATTCTCCACAGTAGTTTTAGGGGAATGTTGCTGGAGAGACGGCCCTTGGCCCGTTAAAAATCAGCGTCATTATAAAGACCCAACTGTGGCTTGGATTTTAGACGTCTCTAACGACAGGCATGCCATACCGGGGAAAAAATCTGAAACCACTACCCTGGGGTGTCCACATCAGAACATACACTGGTTGTAGAGTTTTTCGTCAATTCAGTGATTCAGTTTAACGAGTATGGTAGTATTAAAATTTTCTCAGTAGGTCTCCTTATCTGCCATGGCCCATATTGTTGATGATGGCTGGATGAAGGGACACTTCATTCAGGATTGGTGCACTTTGGACACAGTGAGATTGAATAGTCTTAAAAATGTATACCGGATTTTTCTAATTGCGGTCGCCCCTCGGCAGGGAATCTTAACTCCTCCCAGTGTATTTCTGACATGAAAATCAAAAGCTTCTCATAACAAACGATCAGCCGTACAAAGGTGGCTTAGAATAAAATGTAGGTCCGTCCATTTGTTGATAAAACATCAAGATGCACGCTTCAAATTGGAAGAAACTTGGCTTAGGTTTACTTCAAATATACATATACAATTTATATACTTGTATACATATACGTGTATATAAGCAACATGATACCTGCAATCATTGGATTACGTACTTTGGCGCACATATGTCACGTTAACTGGTATTTACACAATTTGGAGTTGCCACTGAATTTTGCTGCAGGAAATGGTTCAAACGTAAAATATTCTTATATAGTTGTATGTATGCACAAAATCTATGCGCCAGATTTATGACTAACACAAGTGTATTATTTACATACATGTACACGTATATAGAGCAGTTCATAAATTGATAAACAACGATACTTTCTGTATAGGTATGTACCTATATACGTATAAGTATGTGTGTATGTGCGTATATTTCCAAGCCTATGGTCGTTTAACACACGACATACACGTATGTACATGCATTACTGTTAGTCTTGTTACAAGTTACAAGCGCAGCAACAACTCAAAAGGAGTATTTTTCACTTTTTGTACCGTTAAAATTGTTATTGCGCGCGAATATCGAACATGTGTTCTACGTGTCATATTTTTCTAGAATTTTTTTTTTTTTTTTAGTTTTATTTATTTATTTATACTTTTTATGCATATTTGCCCCTTCGGCTACTTCCGAGCTTGTTTTACAACGCTTGTAATTGCAGGTCCAATAACTCGAGCAATGGAAAAATGTCTGCCATAACAAGAGCAGTAGCATGACAGTCAATTTTATATTGCTATACAGCAGCAACAACAACCACAACAACAAAGCAAATGATTGCAAAATGTTTGTAATTTTACAAGTCCAAAGTGCCATATTTCATGTCTGATTAGCTATAATGACAGCTTCTAGCCGTTGGTGTCGTCGCTTATTCGACCGTTCGTTCGTTCGTTTCGCTGACCGCGTGGCATGCAACGGCTATGTGTGATATACACACATACACATGTAAATATGTACATAGTTGCCCGGAAATTAGTGCATTCAGGTATGCAGTACTGTACAGTACTGATGAGATGCGATTTGCTTGAAATTTACTGCTCAGTTTTCGGAAAAGTTGCCGGCGAAGGTTGACTACGCCTGTCGGTTTGAAAGAATTACAGTTATGATGTAGGTATGTATTTAGTTTGACATCCTTATGTACTTTTTTATTTCTTGGCAAATTTGAGTACTTTGGGCACCAGAGTTTTAACAGCAAAATATCATATTTTTATTTTTATTGGAAGGTTGCCACTTGTATGTAATATTTTTTTTAAAGAAATTCTTTAAAATGCGTTTAGAAGTAAATATAATTGAAACTTTTTTTTTTTAGAGTTGCCACCTTTTTAGAAATTGTAGCAAGCAAATTTCTTGGGTTGAGAGAATTATTAAAACATGGCTAAAATATCTAACAAAGTTCATGATTGAAAATTACAGTTAGTGTTTTTATATGTGTTGCCACACGTTAAGAAAATTATGTGCAATTTCTTTGAGTATTTAAATACGGTTTCACATTATTAACAATGTAACTAAATAAGTTTAACCATTCGGAGGCGGCTTAGTATAAACTGTAGGTCCCTTCGTTTGTTGGAAAAACATTAACAGGTTCACCAAAGATTGAAGGCGAAGCTTGGCCGAAAATGACGTCCGCCGTTAAAAAAAAAATCAAAAAAGTGTTGCCACCTGACAAAATTTTTTAATGAAACAAATTTCAAATTTTAAAGCTTAAGAAACGAAATTGAAGGTATAATTTAAAATCAGTTTAAAAAATTTTATTTCAAAGGGATAAAGGTTGCCATTTGTTTAATTTTTTTTTTCAAACTGTTTAGAATTTATAGAACAAAAGAAATATGTGGAACAACTTTAAAACTGTGATAAAAGATATTTGAAAAAAAAAATTTAACAAAATAAAGCAATTAATATTTTAAAGATTTTCACTTTTTTTTAACCAGCTCGTATTTAAAGCAAAGTTTTGGAAAAAAATTAAATTTTTTAATGCGTGTAAAATATTTAGTACTTCAACTAAAGCTATTCATAGCTTATAAATTTCACGATTTTTAGTTGTTTTATTTCTTAAATATGCTGCATCACTCCAACAATAAAAATATGTATATTTGCGTGTACGCTTGCACACAAACAAATATATATTTTATTAATTATTATTATTTTTTTATTTTTTTTACAGAATTTTTAAATGTCGATACTTTAATCGATTCAACGCTGAAATAATTGGCTTGGTATGCCTAGACAATTTTTCAAGAAATTAAAAAATATATTACGTCAAGTAAGAAGTTCGTTCGGTTTTTTATTGATTTTTCAAAATATGATCACTATGTGTACATTTGTCCGATTTAAGTCAAATATGCGCGGTTTGGTTTGCTTTGCCAACTTCATTATACCCCTCTCGTAGAAGGCTGCGTCCCTATTGGCAAAAAACTCGGCTAATTTTCACAGGCCTCTCTTGAGGCCAGCTTCTCACCATTAAGCGCGTTCGCCATAGACAGGAAAAGAAACACACAGCAAATCCCTCCTGGCCGTCAATCCTGGCTTGGCCACCGTTTCCGCCGGCTCCCCGCATTTCGACCACGACCGATTTCGCTTGACGTTGTCGTAAGTGATACCACTTTTCATGGCCAGTCACCAAACGCTTCAGAAATGGGTCGATTTTGTTGCGATTCAGCAGCGATTCGCAGATGGAAATTCGATCCATCATGTTTTTTAGCGTTAGTTCGTGTGGCACCCAAACATCGAGCTTCTTTTTGTATCCAAGGCTATACAAATGGTTCCAAACAGTTTTACCTTTGGTTCCTCAGCAAATTAATGCTCACGTGACGGCTTGTTTCCACTATTTCCATGATTTTTTCGCAATTTTCGATGACAGGCCTCCCGACGCGTGGTGTATCTTTGACATCGAAATTACCGGAACGGAACCTAGCAAACCACTTGTGTGCTACATGTTCGTTTACAGTATGGGGCCCAAAAATTAAATTAATTTTTTCAGTCGCTTTGGCTGATTTTTCGCCTTGATCGAAGAAAAATTGTAAAATTTAGCGAATTTCCTCTTTGCTGGTGTCCATCTTTGACGAGAGCTCACAACGTACTGAGTCAATCAATCGAAAAACTGTCAAGGACAAACTTTTAGCCCGAATAAACACCTTTTCAGCGCCGTATAGTATGACATGATGTGACATATGACGTAAGACTAATACTATGGACAATAACGCCATCTCTTAGATAAAGCCGAACGAACTTTTTACTTGACCTAGTATATAAATAAAATCATACAAACCTAACGTCAAGCGAAACAATTTTCAATTGAGCCTTAAGAGAAAAACGAGCAATTCTTTGACTACATAAAAACTCTTTACATATTTATTATATTAATTTATAATCAATTTTTGCGAGGCCTATTAAATTCAACTAGACACGCAATTTGGTAGTAAAAACTACTTGAAAAATAACAGCAAAAAAATACTAGCAAAAAACCGCAGTAAGAGTAAGCTAATACATACCGAGTATAGGTATGGGTATATGTATGTATGTACACTTATAGGTATGTATGATAACTAAAACAGGCCATAACTCCGGCTAGCCCCGATATGACAGACGACAAGGCAGCAGCCGCAGGTAAAATGTTGTCATATTAACATAAATGATAACTCTATCGAATTTTGGAGGCAACAGACAGCGGCACAAAAACAAAAACATCAAAAAAATAAATGAGCTAAATTATGTTGTTGAATTAAGCGATTTATATTTTTTGGTATATTTATGTATATGTAGCAATAATAATTGCATAGAAAAATTAAATAAACAAAAATATGGAAAACTTTAATGGCAATTGCATTATTTTTTATTTAACTCTCATTAAAGCAGAAATACTTTTATGAGTTTTCAATAATTTTTTTTTTTTTTAATTATTAACTTGGTTTTAAATTATTTCATATTGCATATCTAACAACTGAGGTAATATTTATAATTAAAATTTTTTTTAGCGCAAATACGCAATTGAAAATCATTTTTGTTTCGCAAATTACATTTGCATTGAAAAAAAACTATAAAAAAATCGGTTCAAAATCTCCACTAAAAGAGTCATTCCTTTTTAATTATAGCAAATTTCCATACAAAATGTATTATTAACATTCCTACAGTTGCTTAGCACCCACTGTGCGCAGACCTTTGCTGGCCTCTCCTCCCGGAACATATCAATCATATGTGTCGTTGCTCTAGTTTTGGCATGAAAGCAAAAGAAAAAAAAAACGAGAAATTATTTATATGACCACAACCAATGAGTTAACAAAACTGAACAATTGGAGCAATGAAAAGTGGAGTAACATACGTGTACGACGGCAAAAAGTTAAAGTCACAAAATACAAATTATGATACAATATGTTGCGAAAATACAGACAAATTGTACAACAAGCAAAACGAAAATGTCATATACATACATATAATGTAGGGTCTCCATTTCGTGGTTTCAAAATTACAGTATTGCCTTTTGACAACCAAACCAGACATGCCTTGCTCCAGCTAAATTTCAGACATTTATGGATCGTTTAACAACCGCACCAGGTGTTAAAATTGTTAAAACCTACTACAAAAATGGTGATTTGTCCGAAGCCAAATCGCGATGCGATCCTTTAAATGATGTGGTGTTTCACATATAAGGCCAAGTTTCAAACTTTATAGAAACAATTTAATTTTATGAAAAAAAAAAAAATATTTCGAATGCATTTTATTTAAGTTTATTTTCGATAACGTAAAATGGATAACCCTGTGTAATGTGGAAATAAAAAAATTAATTTTTCTCAGTTGTAATATGAAACCGCAAAATACGCAGAAGGAAAGGTTCAAAATACGTCATTTAGTGTTTGTTATTAGTTTGGTTATTCTTGGAATTTCCAAAACTTATTTTGAAATTATCCGTCTTCTTATTTCACAATAACAACAAATAAAATTTATTTTGTAAACAATCATTAAATTTAAATCAACTCATTGTTTGGCTGCTGATTGTATTTATTATAAAATTTTCGCTAATTTTTGATTTTTTCATTAATTGTAAGGGAATTGGTCGAATATCTGTATGCTCATACGTGTAGTATGGTAGTGAATGACAGAACTGCAGCTACACCAAAACTTAATTGCAACTGCAAGCTTGTAAATGATCCAAGTGGTACACACAGATAGAAATATCTACAGGCAGATTCGGCACGACTTCTGGAAGCAACAGAAATTCCAGACCTCCATTCGCTGTCATACCATATATGCTAGGAGACAGGGAGAGAGTATATCATCTGAGTAGCAGAAGTTGCTGAAGACAGTGTTTAGTGATAGTCTTATCGACGTTATCATGGCGTCATCATTCGACAGTTTCACTTTTCTGATATCTACTGCTTGACTCGAGAAAAGGCGAGTTTAGAAAGTCGAAAAAGTCTGTTAAAGATGTCACGTACAATTGCTCAATAGATGAGCGTCTTTTGGAGCTGTGGGGTAACTCCAAGTCATAATTTGTACATAAGGAATAAATGCATACCCTAACCTCTGAATACTTATATCGTTGTCAGGGAGAGTGCGAATGTAATTTCGATGTTGTCAAAACAGCAGATGCTGATATAATTCTGTGAGGTATAACTCCGAAACCGTTAACTTGGCCATACTTGAACCGGAGAGGTCTTATGGTTTATAATCTTTAAAAAATTCTGACATTTTCGGCATGCAGAAAGTATGTAGGCCATTTTCAGAATACGCTGAAAGAACTGTCGAGGAAGGGGGAATGTTTTTCTACATGCAATACGGTTTTACGATTTCTCTGTTACAAACAGAAGTAGAAATTTGGTTTTTTAGAGTTGATTCTTCGATAAGCCATTTATTTGTTGCGGAAGCTGAAGTAAGAGTAGAGCCAGAACTACACTTCTGGTATCTTGATCGGTCTGTTTTAATTAGAATGCGTCTTCTACTATCTAACCTTAGCCGATATAGTTCTTTTCCGTACAACAAAAACACATCCCTTGATAGGTCTAATTAGAACTCCTTAAAAAGGAAAAAGGTTTGCGGAAATGCAACGCGTTACCAAATCAAATAAAAGTGAAGAAAAATACACTCTTTCGAAAAAGTTTAAGTGATATTAACCGCAAAAATTTTTTTTTGTCGATCGGAAGAAGAAGATCGGATTATGTGTGGGTACCTTCACAAAAAAGTAAGTGATTATTGTCAAAAGCATTACTTCTAATCTATAAGGGGGGATATATGCGCCAATTACAGTGGAACAAGCCTCCTCAATATCGCATAAAATGTCCTTTCCAGCATATTGTGTTAAACACTGAACCCCCGTTAAAAGGCTAATTGGACTTTATCAATGTGGTTTTAAATCTGAGAAATCCACAATGCGCCAAATCTTGGAAAAGGCAAGTCAAGAGGGACACACACCACTGTTTCGTCGATTTTAGCGCAGTCTCTGACAGCACGAATAGGAGCTGCTTCTACGCCTATGCCTATGCCTGAATTTGGTATCCCCGCAAAACTTATACGGCTATGTAAACTGACGAAAACCAACACTAAAAACTCAATCGGTATCGGAAAAGACCTGTCCAAGCTGTTGTTTCTATAGAAAACAATGATGAGTCGGCTTTGGGGGTTTTTTCAGAGAAAAGTTTTATGTAAGATTTATGTCCCTCTGTGCATTGACAAAGATGCTCTATATAAGATATATGCTGCGACATTGACATATGTAGTTGTTCGGATGGACAAGAATACTCCAGCTTTCAAAGTTTTCGCTACAATACTCACCGTTGGAAGCAGAAAAAACAGAAGACCAGGTGGAGAAGGACCAGGTTGGTGTTTGGTGTTTGCATACATCTGTTGTTTATTTTGTAATCATATTTTTACCTCATAATTTTAATTATTTTAAATTTTTAAGCTCTTCAAAAATATTTTCAATATGGAAGTTTTTTAATTTTTTAATTTGATCCCTTCAATGTTATAAATATTTTAATAATTTTATTGGCTTTTGAAAATTAGTAAATTGAAACCACTGGACAACTATCCCAAATATATTGCCAATCATTTATTTAATAGGTAATTCATATTTTATAATTCACAATACACTAATTAACTATATTCTTTTTTTAATTTTTAATACTATTTTTAATATTCTTTCTAAGCTATTTTCATCTTTATTTTATTATTTGTTTTTTGAATTTTTTTAGGTTTAAAAACTTTATACACTCACAAAAGAGTACTCTTACAGCACCCGGTTAAGCCAATTTGTCAGGAATCATGAGAAAGGCACCTAATTTATCTGCTGCTACCGAGTTTAGGAAAATCTTATATTTTAGCCGTTCTCGGGCTTTACATGGAGACATTTCAGTACTCATTTTTAGTTTATATAGATAATGTGCGTACACCTTTAAAGAAAATTATTCTGGAAAGGTGTAAAATTAATAAATTGCTAAAAATAATAAAAAGCATTTCAAACAATTCCCTTCGTATTTATTGCATTTTCGTATTATTCTTAATTATTATTAAACAAAAAATTAGAAGTGAAACGTAATCACTTCTTTCTTTCGCATTAAAAAAGTTCTTCTTGGTATCTGCTGCTTTGCACTATAAAAACTATTTGCAGATAATTATAAAATAATTATGTATTGAAAAGAAATGAAATATGATGAAAACGTAAAAAAAATTTCTCCTTTACATAATACATAAGTATATTCGTATAACAATAGCAATATGCACGTATACAGGTATGAAATGTACACAGAACATGACCAATAATAAATTGTTGAAGGTGGTAAAATATCTGTAATCCAATAAATTTTTTAAAATATTTTTTCTCAAAGGCAATGCATGATGTTGGCTTTATTTTTATATTCATTCTTTTATCGTTCAATTTTCTTGTGTAACTGTGTGCCGCGTGCCTTAACACCGTCCACTTTACTACTTATTTATGCCATTGCTCTACTCCGGGTTTCATTGTTTTTTAAGGGCGGTAACTATTTTATGGCATATACCTATGCCTCGAGGCAGAGCGTACGAAATACAAAAGTAAAACAATAAATGGATCAAACGTGATCACAATTGTTGCCGCCAAAAATAAAGAGTAGAAATGGCTTTGTTATGACGTTCAAACTGAGCTGGGCAACATAAGCTTGTTCGTAGAGATGTGTTTTCTTGTACCGCACATCAAAATGCCAACTTTTGTTAACCTCAAAAATTGTAATCATCAATGGGAGAAGTAGTAAAATATAGAATTGAAATATATACAGATTAACTATTTTGTATTTGCGGAATTTTTATATGCGTAAGTTTTTCTCAATTTATTTTGAACACATCAAAGAAATCTTTGTTCAGCAGCTTCCTCTGATAAATAGCACACATTACATTTATTGTATTCAATTCTTAAAATATGTTCTCTGAATAACATTTAGAAAATCCCAAAAATGTGCAATCAATAATCAAAAAATTGTAATCAAAATTTTAAAAATTATTAAAAAAAAATTTGATGACATTTTGTTGGCTCTAAAAAATATTTAAAATATATTTAATTATCGAGTAAGGCTTAATATAAATAGAGAGCACGTTTAAGCCACCAAAACTGCTGAGAGAATTTCGCTTGTTTTAACTCTGCTTCACCGAGCTCGATGTTCACATACATTCCATTAAGATTTTGTGTCTAACAGCAGACCATGTTGTAATTTTTTTATGTTAAAATATTTGCTTAGCAAAATTAAGTACTTGCAAAAATTTGTATGTGAACAAATTGTTCTTGATAAATAATATTGAACTTTCCTGCGCAACACATCCAAATTTTGGTTGTAGATTGACAATTTTAAGAATAAATACGGAGTATTAATTATTAATAAACAAAATCAGCACGCTCGCTTTGAGACTTTGCTATATTCTGCTAGTACTTCATTATATAAAAATTTGTTTAATTAATATTATTGAGTAAAAAAATTAATGATAATTAATATTAAAAAAATTTTAACTAATTGCCTATGTGAACAGTGACATAAAATGATGATAATAACGTTGAGATCAAGAAAGAAATGGCTGACAGTAGTGATACTTAGTTTGAATTGGTAATCGAAAAGTTTTTTAAAGGATTACACCTGTTCTAATCAGCTCAGCAGTTCTTTTAATTTCTTCCAGCCTTACGTTGAAATCAAACGATACACGATCACTCTGCCTAATGTATCGTTTAACACCCAACGATCCAAAGCATGCACAGCCGTAAAAGTTTTTTGGGGATACCAAACTCAGACATATCAGCATGGAGACAGCGCCTTTTCGTAGTATCGAAGGCAGTTTTAAAATCGATGCAAAGGTGGTGCATTTATGACACATACAATTGTTCCCTCTACAAGCTTAGTATGTTCTGAAAATCGATCATTGGATTACCTACTTATTTCCTATATGTACAATATATACTCCACTTTTGTTATGTACGTCTGAAAGATGATTTGGTAAAAATGGTTACACTAAAATAAACAATTTGAACCAATTTCGTATGTTTTGGAGAAGAGCTATTCAGGGCGAATAAAATTTACAAATTCCAAATACAATATTTAATATGAAATTAATTCACTTTAACTTCGAAAACCCAAATACATACTCTTTTTCATTGTTGTCAAAATTTAAATTTTTGCCTTCAATAAAACACATTTGTTAGGTTTAAAATTATTTATGTTCTTAATACTAAAATTTATTGAAAAAGAGTTACGATAAAAAAAATTAAAGTACGTAGGCTGCTATATATAGGTCTGGCCTAGGCAACACTAAGTGTTGCCAGGTGCAATCTGACATTTCCATTGAAAAGTTTGACATTTCTTAGCATAACATCACTCAGAACGTTTTGTCATTTAATCGTGAATTGTTTTATTTAAAGGGAATTAAAAATTCATCTCGGCCAAAAAATGGAATTAACTCTTGAACATTTTCGTGCGATCATTTTTAACAGCACGACAAGAGTGCATCGATGAACTAAAATCTTTGTATGGCTATGAAGCACCATCCTAAAGCACTGTGAAAAACTGGTACAACGAATTCAATCGTGGCCGACGCTCGCTCAAAGACGAATTCCGGGAAGGTCATCCAAAAACAGCCGTTTTGCCAGAAAACATCGATGCCGTACGTGAACTGATAATGCAAGACCGTCATGTAACATACCTTCAGATAGAGGCATGCCTATGCCTTTCTCCCACCAGCATACATTCGATATTGCATGAACTCCTGGCTGTGAAGCCGTAAAAAAGGTTTGTTCTCGTTGGATCCCGCACAATTTGACAATCGCTCAAAAAAAGGCTCGTGTAGATTGGTGTAAAGAAATGCTGAAAAAATACGATCGCGGTGCTTCAAAAGACGTTTATAAGATCGTCACAGGTGACGAATCATGGATCTATACGTATGAGCCCGAAACAAAACAGCAATCGACCGTGTGGGTCTTCCAAGACGAACCAAATCCAACGAAAGTTGTTCGTGGAAGAAGCACTTCGAAGCAAATGGTCGCCTGTTTCTTCGGCAAAACTGGTCATGTGGCGACTGTTCCGCTTGAGCAACGTAGGACGGTCAATTCTGAGTGGTACACCACCATTTGTTTGCCTGAAGTCTTCGGAGAAATTCGAAAAACGAACAAGATAAGACTAATCATTGTGCACCATGACAATGCGACCTCTCACACATCGGCTCAAACCAGCGCCTTTTTGACCGGCCAAAATGTCGAATTGATGTGTTATCCGCCGTACAGCCCTGACTTGGCACCCAGTGACTTCTTTTTATTCCCACACATCAAGAAAATAATGCGTGGTCAACGATTTTCGTCGCCAGAAGATGCTGTTGAAGCATTCAAAAACCATGTTTTGGAGGTGTCTCAATCGGAGAGGAAAAAGTGCTTCGAAAATTGGTTTGAGCGCATGCAAAAGTGTATAAATCTTGATGGAGAATATTTTGAAAAACAATAAAACCATTTTCGTTGATAAATATTCGTGTTTTCATTATTTGGCCAGACATATACATGTATAGCAGCCTACGTAAGTATGAATGTTTTAAATCAAAATTTACTTTCCAGTGTCAAAAAAAAAAAAATAAAAAATAATAAAAAATTCTTTTTGCATGAGAATAATAAAATATCAACCAGTATATGGAAAAAAGTGAGTTTGTTTTATACAGGGTTATACATTTTGCGGTTTCGAAAAAATGTATTGTAAATCAACTGAATTCAAATGGATTTTTTTTTCATGAAATTTCTTTCCTTTTTGGTAGTATGAACCTTCGCATTATATGTGAAATACTATATCATTCATGTGGATGCCTCTCGTTTTTTTATAAACCGAATTGACATTGCCAGTCTCGCCGTTGTCGTTTTCATAGAAGTAAGATTCAAGCACACCTCCGCACCATATAGCGTACCATACAGTAAGTTTTTTTTTATGTAATGACCTCTTTTTTATTATTTGAAAATTTTAGGAGTTTCATATGCACCAATTTCTCTTATTTACGTCTCTCGCGAGTGAGAAATGTGCTCCGAATTGTTTTTATTGAAAAGTCGTCGTCAGCCTTCTGTCTCTTACCATAAACCTCTCACATCTACATTATTTTTTAACACCTTTTTGTTTCCTCAACCAATGGCATTATTAAATTGCTTAAACAATACCTATATCACCAAAAAAGTCTTTTATTTTTTCTTTCTGTCAAAATTTTTTGCACAAAGCACGCGAATCAAGGTAAGAAAGAGTGAAAGACAGCCAATTTGGGAATCATACAGAAATGAATTCTGCTATTCTTTGTGCATTAATTTAAACAATTGGCTTCTGATACCCGCAATTAATTTGTCCAAAACCAAAAACATTAATTGATTGAATTGTGCTTAAAAGCTTGCTGACAGGTGATTATTAAAATGAGTAAAAAAATGTGCATTTGGCAGAAAAGAATTACTTGTTTAAATATAAAATATGCTAAACAGTTTTTTGACATACATACATACAGATGTCTACATTTCTTTGTGTTAAAGGGAATTTGGGTAAAAATAAAAAATAAATTTTAAAACTCTTTGTAACTTTTGCAGCCACCATTGTTTTAACTAACTTTTACTTATGCTGCCACTTGAGTTCTCTCCAATGCACTAAATCCGCCAAATTTAGTCAAATGCAGCATCATTGTCAAATATTTCGATACGCCATTGTTAAATGAGGCTCCAGCATATGTATTACTCACATTTGTATGCACCACTTTGGGATTATAAATAATTCAGTAAAGTAAATTAACTGAAAAGTGCAAATTTTACAAATAAAAACTTGTAAAGAAAAAACTAATAATTTCTGCCATAAACACAAAAATAGTCAAATGGAACATTCTACTTGCCCTAAAAGTGCAACATTAAACATTTAACTAACCTATATTTGTCATTCTTTGTTTTACAAACACACACAAGCACACACATATGTGTACATACACCAATGCCTAAAGTAATTCCATAATATCGTTAAATATATGTCGCAACTCAAATGTAGAAAGGTCGCATTTGCCCATTGTGTGTCCAGAGTAGACATATTTTTTGCTTTATTATTTTACAAGTCAAGTGCAGGCGCATTTAAGTAAAAGAAAAGTAGCAGAAAAGTAGTAGAAAAGCAGTAGAAAAGTAGTTGAAAAAATAAGTAAATGGAAGTGGCTGATTCTTCTTAGGATATTTTTATACTTTCTTATATAAATTTCTATTGTATGCCTGTTTGTTTGTGCGCCCACATCCTTTTGTTTTGGTTAGTTGGCACTACCAGTTGTGCCTTTTTAAGGTTTACTAACTACATAGTTGCGGTTTGGTCAGTTTATTTACAGCCCACATGCAATGCTTGGTGCGCCAAAATTGCCACATTGTTGCTTACTAATATACATTTTGCCGCCTTATGTTGCGGGTAAGCACAAACGACATGTCTAAATGACATATATTTGTATATTAGATTATGGGTTTCGTACTTTCTTTTCATTTTTAAAAATTTGTTGCACCTGCTTCAAAACTGACATAAACTGTAAGTACATATGAAACTAAATATGTTCGAGAGTTGAGCCAAGAGTTGTTGATATGAAGAGGTTGTAGTGAAACAAAGCGAAGCAATTTGAATACATTGAATTTGATAATGAATAATTCTAACCAAGCAAAAACCATATATTTCCCACATAGCTAGATATCAATCGATGTTGGTGGAAAAAACGATACATTATCCACCTATGACGAGATTCGAACAGCGATTGCCCGTTTGAAGAACAACAAAGCGGCTGAAGCTGACGGCTTACGACAGAGCTATTCAAATATAGTGGCGAAAAACTTAGAATCAGCATGCATCAGCTGTTTTGTAGAATATGTACGGATGAAAGCATGCCCCACGATTAGAACATACGTTTGCTTTGCGCTAAATACCGTGTGATAAGCCTCCTTAATATCGCCTATAAGGTCCTGTCGAGCGTATTGTGTGAAAGACTAAGGCCCACTATCATCACCCTGATTGGACCTTATCAGCGTGGCTTTGGACCTGGTAAATCAACCATTTACCAGATATTCACCAGGCCATAAATGTTGGAAAAGACCGATGAAAAAAAATCAATGCACATCACCTTTTCATGGATTTTAAAGCAGTCTTCAGCAGCTGCTTCTACGTCGCTATGTCAGAATTTGGTATCTCCATAAAACTTATACGGCTGTGCAAACTGACGCTGGTTTCAGACAGGGTAACTCTTTATCATGTGATCAATCTTGCTAACAGGTGCTACTTTGGACTAAGTATTGAAAAATTACATTAATATCTGTCCTTTAAACCTTCGATGAAAAGTGTTTCGGATAAGCTTTTACTTTATATTTTGAAAATGATATTTGGCCGTCTTAAAATCAGGCAATAAAAATAATATAAGAAATTATAGATCAATATCTAAACAATCTAATTGCTCTAAGCTATTCGACAGAGTTGTTAATAGTAAATTGTTGTTGGCAACTGAAAATATTTAAGATCCACACGGCAGCATGGCTTTATAGGTGGCCGTTCTACAGTCACTAATTTAGCAATGTTTTCCCATAGAGACTATTTTCGCAGATTTCTCTAAAGCTGTCGACACGGTTTCGCATAATATTCTGCTACGGAAACTCAAGTGTTTAGGTTTTCATTCAAGTTTTCTCTCATGGATGAGATCTTATCTATGTAAAGCGTTTCGTTTGATTGAAGGCACTAAGTCGTATGCTTTTTCAACTATCTCGGATGTTCCCAAGAGGATATTTTCACCATTTGTTAATGACATTGCGATTTGCTTTAAGCACGCGAAATTTCTGCTTTATGCCGATGACTTAAAGCTATTCAGCAAAATAACTTGTGCGTCTGATTTGTTAATTTAATACAACAAGATCTAAATAACTTAACTTCTTGGAGCATCCCTAACAAACTATCTCTTTATATTAAGAAATGCTTCACTTTTTCGACGACTCAAAACTGGGACTTTAGAGATCTCTATACTAAAGTAATTTTGTTCAACTCTTTAGTTCGTCCAAAGCTAGAATCCAGTATACTCAACACATCCCAATAGAGTTGGAAGAAAATTTTTCCATTTTACCCTTCAACCACTACATTTTGCTGACCCATTACCACCTTACAGTGATCGATGTAGACTAATATCAATAAAGTTTCTTAGACATAAACGCACTTTACAGTCTATAACTTCTTGAACGAATTAGCTTCAATGTTGCGCGAAAAACTCTACGGTTTGTCTATCATTTGAGTGTCAAGATAACTAAATCAAATTAATTACAAACTTTGCCTCAATTACTGGTGCATCGACTGAGTTGAATCTAATCTGTAAAGTTCTTGATCTATACTTTGACATGTCAAGAACTATTTTTCTTTGTAAACTAAATTCATATTATACTTAGTTTTTCTATTTTTTTAGTACGTAAGTATTAGCTTTATTTAAATTTATATTTTCTTCTAGTCCGTATGTTCATTGTAACCATAGACTTAATTTAGTAAAACGGAAAGAAATTGAAATGAGAAGTAAAGTCTTCTCCCGAAAATGAAAACCAAACTCTATGTACAAGTCCCTCATCATTCCCGTCGTATTATATGGTTCGGAAGCGTGGTCGAGCACAAATTGGGCACAGTAGGGACGTCCCTTTACCACATAAAAATCAAGGTCGTTCCGTTAAAAAGATCTGCCTTCGTCGTGGGAACTATTGGCTTTTAATAGCCTCCAATGACAAGCTTTACTACGGATACACTCGGGAACCCTCAATCGTTCCGTTTGGCTTCATCTAAAGAAGAAAAGAGTGGGTGTGGATATTTAAATCTTTTCTCTCCTTTTTTCAGCCATTGCATAACTTGCTTCATCGTCCCTTGTTTTATGTTTAGATGTGGTGGTAAAACTTTTCCCCCTGGAGACTAACTCTCTTTCTCTTTTTTGTTCCGGTAATCGGCTAGATTTTCCTTGACCACACTCTTTTTCATCCAATATGATGACAGTGGGTTTGCCTATATAAATAAATATATAAGTTATGTATAAATTATGTTTTTTTAAAGCTAACACTTTGTGTAACCACCTTCCCGATCGATCAGTGTTCCTATAAAATATCTACCTATTAATGTTAAAAAAATAACTTAATAATCGACTTCAGTTGCTTTTGTGATAACTACAATTAAACGGAGGCAAAATCTTTTAAAAATATTTAAACAACTTCCAGCTTTTCGTTGGGGTTTTTGAATGTTGCACGGGACAATAAGCATGTGGTAATATACAAAACATATTTAACGGCATTTTTGTAAAGTTATAAGATATAAAAAATTTTTTCTTTAAATTTTGAGTAATATATAGTTCTGAAAATATGAAAGGAATTGATATAAATTCTACTAATCAAAGCAAGAGAAATCCTTAAACTTTTTTTGAGCAACTTAGACTCTTTAACAGTGATGATTTTGATGGTAAAACTACTGCAGTATATTTGCGTTGTAATATATGACAAAATACATACAACACAAATACGAGATAATATATGTAGGTATATGAAATGACTGAATTATATGCTAAAATATTAATGACGCATAAAAAATCCTTTTACCACAAGGCAACTTGAAATTTTTACAATTACCACCACAAGAGTGTGGCGCCTCAAAGCAGTGCTAAGAAACAAAAGCTAAGTTATGATTCACAGCGTGGCATGCCGCACGCCGTATACACCGCATGCTGAGAATGACAATTTATTGTCTGTTGTTGGTTGTTGTTTTTTTTCGTTCATAAAACATACAATAATTTTGAGTTGCAAAGCATGTTTGTTGATTTTTTATACCCTTTTTTTTCTATTTGCAATAGGAAGTGCAAGACTAGGTATTGTGCATTTGGCAAATTCACACATGACTTTTTGACTGGCGGAGTGACTGTTCATGCGGTGACCACCTGCCGCTGCTGCTGAAAAAGCAGTTAGACTCTTTTACACCGGCTCATATGTACATAACATAATGGATAATTGGAAAAATTATTAGCAAATAAGAAACAAAGCAACGCAATGCAAATACATATGAATATACCCATACATATATGGTACATGAATATGTATGTGCTATGTGTTTAAATTACGTGTAAAATAATGTGCGTTCCTTTCTTTTATGCAAAAATAATGATAAATTAACAATTTCGCACAGCGCGAAAAACAAATACTTGAGATATGACCATCACAGCTTTTGGTGTTGAAGTTTAAGGTCAACTGGCAGGCAGCAGGCAACAGTCTATAGGCGAAAAAATTGTATATTTGATTTGATGGTCAACACGCTGGTGTATGTATGCTTACAGTTTGAGTATGTATGTATATTTTATGAAAAATAATAATACTAGCGCAATGAAGTTGGAAATGAAAAACCAATAATTTTTTGTTTTGAGGCCGCAAAGGGTGTGCTTGAAGGCAAAATGTTGTGAAATAATAACAAAACTTCTCGCAAATTCCTATTAAATAAAAAAAAAACATATTTTATATATATATTATTTCTAACAGTTTGCTTTAAATATGTTTTTTTTTTTTGCTTTTTGAATAAACGCCAGCAGAATTTTATTGAACCTCTTTAACAGCCCGAAGTAAGACAAAAGTAGTTCAATGGCACGCAGCCAAACTCAAAACAGAATAAAAGAATGAATTTACAACAAATAATTATTTGAATTCTTTGTCTAAAAATAGCTCAAACAAACAAATTATTTTTGAGCTCAGCCAATATTTCATGCGCTTTGAATCGAAAAAGCGGATTAAATACAAAAAAAAAAAAATAAATAAATTAAAATAAAATGAAAATAAAAAATAAAAACAAGCCGCTAGATCTTAAAATAGAAAGAATAGCGTGAAATTATGGTAGATGTTTTGTTTTTTATACATATTAAAAGAGTTGAATAAAATTTCATGATTAAAAAATAGAAAAAAATGAAATGATATATACATACATATACAGAACTTACTACGATTTATTTTTGTAATATCCACGCAGGGGACCTGAGTTAAAATATAATATTAATTTGTTATATAATTTTTGACTCTACGATAATTCAAATTTTTAAAGCAAATATATTTTTACATGTCAATAACAAAAATTGTGGAATTAAATATTGGATAATCTTCTGATATATTTCGGCAAAAAAAATTCGACGTTCTGATAAACCATGGTATCTAGTAGTAAAAAACTGGCCCAATTGGTTTTAACAATCTGATTGAAAACGAAATTCTTAAAACTGGTATGATTTTGAAGGAGAAGAAACAAAAACTTGATACAACAGGCTTTGCGATTGACTAATTATACTATACCTATTTGTTTTATTTTTTTCAATTAATTTCTACAAAGGAACTGATTTAAAATCTGAAGACAAATTGTTTTTGTGAGATGTAGTTTTTGGGATATAAATAATATTCATTTTTTTAATTTGTTTTATTTGTTTTTTTAAGATAACCAAATTTCTTATCAAAAAATTTTCTATTATTAGATTTTCTTGTTTGACTTGACTCATGAGGATCCTTTCAATAATCCTTCAGAAATGGTCTGCCATCAGCAACCTAATGATCTCGTTAATGTTCCTCCATAGTGCGAATATATTGATTGGACCGTTACCCTTGTTGAATCAGATCACCAATGTTTTCAGGAAAACGGCCTAAATGGAAGTGTATCTCGATGCTCACATTGCAGCCGCTGAGATAGTGTGACAACATTAGTTCAATATGCCCTGCATAGCTTTCGTTCTGTTCGTTTCCCAAGAAATTTTCTGTGATTCAAACTAATTCATTCAGAATTTCTTTCAATATCAATAATGTTACTATTACAATTTTTTATTATTTATCAATCTTCTTATTTACAGAACTATTTAGAGCTGCATTTAAAACATTTCATTATCTTTGTTCAGAGCTTTGCAAACTTTTTCATGAGCGCAAGTTTAATATGCATAGGTGGTAGTATTATGTGATTCAGCAGGACAGGGGTTCATTTATCACATGTAGCTTTCCCGGAACCACAGATAGTTTGGATCCAATTTTCTCTAACAGATTTACTTCCCCGATCCCACAAATAAATAAAACTACGGTATTTTGTAAAGCCTTTTTGTCGGCCTAGAAAAAATTCATCAGTTTTAGTTCGACACGTATCAACCTGCTGGCTTAAGTACGGTACATATCTTTCTTTCACGGTAGTTGAATGTGCAATCGGTATTGAAACTAGCTTATTAGCATTGAGCATAAGTACAAGTTTTAGGATACGTTTAGAGGAATTATTAAGTAATCGGCATTTATTTGGACAATACTTTTATACTGCTATGGAAGTTTTTCTGTCCCTTGATTACTAAAATCCTGGATTTCATATTCTTTTTTAGAATAATCAAATTCGTCGATTAGTGCACTGGTGTCTTTCTGCATAAAGTGCTGGACATTAGCAGAAAAATCTGTGTTGAAATTGCTGATTCACTTTCCGGAGGTTTTTACTTCGAAATGGTGATCATTTTGTGTAGAAAAATTAACTGACGCATCGCTGAACTACATCACTAGTCGAATAATAGATGCCAGATTAGAGTAAAACTACTTCGACCAGTTTCTTATTTAAACCTATGTACATAAATAACACAAAAATAACAATTATCTTGATGATTTGGGGGTTTAATTTTATTGCCTTGTGCTATACTGTCCAACCACACAGAAAGCGTAGTTTCTATACGATAGCGCAAATGAACCATTTTTCATCACCTCCGGTACATCTATGTATATAACATAAAAACGTTTGTACTTATCTTTATATTCTATGATTTTTGAAATTACCAGTAAAATTATTTTGCAAACTGTTAAGTGGGCCAGAGGCTATTCGTAAAACTCAAATTTAAGGTTCCATTTACTTGAAATATTTTTTTCTTTTTAAGAAAAGTAATGATATATTTGAAAAAAAGAGAAAAAATAGACAAGATATCATTTGGTTAAATTTTTGGATGATATGCCTCGATTGAATATTTTTGTTTCCTGGATATACCAGGTATGTTTGTTGAATGTGCCGGTTTTACTAGTAGATGTCGCTAGCAATACACGTATGTATAAATTTCTATGATTTGGCATGTATGGAATTTTTTTCTATTGACATTAACCTACAAAAATACGCAAGTCACATTCCGCCAAAATAATAGCGTCATATTTGTTTACCTCAGTGAATATGTCGAGTTTCATTCCAAGTAAATCGCATTTTTTGCATTCGTTGCTTTTCTTATTTCATCAAAAGCAAAAAGCAGCTGAAGCTCACCGGTTGCTGGTAGAAACTTATGGTGAACATGCTCCAGTGATTAGAACATGTGAGACATGGTTTCGTCAATTTAAAAGTGGGGATTTCGATTTGACAGACAATGAACATCCTGGTGCAGCGAAAAAGTTCGAAGACGTGGAATTGGATGTTGATCCAACCCAATCGCAACAAAAATTGGCAGAAACACTACATGTGACTCGAGGAGCAATTTGCCAGTGTTTAAAAGCCATGGGAAAGAACCAGAAGTTTGGAAAATGAGTGCCACACCAGCTGAATGATAGACAAATGGAAAATCGAAAAACCGTTTGTGAAATGCTGCTTCAACGATTCGAAAGAAAATCTTTTCTGTATCGAATTGTCACGGGGGACGAAAAATGGATTTATTTTGACAACCCGAAGCGAAAAAAATCATGGCTTTCCCCTGATGAAGCTGGCCCATCGACTGCACGGCCAAATCGCTTTGGCCGTAAGACAATGCTCTGTGTTTGGTGGGACCAGTGTTGTGTAGTGTACTACGAGTTGTTAAAACCTGGTGAAACGGTGAACACGGATCGCTACCGACAACAAATGATCAATTTGAATCATGCGTTGATCGAGAAACGGTCGGAATGGGCCCGAAGACATGGCAAAGTTATCTTGGAACATGACAACGCGCCATCTTATACCGCTAAACTGGTGAAAGAAACATTAAAAACACTTAATTGGGAAATATTATCGTACCCGCCGTACTCTCCAGATCTCGCCCCGTCCGACTATCACCTTATCGCATCGATGGGACACTCCCTTGCAGAGCTCGTCGAATGGTTTGCCTCGAAAGATAAAAAGTTTTTTTTGGAATGGTATCAATAATTTGTCTGAGAGATGGGCGAAATGTGTAGAAATTAATGGTCAATACTTTGAATAAAAAAATTTTGAGATTCCTCTGAAAATTAAGTGTTTTCTTCATCGAAAAAACCGGCAAATTTCAACTAGCACCCCTGGTAGACGAGAGACCAAGAACCAGAATCGATTATATATTTCAATTTAACCCCATCAATAAGGATCTGATTAAATTAAAAGTAAATAAATATGATTTTACTATGTAAAAAAAGTAAACGGAACTAAATGAGTTTGTATTTTCACCCAAACAGAAATATTGCGTTTACAGGTATAGATGCAAAGGAAAAAAATATTGTCAAAAAACTTGAGTTCAAATATTGGTTAAATTTACATCTTTATTATTATCAAATTAGTCTGGCACAGTTCTTTTTTACCATATAAAAGCTAAGAGCTTATTTCTGACTTTCAAATTATATTTTCTACAAGAATTTGTAAATTAAAAAAACTTCCCTCAGGGTAAATAAATAAACGATTTATATTATTAAAGCTGATTAAGGGTGTTTTGTTAGAAGTGCTATTCGTTTTTTTTTTCAAAGGTAGCGAAGGTTTTGCTATTTCCAAAGGAAAGCTATATAGTTAAGGATTTTTTTTAAGTTTTTCTAGTCAACACTTGCACCCAATAACGTTAAACGCGCTGCTGCTCACTAACCCGTTTTTAGCCCTTACAAAACTAAAGACTTAAGAAACGAACCTGATTTTGGTATCTTTTTTAACCACTTTTAAAATATTAATTTTTCTTCTTATACATAGAAAATAAAGCTAATTAGTAATTTTGTATTAAGCCAGAAAGAATTTACGCAACAATTTTCGAGTATATAATTTAAAACAATTGCCTGGAGAAATGAGCTAAAATGGAAATGTTGATTTGAAAATATCTTTATCAAGCTGAGAATGATTTTTATGATTTAATTGTGCACAGTATTGAGAAGTTTAGTGAAAAATTATAAACTGTATAATTTTTTATGTTTCTGTCTTTTATGCTTATGAAACATTTAAAATATTTCATCCATTTGTTTCAGAATTTTTGCTAACTACTTTTTTATGGCCAAACCCATAATATAAAAGAAATATAAATTGATATTTTCTTAAATTGCACTAACCGGAGAGTGGATGGTGTGCAGTATTCGATCTGTCAGCATTTAGTGTTATTCAATGGCTTGTCAACTTGAATGCTAAAGTAGCACTTTAATGGACCACACCTAAAGCTCTGTGTCACACCAAAAGAAAATGCATAGAATTGCAAGAGATTATAAGAAATAGTGACAGCTGATATAAAATTGTATTAGCGGTATTTGAGATACGAAAATTTTATTGAATCTTTTGTTTTGTTTTTGTATACAGCAATTAATAGCCACTATATGTTAGTGCATTTGTGGTGTGTGAGTTTTAATGCCTTTTTGATTTCAAATACATTGAAATAAATTAAGATTTTAAATTTAAAAGCACTTATGATAGGTATAATATTGAAGATTGTTCGACTTGAGGATACATTGGCGTGAATATTACCCAGTAAATATTTTGTATAAATTTTGAATATTGACAAAAAAAGTTTAAGGTGGAACGCAATAATAAGTCCAAATTAATAAATATATTATAGTCTGAAATATAGAATTTTTTTAATTCCAAAATAAAATATTTTAATTATTTTTTATCGACGTCGACGTAAGGTAGGTAGAAACGAAATTAGTGTAAAACTATTAGATTTACAAATTTTTGAGTAAAATGGAAATAAATTAAAAATTCCTAAGGAGACGCATTTTGAAGAAAAATCTGTTTGGCTATTTTAAGAAGAATTACATCTACATATTTATTTAACGAAGTCATCATTTCGGCGCTGTCATTATTAAGAAAACTGTGAAAACAATTAGTTAAGCGAAGAAACAATTGTGGAGTAATGAGAGAAAACTAATTAATTGAGCTATAATAATGAAAAATAATTGAAAAAATAATAAAGAAGAATTATATTTATATGTACATATGTTTTTCTTTTTTTTTAAATTGGTAAGCGTGTTTATTTAAATGAAAATATATTGTTATTACAGATGTATATTAATATTTTTTAGTGCACATTTGTAAGTATGTATGTATATAGTCGAAACAAGAGAGTTTGGTTGCGTGCATGTCACTGACAGTATGTCCAACTGTCCACTTGTCACGCAGACAGCCAGTCCGTCCGTCAGTCGATCAGTCAGTTCATTCATCACAGTCATCAAAATGCTCAGCTCAATTTCGCTTCAATGAATTTGATTTGTGTTAAAATCAGTTAACTCGCCTGTCCATCTGCTGTTAAATGCTTCTCCATCGAATAATCTGTACATACACACACATACATACATATATAAACACACAGGTTAACAACATATTTGTTGGTTTTCACCCTACTCACATCAGCTGGCTCGCTGTCAAATATCGCCACATACGTGTACACCACACTCAAAAACACACACACCCAAACAGACACTTGTCCGGCACACTTTAATTGCATGCCACACACTAATACTAAACACGCACCGTACTCATAACCCATGTACAGTTGTTTGACGGACCGAACGTTTGCGCGCAGGTGACTCTGCCTGACTTGTTCAAACTCTCACGTCCAGTCACGAGTAGAATGTGTGCCGGCGCGTGGGTAGTCAATGAAATTTACAATATACGTACATACGAGTATATATATTTTGGCTGCCTCCACCCAAGCAAAATCAAATTGGAGTAGAAAAAAAGAAAGAATTTGCTGTTACCTTAATCAAAAAGCAACAAATCAACAAGATGACAGCAATTAAAGCGTAATGCTGGCGAAGAAGAAAAAAAAACAAATAAACATAAACATTGGTATGTTTAAAAACAAATAAAGACATATTTGCCCTGGTATATGGTACAGATGCAAAAGGTTAGTCCCATGGGAAACAAGACCACTCAAAAGAGGCGTTAAAAAATAATCAAAAACAATACCTGTGGCGATATAAAGGCGGCGAGAGACATATTGAAGGCAATAACTGCTGATTATTTCAAAATGTTTTCCAGTAAAGAATTTAGTCCAATATAGGTATGTATGTAAAAATCGACTAATTAAAGTAATTTTTGCGCAGTCTCGTATTTTATGGTACATATCTTGTATACATTTTAATTATTTTATTTGTGTCATATTTGTAAAATAATAATGAGCATTAGATGAGCTACATATCAATTTATAGTATTGCAATTAAATTCTTTAATAAGACAGTTGACGATTTCATATAAACGATCGTGGGCGTCACCAATCAAGCGTGTGTATGTGTGCCTTCGCTTCAAGTTGATGGATTTGTCATTATGTGACAGCGTCTTTTGAAATGTTGTCATTCAAAATCACAAGATATTGTTAAAGGCACGTGACGCGCCCACCTTTCATTGTAATTGTAATTATATATTGAAAATTTATATTTCCAGATATTTGAAATTGATAGAGTATTAATGTAATGTTGGAAATCTGGATCAGCAGGAAATACATCTGGATTACAAGACAAAACAACGAAAGAAAAAACGGAAATTAAACATAAACGAGAATTGTTGAAAAATTAAAAAATAATAAACCTATCAAAAGTATTATCCCCAAACCAATGAATGATCCTCGAGACAATGTTTTTGCCACTAAAAATCAATTATATTATATTTAACATAAGATCAGGCAACAATATTACGTTTTAAGAACTTTCACTGGTTATCTCACTGCTAAATTACAGCCTGTTAAAAACAATTGCTGTCATTCGTAAAATATATGCTTAAGAATGATGCATTTTCCTTGATTTTGAAAGTATGAAAAACAATATCAGTATAATATTTTTAATGGCTTTCTATAATTATTTTTTGTTTTTACTGAGTGACTAATCGTAACATTTCCAAAATTATGAAAATATGTTAGTAGCCGAACAAGTATGAATATGTTGGGAAAACAAATTTTTCAAGAGAAATATATCGTAAGTACAACCGAGTCCAACGACAGAAATTTATTATCTGCTGTAGAGATTTATATTCATGTTCAAATGCGGGTAAGTTTAAACATCACTTTTTGTGCAATTTAATTTTTCGGCTTTAACCTTAAATTTGCGAACCCCTCATTGATTGTTTTATGGAATGAGGCGAAGGAAAAAATTCCTCAAGCAATAAGCACCACAAAATATAAATATTCCAATATGGTGATACGCTCACTTTTCCAAAAAAAAGCTGTTGGTTTGCTTATTCAGAAGGAAAAAAATATCCATCAAAAACTATTGACCACAAAACGTCATCAACATCACAGAAAATCATAATATAAAAAATTTGTGATGCTTTCCAAAGAATCGGAGGACCCACAATTTTAAGCAGCTTCCAAGGCAAAAGCTTTCCAATTTTTCAACGCCATTGATAGGCATTGATAGGCCATTGTGCTTTCAGCCGATTGAAAATGCTAAGGCAAGCCAATTTATCCTCTCCACTTTATCTCTACAATAGAGTTCTTGTCTCCTCTTCCTCTGTTTCATTGAAAACAAGCACTACTTTTCCTAACCGCTGAATCATTCGATTCGATTAACTAAATGATAGTTCACAAGAAATTTGCATTTTAAATATGTTATAAAAAACAGGTATAAACATTTTTCAAAATATCAGTTAATGATGAAATAACACCACTGTCATTTGGCTATCGCGACTGTCTGTTCTGTCTCTCGATCCAATTTTTGAATACATTTTCGATTGTGCGTTCCCTGCGACTACAATGGCGACTTTAATTACGTGTTTTATGTCATGAATTGCCTCTTAACTTTAACGGCTCCCTGCCCTGTCGTCCTGAAATCGCTGAAAGTTATTTTTCGGTTAACATGCTCGTCTTCACCCAAAACATCTTCAGCCTATTAAGCGAACCGATATCGCATCGGATAGTTATGAAGATGGTTTTTGGACCTACTGGTTTTCATAAGCCTTCATACCGAGCCAAAATCATCAAGTCGGGTTCAAGCACATTTTTTGGCTACAACAATAATATTTTCCTCTGAACGCACAGAACGAGCACGTACATGACCCATTTTGTCCGAAAACGAAGCGGTTTTAAGAAATTGCTGCACACAGTATTGTACAAATTGTCGGGCAGACGAGTTATTTCGCATAACTTCGTGAATAACTTTTTCGCATTTCCATTTGAAGAGTCACCATTTTGGAAATAAATTTTATAAATTTCCCAATATAATTCAACCATAAACTTAACCAATTCGTAAAGCTTATAGTGAATATTTGTCACATCGATAATGTAATAGAAAATGAGAAAGCTCAAATTCAAAAAGCAAACAGAAGATGGCTCACCCGTAAGTCAAGTATAATTTCTTGATCTAGAAAACTCCTTGAGTAGAGAAGAATAGTTGGCGCTTCGAATGTTTTTTTCCCCCTCGCTTCTGCTATGGACTTAGTGCATCGAGAGTGTATTTATTGTGTATTTGATTTCAATATAAGAAAGAAAATTGGATCCACTTTTGATGTTAAGACTATTAACAGTGTAATAAGGACAAAAAGTAAAAAAGAAAATAAATGAGTTTGGCAAAAAGAAAATATATAATTTATGAAATATTTTTAACAGTCTCGTTTTCCATGGGACACTTTTTTCTGTGTCCAATACTAAATTCTAACCTTTTGCAGGCTGATTATAATTGCAGGTCCCTTTATTTTAGGGAAAACTTGCAGGTGTGCGCAGAATATGAGAGGAAAATGTCATGATTACTTATAAAATTTGTTTTCACACATTTTAGTAAATATAAGCTAATATAAAAAAACATATGTCATTTATTTAAATATTTATATTACATATTTAACATGCGCCAATGGAGTTGTCAAATAGAAACTAATAGAAAATGAAATTTATTCAAAACCTTTACATAAAAATGTTATGTTTTGTTTCTCTGACCTCACATTTTAAAGTCAAAACTACTCACACTTTGCACTAAGGTTGCTTCCATAACATTTGGTGAAGCACCTGTTTTTCTGAAAACCTTAGAATTGTTGATGGCACATTAAAAGCATTTTTGCTTGCATTTTATTGTATAAAAAAATATAATAAATAAATAAAATTAAACAAAAGCTGCTTAAAACAAAAGCGCTCACCGAACAATGGGCAATAGAAATGCTTAGACAAAGGAAATAATAACGCCAAGAGCGTAAATTTGATATGAATGAACGCTTTGTTTTAAGCAGATAAAATAAAATAGAAGAAGAAAACTAATATAAAAAACAATAACAAAGCTTTAATAGACAATTGTAGTATATAAATAAAAGAAAAACAAGAGATAATAATTGTACTACTAACATACCTGTTTATATTTGTTTATACTTAAAATCAAGTTTCATCGACTTGGAGAGCTAAAACTTGGTGAAACGTAAAATGGAAATTTTTAATGAAAAATGTACACTTTTTTCCTAGTATTCATATATGATTTACGTAAGCAAATTAAAAAAATTATTGAAAATACAGCTATCAATATTCATATTTTTTCATATGTACTGTTTAAAATTTGTTTTTTACATTTCGAAATTAATAACATTTTTATAGCTTTTGCTCATGTTAAACAGTTGATATTACAACTGCTAACTAAATATAAAAACAAATAAAAAATTAATTGAATTTTCTACTACGCCTTTAAATTAAACTGCCTACTGAATATCTCGTTTGCTCTAATACGAAGCGGAAAAAATAGTTCAATTTCCCTTAATGCTATTTAAATTATACCGACTTAGTGCAGTTGCGCGCTTAAAAGCAGGAAATATGTAATTAAGTACAAGCTATTTAAATGAGTTTTTAATAAATTTGCAGGTGAAAGGTTTGGTGCTTAAATGTTAAGGCAAAAATTCAAGAAACAAATAATTGTAAATTATATTACATTGCGCCTTTCATTAATTCAAAATTTAAAAAAAAACCTTTTCTTCTGAAAAAAAAATGTGTTGATTTTGAAATTATAATAATTTAACTTAGTTTTAATACACTAAACTTTGTTAAATTTAAAAATTTAAAAGTTGATCAATCGTTTTCATAAATTTTTTTTCCTGATTTATGCCTCGATTAAGTACTATTGAAAGATTATAAAAAAATATATAAATATATGTATATTATTACTTAAAATTATAAAATATTACCATATATATGTATATATGATATATGTGTATAATATTTGAAACACAGCAAAGAAGATCACAAAAAAAATTGAACAACTTTAAATTTGAAATATTTTCAAATGTTTGAAAACTTTATATACAGAAATAAGGATATACATAGTTGAAAAAAAGGCACATTTAATCTGTAAGAAACCACAAGCTCAAACAAAATTGTAATCTTAAGAATATTTTGAACCGATCAAATAACCATGTATAGTCTTAATAAATAATTTAGTTTTATTTTAACAGAAAGTCCTTTTGACTTTTTTCTAATTTTTATCATTGGTCACAATGTTGCTCGGGACATTTTTCGAAACGAATTCAAGACTCTTAGTTGTTGTGGTTGTTCTAGCAGATAGCTTACCCCTCTCAGAAGCAAGCAAAGTTAGTCGTCAAGATCAGTTAGTCCTGGGTACCGGTTACAAATAAAGTAAACACCCAAAAATAAGTTGTTAAGAATAATTAATAAGCAGTTCTATTGGCAACCACATTCTGTATTTTTGGATATTATGAAATCTGAAATCCATAACATTTCTTAAGTCTGACATATTTTTGATCTAATGTTCTAGAAGAAAAAAGAAATCTAATCTTAGTGTTCTCAAAGGAAGTCTGGGAAAATAAGACCAAAAAGTTGGAATCCGAAATAACAAATTAAAAAGTGAGACACACAAAATATTCGTAAAATATCACAGAAAAACAAGAAAGAAGAATGATTTTAGACCGTACTGAAGTCTTTACAACTTTCATGACCATATCGGACTTGTGGTATTTCATTTTAGTACCGAATATTAATTGTCATATCTGAAAAATTGGTGCGAACATATTGTTAATAAAGTTTTTGATATTAATGGACGAACCAAAGTCAATATAATATTTTATGTACATGGAAGGTACATCAGTCGTCAGATTCTAAAGATCACCAAATCACCAAATGAATTATTTTTAAATGATCGTTCTTGCTTCTTTCCAGTTTCATCAAGGTGTTTATTGACACTCGAACCACAACTCCTTAGTTGATATCATTTTCTAGAAACTAGTTTTACTACTATGGTGATCGAGACCAAATTTTTGACTCCCATTCACCTGGAAGTGGCCAGAAACGATACTTTTGCATATGATTCAAGCAGCTCACGACTTCCGGTCTTAGACCAAGTATCTCCTGGATAGCCACCCGTTTCGAGGCGAGCCAAACTGAAAAGAACCCACCATATGAAAAATAAACTCCAAAAAATAGCAATATATGCCTCGGATGAGAGAACCCCCGAAAATGTTTTAAGAATCACGATTTGAGGACATGCACCGGGAGTGTGCGGTCGCTTAATTGGGAAGGTGCCGCTGTCCAGTTGGTTGATGCCTCGTAGCAATAAAGAGTGACATCATCGCCATCCAAGGAGTGCGATGGACGAGACAAGAATTTGGTGTCGCCACAATACAGATCAAAACGAAATTTTTCCCCACAACGCTTATTGGCGCCCATGCCACGATGGAAGAAAAGGACAATGCAACCAAGTATGCCTTTTATTTGTGCCTCGAGCATAAACATGACCGCTACCCCCGCCATGGTGTCAAAATTGTGCTTGGTGACTTCAACGCCAGGGCGGCTAAAAAAGGTATATTCGGCACAACTGTCGGAAAATTCAGCCTCCACGACGAAACATCCCCACTCTGTTGGAAAGATCAGTTGGAGAGCAACCTGGTTTCATTTGGTATTTCCACTATCGTTAAACCTCCAAAAGAAGGGATGAAGGGCAATCGTAGCTATGTAAGAGTGAAGCATACACTGCTGGCAAGTTCAGTTGAAGTTGTAATTCGGTAGTGACAAAATTGGTCTAAAGTGAGGTAGAGTAAACTTTGTGTTTATAGGAAAATAGTAGAACAAAGCGTCTTGTATAATAAAGCGTATTGTTATTTATTGAGTAATAAATAAACGTTGATTAAGTTCATTGCAAATCTTGAGTATTTTATTTAACAGCCCAGTGATCGAACTCAATGTCATCAAGGCGTTTTATCGAAAATTGTTACAATACAATTGAATAGTATCGAGGCACTTCGAGGCACTTTTCTTTAAATGATGGAAAAATATGCCATTATTTTCTAGAAAACACACACTAAAAACACTTTAGCTTTTCCTACTGTTCGCTAGCTCCATAGTTCAAGTTAGTATAAAATTAAAAAATATAAATTAAATTTATTTCATTAATACATTTAAAAAAAGACGCTCGGAAAATAACTGCATAATTAAAAAAAAAATTGTCTTTACGCTAATATTAAACTTTGTTGTATTATTATTATTTGAATTAACACGATCGGCAGTGAGGCGTGAAAGAGAATTTGCAAATCACGATCAAATTTCAATTTAATAATAGGAAATGAAATTAATTTTCATATCTTAAACGAAATCAAATTGTCGGAAAGCGTTGCAATTACAATCAAATTAGCAAATAATGAGCAGACAATGAGTAAAGTAAAACGAAAAATTATTTCAAAACAAAAAATCAAAAAAAAAAAAAAAATAAAATAAAAACTGAATTTTATGCATTAAACATTTTAATTCATTCATTTAATTTAATGCATTGAATTACATTTCACAGCGGCTGAAAAATTATACATAAATTTACACTGAGTACCTGTTGCAACATCACCACCACCGCCTCCGCGGGTTGCAACAGAGCGATAGAAATATTATTAAATTACCAAACTGCGCAATATATGCGAATGCACATTAGTGGCGTGAAATAATGTACCCACGCAGCACGAAAATTGAGTTACTTCAAAAATTTGAAACTGCGAAGAGTTGAAGTAGCAAAACGCGTGTCGCTCGTGTGCGTGCGTGAGTGCGAAGAGCAAACAATTTTTATTTGTAATATTTTGTTGCAGATTTTATTATTATTATTTTTGTATTATTCTTTTTCTTTTTGCTTTTTGCATTGAAATCTATCTGTCCAACAGTTTTCTTGATCTTTTATACGCGCAAAATGCAACAAAGTGGAAAAATTCGTTTGCCTCTTTTTTTTTACTGCATTTGTATAATTTCCCACTCAACGTGACGTTGCGTTGGCGTTGTCGGCGACCACAAGCGGCGTTGAATGCGTGCGGCCGGCAGGTGTAATATTTATATGTTTGTACATGTATGTGTGGCATGCACTGAAATGCCAGCGGGTAATACAAAACCGTTGAATATTGCGAAAAAAAATTTCTTTGCACATCATTTTTTTATTTTTATTTTATTTTTTTTTCATCACCTATTCTCGTTTTCCCCACCGTCTTATGAATGAATTGAAGTTTTAGTTACTGCACTAATTACAAAACAAATAAAGAAACTGCTATTTACACCTGTATATGCACTTGCAACACATGCAACTTACTCTAATTTCATTTGAGAAAAATTAAATAAATGCAACATAAAAATAAAAATAAAAAATAAAAAAAAAATTAAAACAAGATATATAAATGTGGTGGTGGGTAAGTCAAATATCGCGACGCGTCGCTGAGAAATATTAATTTACCCTCCGCTCCACTCACTCGCTCATTCATTCATTCATTCATCCACTCGCTCGCTCTGTCTTTGTTTCATTCATTTATTCATTCATTCATGCTTTGCTGCCTGCTTTGCGCGCAGAGTTGTAATGGTAATACCCTCGGTTATTGCAATTTTGTTTTTCTTTTTTTTTTTTATTTTTTGCAATGCGTGAGGCACATAAGTGTTTTTGTTATTTTTGTTACAAGCGGCTGGTTTCGCATTAAAAATAGCGCAACGATGACAGGAATTTGTAATAGTATTTCTTGCCAATCACTCAATCAAAACGTCACTTAGAAACCCAGTCCAGCCCAGGCGGCGTTAGTGCAGCAAGCGAAATTCAACAAGAAGAAGAAAAAAAAGAAAAAAATAACAATAAAAAGTATAAAACTCAGCAAAATACTTGCAAATTCAAAATATTGTAGGCAAACAAAAAAAAAAAATATTAAACATAAAAAAATATAATGCAGAAATAGTAATAAAATTGTGGAAAAAATGCTAGGAAAAAATGAAAAAAAAAACACTGTAATAGAAACGTCAGAATTTATGCTCTAATTATAAAGCGGTATTTCTTGCAGTTGGTAAGCAGCCAGCTACTTAACCGCTTTGCCCGGCGATGCCACTTTGTATCTACTGCACTGAAATGTGAGCTCTATTGCACAGTGTACGGTTGGTGCTTTTTAAATTAAATCAAAAATAAAATTTAAATTCTTTTGTAAGGCAATATATTTTTAAAGTGACCAGCTGTGTTTCCATCTTAGAGAAATACTCAACTGAAATAAAATAAATACTTTTCAGTTGAGTATTTCTCTCCAAAAAAAGTTTGGTAGAGAAATATTTATCTTTTTATAAAGAACATAGATACTTAAAACGGAGTATTCGTCATTAAAATTTAACTATTTGTGAACTTCTTCTCTGACCGAAAATCACTTCAAAAGTTACAAAGCGGAAATTATTTATTATACAGGGTTTTTTAATTAGAGGTATTATTTTGATATTCAAAGGAAAAATAGCATTTTTCGAGATAAAGATATATAGATAGATATGCCATTCTTTTTATGAAATTTTCCATCACCAAATTCCAAAGTGGCTGCTGTATGCCCTCAACAGATTCACGAACTCCATCGTAGAGGTTTTAATTCTAGGTTGGACTGTTGACGTACACCCTATCTTTCATAAAAAAATCCATTGATCGTAATTGTTGCTCCAGCCTCATTTTCGCCGGACCATAAACAGTGCCCAAAAGTTACACATTGATGATGGAGAGGCTTTTAAATAATACATCTTAGGATTCCCGAGCCTCAGATGCGATAGTTTTGCTTAGTCATCGAGGTTGAAAAGGACTTCAAATTCCGAATCATTTTCATACATTTCAAGGACTCAATCAGCAAAAACACTTCGTTGTTCATGATCGACTAGTCTTCATCCAAAAGTTTGTAGAGTGCCCAGTTACAGAGAACGACGAGGAATGGACAAAGCTGGGTTATCTTCAACACTTTGGGCTACAGAAGTAATATTTTCAATTGTTTTTGAGCGATCTGTCAACATCTCAAGTTTTAATAATTTTAATACGTTTCTGAAGCGTGTAGCGTTCCAATTTTATTAATGGCGTAGTCTTTACTTGTCAATTGTCAAAAAATTACGGCTATAGAGGGACGTTAAAAAACACCTCTATTTGGAAATCTCTTTATAAAATCTTCTTCTGAAACTTTATTTTATTTTTTTCTCTAAACGGCGTGCCGAAAGTCCTCGGTTTATCAGAAATGGCTCTACTTCAAACGAAATTTTAACACAATTTTATTTTAATTTTATATATTCGTCATAAATATTTATTAATTTTTTTTACGATATTTTCAGTAGAACGAAAATATTTTTCAATGGACGCCATCTTGTGAATTTCTTTTTTATTAATTTCCTTTGTTCAGTGCCTTCATACACAAATTTATCGCTTAATGTAATCCAATATGTTTTCTGATTTAAGATACTTCGTACCGCTGATGGACATCGCCGCCAAGCGCCCAGGGTAATATTAAATTGAGAAGCAAAAAAAATTACATTTTAATTTTCAGACTGAAAAAAAAAATAGTTTTTAACCAAATTTTAGGTTTGTTTATTCAGAAAAAAACCCACCAGGATACTCTACTTGAAAAAATTGTGTATCGTGAAAAGTTAATTGCTCTTAATTACTCTACTTTATCTTTCATGAGTCAGGCTTAAGCGGAAATACAGCAGTTTTGCGCTCGATTTTCTGCTCTAGCTTTTTTTGGTAGAACAATTAGAAAATGTATGTGTTAAGTTATTTGATATTACTGCCAACTTAAGTATGAATGAAAATATTACATTAGTTTTGTATAATTTAAATTTTTTATAAACTCGTTTATGAACCATTATTTGTAAGTTTAATTATTTTAAATTCTCTTTACAATAACAAAGTTGTTTAAGTTAGAGAATTGCTGCCCAAAAAGGTTTATAATGAGATTATTGCACCGAGTTCTTCTAACTTGATCTATTGCTTTTGTGGCATCTTTTCTGCTCTAAGCGAACTTGAACTGTCTTACTACATTTTCAATTTCATTAATAAAATGTATAGGTTTTTTTAGAGAGTCGCTATAAATTAGCCTTTTCTATTTCAATAAATAAAATCATTTTTTTTCATTTTACCCTGTTTAATTTTCCCTTTCACCCATCACAGATAAGAATTCACAATGGTGGCCGGATTGATACATTAATTTTTTTGTAGACGTACGTTTTTGTTTTGTATATTTTGTTGTTTGCAGAAAATTCTGTTAGAATTTTAAGGTCAAACACACATTTAACAATAGGAAATATTTATCTAAACAAAAATTCAGTTTCTTAATGCGCATTAATGCTTTCGTCTGTCTGTGCTACTCATCGAAAAAAATCATTATTCCTGCGAACTAAATTCACCTGTGGGTAAAGTGCCATATAAGTTATTTAAAAAGCTTTATTTATTTAAAATGCTAAATCGTAATTAGGTTGGTATTGCGTCAAACTCGACATTAATTTGCGGCAATCATATTTTCGTAAGTGTTTTTCTTTTAACTTAATGCGCCCTCGAAATGCAATTAATTCATAATTATTCGGAATAAATCGAAAATGATCCAAATAAACATTTCCTTTTCGTTTGTAAAAGATAAATCAATACTCAGATAGTTGTAAAAATTAAAAAAAAGTCTAGAATCGCTGACGGTAAGCACGTCAGAAAAGAATTAAGCACTGTCGGGAAGTACTGCCGCAAACATATTGTATTATCTGAGAATGCGAATATTGTATTATTTTCTTTTATTAAATCATAGAAAATCATGACTTTATATAAAACTATATCTTTATTTTACACCTATCATTTAAAGATTTTAAGCCCAACCATTTGAATTCTAAATACTCTTTTTGGCACTGGCGCTTATTAATTGTTCCAAGTAAAGTTTATAATATTATTTGCGTAACATTTTGGAGTTAGGAAACTTACCCACTGTGCGCTAGTTTATTATTAAAAAGCCACTTGCATGCATACTCATATTTGTTATAAATTTTCTATACTCATATACATACACAATCATTATTGTTGTTATTAGCGTAGTTGGTTGGTATGTTGCAAGTTTGCATATACACTACACACAAACACACACATACGAAAATGCACGATACATTATACAGCAGTGTGTTAAGCTCTAAGCGTTTTTACTTGGTTGTATCAAATAACTTTAGTATAAAGTTTGATGAACTTTTCACTGCACCGTTTCTCGCAATTCTGTGGCATTTTTTTAGTTGCATTTAATGAAAAGATATATTTTTATAACTTTTTTTTTTTAATTTTCCTTCTTATGGTTTCAATTTCAGTAGCCCATTTATATATCTACTCGTATACACATATATTTGAGCTAATTTTATTAGTAGAAATGATAATAATAATAATTTCTTTATAGATTGCAACACCCACACCATAACGTATGTGTTGCATTAAAATTATTAATTCTATAATTTGTATTATTATAATATGTATAACAGCTTAAGTTTATTACAATAATATTAGATTTACATAATTTTTCAAAAATTTTAATTATTTTTTCCCAGTTTTAGTCTATTATGGAACGGAATTTCACCGAAAATCTTCCCTTTTTTCTAGGGAATTTTTTATAAGTTCTGATATATAAATAAACAATTGTGAAAAATGGAGTAACATAATTTTGCAAAGGCGACATTAAAAAAATAAAAAGAATATTTTAAGACTGAAGCAGTAAGCAGTTAACAAAAAAAGAAATATTATATACATATGTAAATGAATTTGTATTGGGAAATATATCTGGAGAAAATTTCCTTTTTTGTTGTTCTATGTTTTGTTGCAAAGTTGATTTTAAAATCTCCGCCAACTAATGAGCGGCAAAGGCATTATTTCTTCTTCGTAAGAATTTTTGTATAAAAAAAAAAAACTACTTCGTCAGTGTCCATAGGCAAGCAAGGATTCACCTATTGATGCTATGTTATATCACCCAACTTTAGGAGATTTCATACAAAATAATTCACTAGTACAATTTCTATAGCGTAGTAAACGTACTTTGGTTCCAAAGTATGCGGAAATATGATTTTCTAAATTAAATGTTTGTTGACAAACAGCTGCGGAAGTTTTATAATATAGTGACTTGAGCAGTTTCTAAAATTTCCACAACATTGCTCAGTCAATTATTGTTGGATGTTTAGCGCGATTGCATTATATCGAGGCTCATAAAGCTAGCTAGAAATGTTATGCTAAAATATAGTCTAGGTAGTTCAACCATTCTTAACTTAAAACCTAACTCTTAAAAAGACTCACAACGACCTTTCGAAAAAGACATGAATGGATGACGCAAATGTGCCATTACTTAGCATGTTAGTATGGTCTGATCTTGCACTTTTCTTTTTGAAAGCATAATGATATGCTCTTGATATTACCGCAATACCTATCACATGGTATACAACAAGGGAATCATGAAACTATATAAACTCCATATAGCATCTCCTTATGTAAGCAACTACCTACTGGTACGACATTCACTGGTAGTCTGTTAAAACTTTCTAGAAATTTCGGTTTTTGAATTTTATAAACGTACACTAAAGCTCTGTCTAAGATAGAGGAAATACTCGAGCTGTCTTGTGAGATCTGCGTAATTAAAGTAATATATAATTAGGTCCCTGTGGCTGCAATAGCCGAGTTGTTAGCATTTCGTACTGAAATTGTGAAGACCATTTCTATCAACATTTAAGATTGTAGAAAATGATTTTTTCCAATTGCGGTCGCCCCTCGATAGTTGCTCTCAGGCTCTCTGAATATATTTCTGACCTAAAATTCAAAGCTCTTCATAAAAATCCATTGGCTGTTCACAGGCGGCTTGAGATCAGCCTATAGCCCTCTATTCGTTGGAAAAACAACAAGACGCACACCACAAATTGCAGGAGGAATTCGGCCGTAAATCACTTTACCCGTTAAGAAGGTCTGCAATTGGTCAGTGAATATGTCGGTAGTTCGGAATTCGTTCAAATCTAATTTTCTAAACTTAAAATTACTGGACTACTTTATGCTCCAAAAGCTTAAGGTGGGCTAAGTCGAAAAGCCATCAATATCAATTTTCTTAAATATGTCAGAGTGAAGGCTTATAAAATCCAATTTGTCCAAGAACTGAAGCTTCATGAATATTTGATTCTATTTTGTTTCGCTCGATGGGCTAAAAATCTTTTGGAAGAAGATAAGCATTATTGCCAAAAAACAACAATTAGAGAAAGCGAATCCAATTCGAACAAAGGTGTCTGGAAAAAGAAGTCTGATGAAAAATCGTAGTGGTATTGTTGTAATTTTTTTACTATTTCTAAAAAATATATGGTGTGAGACAGTTCCATAAACCAAAAATAATTTTTTTTCCAATAAAGAAGATTTTTCCATTGGCGGTTATTATTAACAATCAAAAATGCCACATTTCTGACATAGAAGACCCACATGCAATTACAAGTAACATTATAATCGATCTTTTGCGACTTTGAGCTACTTTTTTTTTTGAAGACTTAAAGGATAAATGCTACGTCTACTATTCAGAGGCGACTTATGATTTTGAAACCAAATTTGAAGTCGTAATGTCAGCCGTAGAGGCCACACAATCGGAAAAAAACTGGCTCGGCAGACTGACCATAATGGGCTGCTGTAAGACCATCTATAACTGGAATGTTGAGGTATTGGAGAAAAAGCGAAGTCGTTAGGAAATATTTATCGGTCTGTCTTTCTAATTTTCTAAGTTTTAAAAATTACATGTCCTTTCCGCTACATACTACATATACGAGTATAACATATTATATTCAAAAGAGAAATTATTTATTTTGATTTATTGTATTTTATTTTATTTATTTATTGTTGCAAATAATATGCTACTTTATAGAAAATTTCTTTTTTTAATTGTTAAAAAAAAAAAATTAAAATTGCATGTGAATAAAAGGTATCAACCATAAAAAAATCGATTTGTTTTTTTTTCAAAGTGTTACCGTTAGCGTTGTACTACCATAGTTACAAGCATGAATTATTCTTTGCAACATGCCACATTACACTGTTGCCACACTGCCCCATTGGCAGACTGCCACGCTGCTACACTTGATTTGATGACGTTTCGATGCACGCGCGCTCACACGTCCACTGCTCGCGTTATAAATATTTTTGTTTAACGGCTATTGTTGTTATCGCGGCTGCAATGGTGTGTCAAACATTGGCAATTATTATAATTGCTTAATTAATGCCAACAACAACAATAACCTCGCAGCAACATCAACAAAGGCGTCAGCGGCGGCAACAAAAGTTACGCTGCATTATATGTAAACGTCGTTGGTTATATATATTTATAATAACCACAAACAACTCGACGCGACGACAATAAAGCAGTTCGGGGGGAAAAATCAAAAAAGCAGGTGCGCATAATTTGCAACATTTTATTGTCTGCTTTATTGTGGCTTATCGAGCACCGCGCACTGCTGCAGTGGTATTGCTCGCTCGCTGTTGTTGTATGGTGGCTAGTACGTTTTGTAGTTTTTAATGTAAAAAAAAAGTTACAAATAATTTAAAAAACAATGTTAGAAGTCAAATAAAAATATGTGTGTATTTTTCTTAATATTATTTGCCACTTTTCTCATAGTTTTACAATATGCTGTAAATTCTTCTCTTTAGCATTTTTATAGCTCAATTTTTCTGCCAAATGCTTGCGTTGTTTTTGCCTCAGAAACAAAGACACCTTAATTAGTTATAATCCGATTTAAGCTTAATTTTAAATGCAATTTCATAAATTTTTATCTACGGATATAAATTTTAGTAATAAATCAAATAACAAATTAACACTTGCCAATTTTCTTGTCTTTTTGTAACTGGAGTGGGTTAGAACCGTTTTGACATTCGAGCTAATGATCTTTGGGCAGCTTGGGCAACCCTTCTGTTGTTATGGCTGAAGAAAAGATATTCAACCGAGAAAGACATTAACATGCAATCCAATTCGAACTCAATATGATTGATTTTTAATTATTTTAATAAAATATTTATTTATTCGTCTCCATGCTGTCCTCTTTGAGATAGAAGTTATGAGCTTGTGCCAGCCCTTCTTCTAAGTTCCTAATTGTTAAATTATCTGAGGCTATCCAAATCACCCATATATCAGCGTCTAGTATTAGCCTTCCGTAAATAGTCAGATGTGGTCGCATTTCGATTATCATCACTTACTTACAGATTGGTGCCACTTATTCACCAAATATACTGAAAATCATCTACATTTAATTTTGAGAACTATTGAGACTTCACGTATTTAATGCAGCACTATCTTGATACATATATATTGTACAATATTCAATATTTTTGCAATGAGCAATTGAACGCGTGTAAGCTACAGCTAATCGTCTACAGCAATCCCTGATAGTAAAAGACGTCAAGACAGGTCAGCTATCCTCACTTCTGTAGTCATTTACTATAGAGTATAGTGGATTGGCACACTTTGACGGATTCCGGGTTATAGCTGCCATTTGATCTGTGCAATCTGGAGTCCTTCACAAAAGTAGCTCACGTTGCGGTGGTGTGTTTACATGATGTACATGATAATGACTTTTAGAGATGTACCGTTGTGGTTGTTGTTGCTACTGTAAAGCACTGGCTTTGGGTTTGTCACAATGTAGACCATCGGTAGTCAGAGGTGAGGTACTGTGCTAAACATGTCTAAAATACAAACTGGTATAATTCAGTAACCGGAGAAAACCGCCAAATGTGCCCACAGGCTCTTTAGAAAATGGAAGTTCCTACAGCGATTACTATATTTTACATTAAAATTCCCGAAACAGCCTTTTATATTTTTTCAATTTTTTTATATTAAAAATTATTTTTAAACCATTTAAAGTAAATGGATTTAAGCTTGTAAAATAATTATAGCATTATAATATAATTAAATTCGCAAAAACAACTGTTGATTGTAGATTAAATCTTACCTCATACTTTATTTATGAATTCAAGCGCTGGAAAGAGAGAGAGAGGGAGAGAAAAGAAATTTAATTATAATTTTTTGGAAAAATATATGCACTTTATTACATTTTTATTTTTTATATAATATTTACAATATTATCTAATTAATAAATATATGTATACATATATGTATATATATACAAAAGTATATTTCTATTTAACTTTTTACTACACAAAATCCCGGCAAGTAATGCCAACACTCCCAAAAATAGGCTTAACTAGGAAGTATTGCACTAATTTCGAAACATAGCAATATTTTTCTGTAATTTACTACCTTTAATAACAGTAATAATTTTTTGTTTGTTTTTAAAATTAATAAACTAGCAGAAATGTTTAAAATAATTGAAATCGTTCGAGCGACAAGGAAAATTTGATTGCAATCGCTCAATCGCTTGTTTGAGATTTAAAAAAAAGAACTTTTAAAACTTTATTGATGAGAAAAAAAACACAAATGTAATTGTTAGCAAATGAAAAGAAATAATTGTACAGCCGAAATGGTGACAAGACAAAAAGTATTGTATATATTGTACATATGTTACATATACATGCATATATATTATCGTCATAAAATCGACAGCAGCCTAATGGGTGCGCCAAAGTGGGCGTGGAGCCAGTAGCCACCGAAGTATGCAGTACAGGCGCACAACCAGTGGAAAACATTTGCTCTAAATAAGCCGACAGGAGTGTTGCGTTCATGTATGAATTCATCTCATGATATATGTGCATTACAATATATGCATGTACGCATTGATCTACACTAGAGTGTTCGCACTTTTTTCGCAAGGCAACTAATAAAAACGTTACATTTATTATTAAGCAACGGTAGAAAAAGTTGTGAACATAACTATAATAATCAGGTGGAGAAAATCCATAAGGATATTGTTCTATTATTATTTTATATTTATTTTGAAACATTTACTCCATTTCAATTCATATTTTTTAATATATTCTCATTCACATAATAAGGTTAGGTTGGGTGGCTTTCACGTCTTACGTAGACCTGCTGGTGATTTATAGCACCATATGGAGATTTAGCTTAGTTCGATTTGAAGTACTCATCAAATGGGTTATTGTGGAGTTTGGAAGAGCTTTGTTATCTATTTTTCGTACTTTATGCCTTTTTTCCTTCACTTTCTGTATGTGTCATCGCTACTGACGCCCATTCGGCTCCCGTGTGATGCCAGTTAGACGCCAACTGTCATTAGGCCAAACAACCGTCCTGCAATCCTTTCAAGACCGCGTGGGTAAAAAACTTGCTTTTGCACATACTCTTGGCGATCCTTGGCGACTTCATTAAGGCATTACATCTCACCCTGATCGGTCTGTCATCCCTTTCTGTATCGTTTGTAATGTACTGGTTGAGTACTTTGACGGAGAACACTTTTTGTAATCTCATTAACTACTTTGTTTCCTGAGAATCCCTTGTGACCAGGAACTCAGTGAGTACAAAGTTGCTTTCCAGCAGCCGCCATATCTACCGCCATATCTACCGCCTCTCTGCTTCTAAGAATATTTTCTGACGCAGTACAATATAAGGCTCTCGGCGTATATATTGAAATTTTGTTTATGTGGTTTCCTGTGATGTTAGCTATCTCAGCAGCTATTCTTTCACTTAGACGTCCCCCTAGAAGATGCAGTAAGCTGGAAGCTTGAAGAGTTGCCTGAAATCTAGTACCGCGCAATAGATTCTGCCATCCATTTCTGTCCCTCCATGTAGGTGTTGCAACTTCCACTGGTGGGTCGCATGCTTCTGCGCTATGCCCGCTCTTTTAGTGTGATTTGCAATCTTCTCTCTTAGATAAAACATGAGTGTATATAATCCAATTCGTCCAATAGTCCCTTGTTTATCGAGCTATGCACAAAGTTTCTTGTAGAAAATTCACCCAACAACGCCATACTTACACACAGCTGACTTCATTGCAAAGCTTTTCACTGCAATATCGATTGGGGGCAGTTGGAGTAACCTTTCTATTACAGTTGTTGGAGTGGTTCTTAGTGCACCAGTTATGTAGAGTGCAGCGAGAAGCTATAATCGCGAGAGATTTTGCTGGCAGCCCATTAGTTTGCTATCAAAAATTACTTCCAAGTACGTGGTTTGACTTTTAATTGATAGCTCAAGTCTTTTGAGCATTAGGGCTTTCCATGCCGCGATTTTGTACCTCCTCGTTAGGAGAGTCTGATCATCAAATATAACTTTATTATGCTCGTCTACATGTGATTGAAATGAATTATGAACGATCCCCGAAGTAGAACTAGAGAAATTGCTGATGATTCAATTGTATCATGGCATGACATTTTCCCCAATGTTGTAGGTAATGAAACGTTTGCCAGCAACATTGGTACCATAATGATTATATCTGGACCGACAACTAGAAGTTACTTAGGAGTTACTGAATAAAATCGGCAACGATTGGGACTACTGAAATGCATTATACTAGGTAAAGTTACATGGGCTAAGGATATGACTACGAAGCAATCCAGTGAAGACGGTTTGCTTGGCAGTCAGAAAAAGGCAAGACAAATGAGAACAAACGTGAAAATTATGCTCACTGTATTGTTCGGTTTTAGTGGCAGTGCATCATGAGTACCAGATCAAATAGTAAGGAAGGAGTATTACCTACGAATTCAATGCCAGTCACGAGAAACTATCAAAAAAAAAAAATATGCCTGAATTTGTGAAAAAACTATGACTTTTGCAACGCGTTAATGTGCCTGCTCACACTTAAATATTTGTTCGTGAATTTTTTGAACAAAAACAATATTGTAACCATGACCTATCATTGATATTCATCAGACATGGCTCCGTTTGACTTTTTTCTATTTCCAAAAGTGAAGTGAACATTAATGGGCCGTCATTTTACAACCGTAGATAACGTTATGAAAGCATTGCGTAATCCCATACGGAAGGCGAAGATTCAAGTTCTGGTTTGACCAATATCCAAAATAAAAGAAAACTAATTTTTCTAATTGCGGTCGCCCCTTGGCAGGGAATGTCAAGCAATTCAAGTATACTTCTGACATAAATTAAAAGCTCCAATCCATCCATATGCCATAAGGAGGCGGCTTAGTATAAATTGTAGGTCCCTCCACTTTGGTGGAAAAACATCAAGACAGGGAAAACCATAAATTGGAGGAAAAAATCGGTTCATAAATATATATATATATATATATATATATAAAATATAACAACTTCAAAAAATATTCATCCTCAAATTAAGTTGGAAAAAATATTTATTATAAAACCTGGATCAAATGGTTTTAAAAGTGAGAATTTTTTCTGTGAAATTCTGGAAAAATAACGTTTTTAAAGAAAACGAAAAACTAGTTCACATAACATATATGCATAGGTAAGTGTACAGCCAATGCAGCATTTTTTTATTTTGGATTTATAAAAAGTGAAATAAATTTTCAAGTAATCAACATAATTTTAGCAGTTTGGAGAAATATTAAACAATAATTTTATCAGTTACTCTCTTCTAATTTTTAAATTTTGTGTTTACTAGATAATTAAATTTTTTTTTCCAAAATAACTGTTTTTAAACACTCATCGAACAAGTTAATACAAAATCCGTTTCACATTTTCCAAAAGTCCATTTACTGTAAGAAAAGCAAAAATAATTCGTCGAATTAAAAATAAATTTCCAACGATTACCCCAATGTTTACATGCAACGGAATACAGACCTACATATACATAAACATGCCAAAAATGTGGGTTGCAACGCCTCGTCATTTTTGATAAATTTTCAACAAAACAAAAAGAAGGAAATAGCATCGAATAGAAAAAAGTAAACAGAAGGCACACTTAGGAGAAAAAACGAATTTCTTCACTTTTGCTCTATATAAAATGGTAAGTACTCGTATGTATGTACGCATATATTTTTACTAAAGTATTCAAGCCCAAACTATGTATGTACATGTAAATTATTTAAGTCGCTTGCTGCCTGTCAATTGACACATAAATTCACTTTGATCTGATTTATTTCACATGCGTAAATTAATTTGAAATTGAAAATGTTTGTTGCAATCACGAGAGGCTACACTATGCTAAAACACAACTAGTTGCTAATGGAAAAAGTAAGAAAGGCCAAATTTAGGTAGAAACGAGTCTTGGGTATCCGACTGAGATTTGTGTTGGATCAGTGTACATTAATTGTGTTAATTTGGTTTGGTAGTTTCAAACATTTTAAACTAAAAAAATGTTTTTAAGTATATATAAAATGCTTTGTTCCAAATGACTGACGAGACAGATCATAGCCTAAACCACTAATCGTAAAGACCTGGCTGAGGACAGGCCACATAGGGTTACAGTTTGCTGGACTATAGATGGCCTAGGATGATAAGCTAACGTTAATACTCAATAAACAGCCCCTGGCCAAAAGCGACATTCGTTACCTTTAAGAAAAATGACTGGACTGGCTTCACGGAATTCACCGAGAACGCCTTTAGTGCTCTCCCCACTCCAACAGACGTCACTTCTGGTGAGCGTTCTTTCCGCATGATTGTTGTGACCGCTGCCGCCCGCTTCATCTCGGCAGACCGAATTGAGGAAATCCGCACTCATTTCCCGACGGAAGCGGCGGCTCTAGCATCAAGGCGCGGCATCCTCCGCAACTCCGATCCCTGGAATCCCCTAATAAGGGATTTAAACGCGGAGATTCGGACGGAGGAGCACTTAAGGCCCTGCAACCTCTCCTCTGGGGCAACCAAGCTCTGGGCTACAGTCAAATCGCTGTCTAACCCGATGAGACGCGATGACCGAGTGGAAATTTCATTCGGTTACCGCGCCTCGTCGGACCCGAAGAGATGCGCGAGCTATTTTAGCCGACCTTTCAAATTGCATCCTTCGGCAGACAAAGCAAAACGACGTGTAACCCGCCATCGGCTTGACGGAAAATCTTGGACCAGCGGGAGCAGACTACCTCATCAAAGTCGCCAACTTGTCTTTGACCACCCTAATGATACCTGACGTGTGGAAAACTGGTATGGTGATCCCGCTACTTAAACTGGGAAAACCAGCCAACAAAGGAGAGTCTTATCGGCCGATAACTCTCCTGTTCCCAGTATCGAAGGCACTTGAGGCCTTGCTGCTCCTGACATTTACTCACCATCTGCGTCCAGCAGCACATCAGCATGGCTTCCGGAAAGTGCAGAGTACCACAACAGCACTTAACGCCATAAACACTCAGATAGTCAATGGCCTAAACCAAAACCGACCTTGCGTGAGAACTGTCCTGGTAGCACTGGATCTGACAAAAGCCTTTGACACAGTGAACCATTCAGTGCTACGCAGTGACATTGAGGAATCCTCATTACCGCCGGGGTTGCAGAGGTGGGTCATGGGCTACCTGAGTGGTCGACCCTCATCGGTCATATTCCGAGGTGAAACATCGAAGTTAAGAAAAATTAAACAGTAGGTTCCGCAGGGTGGTCTCCTCTCCCCGCTACTGTTTAATTTTTATATTCAAGCTCTTTCCTCCACCGATAGGAGTTTCCCTAACCTCATATGCCGATGATTGCACGATATTGGCGTCTGGCCAGGAGATTGACGACCTATGATCGAAAATGAACCGCTACCTCGCCGACCTCTCTACCTTTGGTCCTTTCTCGTCGAAACAGCACGTTTCCTGGACCTCCCTTTAGATGACCTCGGCAACTTAAATTGACAAAGCCTGCCCTAAGCGGAGTTAGCCAGCCGCTACAACAACAACAACAAGGACTCGGTTAAAAGACCTGAAACGTCCTATGAATCTTCACTGACGAGGTGAATAGATACCGCTTAAAAATAAGAATCCACAACCCTTCGAGGGATTACCTTGAAAAATAGGCAACAGAAAATAAATAACTTATGAAATCAATTGAAAATCTTATTAGAACCAATTTGAATTTCCATGCGGACGAAGTCGCGGTCAAAATCTAGTATAACTGTATTCAAAAAAAGTTCAATGCCTTGCTAGTGAATTCGTGAAAGTAAGAAATTTAAAACAATTTAAATAAGTTTTTGATTTCGGTATAATAAATTTACAAAAAAGCACTTAGTTAAAATCAGAAATTTGCAACGAAGGCAAACTCATTCCCATACATACAACGCTCCTTAAATAAGCTCGTTTTTATAAGTCACTTCCTAATTTTATTTTCAATAGGATATAAATGATATTTGGTATTTAATATGTGTGTTTGCATTTATATATATATATATAGCTAAAAACCTATACCAACTCATTCCGTAGTAAGTAGACTGCCTCCTATCCAAACAGGCAATAAATAAAATTAATATCAAATTCTTGGCGATACTTTAAAATGCCATTTGAGAGTCATTAATTCAATGTATAATCTGATGGTAACACTTGACGTTTTACATTTATTTGGGCATGTTAACGCTGTGTGTATTTTCTACTGTTTGCAGTTAACTCCTCAGTGCGTTGAAAGATATTTGCAAGAAATATTGCTACTCAACGAACCACATAGTATTCAGCACCGAGGTAATGAGTAGTGATTCGATAAACAGTACTAAGTGGTTCTTTGACTAGATATTGCGTAACTGATAGATTTAGATTTGTGGCATTCATTAGAGATTTTAAAATCGCATATTTTATAGTGTTTTTAAAAAAAATTAATGCAAGCTATTTAAATAAGTGTAAGTATGGTTACACGATATAATATTAGTCACTTTTTAAAAATTAAGAAGAAATTAAGTTATTACTCTTCCAATATTTCTAGATATACTCAACAGTTTCTTTGTGTTTTTAAGAATTCTTTTTAAATTTTTTTTTGTATTCAGCCTTATATACATACATACATACATAATATCTAATGGGCCACGGGGTAGGAACTAAAGACTATCTCAAAAACCGAGTTGGATAATTGTTTCGGGGATTAGAGGGACCGTTGGTCCGTAATGGGGACTAATTTTAAGCTGATCAAATCAATTTATACTAACGAATATCCACACATCTTGTTTAAAAAATTAAAATTTGTTTCTCCATGAGTATGCTCCAGTCTTCGAAACATTTGTGAGTCACTGCATATTTTCGTAGAATTTTCGTGCCCTAATCTTGTCAGCCAGCTCCGCAAGCTCTGCATACTCTTGCATTTGATCGATCGGAAGATTGCGAGGTAGGCAGCCTGCTTTCTCTCCACTGCAGTTCGACATCGCACGACAGTAGGACAACACTTATCGAAGCTGAGCCTTTGCTGTGTTTGTTGACAGACGTTTTTTGATGCGTATCTCCGATGTGACAAAATAGTGATCCGTGTTGATGTTTGGTCCTAGGAATTTAAGCACATATAGAACACTGGCCATATGTTGTACGTCAAGCACAACATGATGGATATAGTTGTGGGTTTTTCGATCTGGTGACAGCCCAAGTAGCTTGATGAATTTTCTTTTGCTGTAATCTTGAACTACAGGTAACCATATTTTTTGTTCCGAGAAGATCGTTTAGCCTCAACCCATTACGGGGTTGTTTCGTCATGAATGTTCAATTTTGCGACAGTCCACCTAACATTGAAGCCGCCAAGTACAATTTGGACATCGCGGCGGAAGCTGCGACTCGCACAAGAGGCATCCTTGACTCCATCGTCATTCTCTTCCGTCGTGACAGGGGCGCAAAACTTACACCAAATTTACGCTCTATCCGCTTTTTTACCTTATTGAACGAGTGTTATTAATTTGGGGCCGAAGAAAATAATTAAAGCTGTAGAGCTTAATAGACAAGTCAAAATCTTTTACGAGGGTGTATTATTGTAATCTGCTTTCGAAAGGCTGGCGGATTTTGTTGAGGTTCTTTTTTTCATATAGGCAATAAGCGACCACCCTTACGGTTTTCTTATTGTACGTATGATGTGTGACGTGTGTAATTACACAAACAAATTAATGTCTTAATATAATGTTTTAACATTAATTAGCAACCACTTAACACCACAACATAGTGTCGATAATCAATTTATTTCACTTCTGTACGCCACACCTGCCACACACCAGTGCGTATACGCAACTTGCCTATGATGCCAACGCAAACGCACATCTCGACAGGTAGTCACATTCATTAAAAATGAGGTGCGTAAATAGCAAACTGGTCGCTGTCATCAAATTATTACGCATTTTTTGAAGAGCGTGTTTGTGCGAAAAGTGAACTTGAATTTGTGCAACCTGTAACATGCAACATGCAATATACACCAACAATCGCGTTGGTATTTGCAGCAACAAACACACAAACGCTGCCATAAGCAGCCTGAACTAGATTCCCTGGCCGGCTAGTTAGATGTTGCCGCAATAAGTCTGGCAAAGGCGCCGCCACCTGCTGAACTGGCTGTGCGGCGGCGCAGCTAAAGGCAAAGCCAAGCACAGACGTACCAAATATAATGCAATATACGTTTGCATGTATGTGTGTGTATGTGTGTATGTGCGTAATGCCATTGGTCAAACCTACAATGCGTCCACTTCATCACGCTTACCAATTAAATAAAACTGTTTTGTTTTATTTTATTTTATTTTTTTTCAAATGTCTGGCAGCCCGTCTGCCTTGCCAATTCTGGAGCATCGTAACCGGAGTCAAACTACATGTAATTTCACTTAAATTGCATTACGTTGTCGTCGAGCCAATTTAATGTCTTCATTGCGTTGCATTGCGTTGGTTGTGAAAAAATATGCGTCCGTAGCTTGTTAGGAGGCATGTGCGCATGCGCATGCGCAACCCAATCGAAACTTGGGCAATTCATGCAACTTGCTCCATTTCTAGCGCCAAAAGGCACGCGCGCAGGCACACCGGTATGACCAATCGGGCGTATCTAATGCGTTTGTGTCATCAACGCCGCATGTACACGCATTTTTCTTGCCAAGTACGCCTGGTGGACGAACCACTTTTTTCCACAATTTTCTACTATTTTTTTTCGACGTTTTTCCTTTGTTTTTATTTTCAATTTTCGCTCTACATTTTTGTCGCTATCCTGCCGATCGGCTGCTATTTATTAGCGTATTTATGCAATTACGCAATATTTTGATGCTGTTGCGACTAGCAATGATGACATTATGGATACATACTCGTATATATCTATATATATATTTAATATAAACCGCAGGCGGCGGCGACAATGCGTGGCATTAAACTGTAACAAGTCTAACAACAAATGGCTGCAGTCGCTGCTGGTGGTGGTCAGTGCGTGTTGGAAAAGTTAATATTTTTTATAGCAACAACTTTGAGCACAACCTCGTTTGTTTATCAATTTATTGTGCTAGCTTCTCTCAATGCCAGCTGCAACAACAACAACAACAACAGCAACAATAATAATAATATTATTATGCGCTAAAATTACAAAAACAATTGTCACAACAGTCTACCACTGCTACTCGAAGTTATCGTAGTGGTTGTGTGTTGTGATCCAGTTATGTCGTACTACAACTCGCCTGAGACGACGCTGACAGCGTTGTTGACAACAGGTGTACACGCAAGCATTCGGGCGCTCGCACGCACGCACGCACGCATGTGTATTTGCATGCTAGTATGTAAATTCATTCTTACTTTGTCATCTTACCTAATGGGAAAATTATACATTTTAGTTTTGGATTAAAAAAAATCTTTGATCTAAACTCAAAGCGAATTTGTTTTTGACCAAAAAATTTAGTAAAAATGTGAGATGGTACAAACTACTGCTTATTAAATAAGCATGAAAGTCACTCTCTCTACCGAAGTTAAATATTTCTTACAAAGCTCGAAAAAAAACCTTCTGGAGCGAAGTCTGCAGGGTTGAGTGGCCAGCAGCTATCCACATTATGGGATCTCTACTATCAACTCATTCAATAGCACTGGAAACACTCTTCCACTTTCTTCTTCTGGATCGATGCGAATTACATTGCAGTTAGATTTAACGAGGCACAGACTTGAAGGAATTGCACTGTAGAGCATTCTAAAATATTATTTTTCGTGCAATTTCGTGCAACTTTTGCTTACTGAACGAAAGTGCTATACAAATGCTTTGGATTAGAGGAACATATCTAACTTTGCGAATGGCTCAGAACTCCATGAAGAACTAGGCTATGAAATTCATTCATTTGAGGCTACTAGACCACCTTTTCCTTTTACCGTAAGTTTATCATAACAACGGAAACTACCGATATGCTTATGTCTATACATATCAACAACCCTTAATATCATATGTAGGGCAGTTTCTGCAGATTGCGTCATACGATTCTAAGCTTTTAGTTTCTCGATATGTACAAAAACTACCCGCTCCTTTGAGACCTTTTTGGTAAAAAGCTGACTTAGATATTTTTTCCTTTCTGGACAACTTTACCGCAACACGCTGTTAAAATGGAAAATAAAAAATGAAAAAGAAAAGAGCAAACCAGATGCCACATCATTAGAAGCATGTATTCACCCCATAGAATAGAAATTGAAATTGAGAAAAGTTAAGTTGTCTACTTTTGAAAAAAAAAAAAAAATGAACAACTACTTTACTCGATGTATCACAAGCAGTCGTATTTGGCTCGACGGACTTTTCTATAAGATTAAAAAGCCCCTCCCTATTAATTACTATGTATTTATTCAATCTTATATGAAAACACGGCTTTTTTATTTTAAAAATAGAAAAGTTTAGCAACATCCCAGCTGTCTCGAAACGGTTAAACTACTTCTACGCTAAAGCGAGAAAGCTGTTCCCCCGTCTTCAAAACAAAGAGTCTAAATATCGTTGAATCCATCTGGCTCACTTCAAAAGCATATTTGCAAAACAGGATACTCTTAGTCTAAAACTCAGAAATTTTTGCTGCTTACAAAACACCATTCAAAATTAACTACCCTAAATAATTTTCCCGTATACTCAACCATCTTAAAATCAATTTTACCCCACAGCAGCCAACTCTTACATAGTACTCTTCTAATGATTTTGTTTGAAAAGCATCAGAGTGGTTGCCAACCAACCCTAATATTGATCCACAGAGATATTAAGATCTTAATTGTCTCCGAGGAAATCAAACAACATGATGTATTATATAAGCTGCGTTTACTAACTCATTGGGTTTGTCAATAATTATTATCTGTGAATTTTTTAATGAAAAAAATCATCTACATGGAAACACAGCTTCCAACAGGATTCCATCAAAATGCGACTATTTTTCTCTTCAGATCGGTAGTAATTTTTCATTTCATGATTTTTAGCATTTTGCTTGGTTGATAATAATCATTTTCCGAGTTTGTTTCACTTAAACATTCAAACAATAATAATTATTTTGATAAGCGGAAAAAATGTCGCTCAGCCTTAGATAAATCCCTTTTCAATGGTTTAGTTTATAAGGTCACATAACAATCTCTCCAAAAATTCCTTTGAAAAATTATAATCAGAATTAGAGTGAAAAAATAACGATTAACTAACAATGATTATTTCCTGAGTGATATTTTTTACACTGAAAATAATAACGATTATTTATTTTTTATTAAACGATCAGCTAGAAACTAGTTCAAGTTTTTGTTCATTAGGATCGACGGATCTTATTGTTTTTTAGTGTAAATAAAACAAGCGTTTAAGTAATCCTCACAAACCAATTGTGTTCAACTAAAAAGTTTTATAAAAACAAATAAATAATTTAACTAACATCCCACCTACATAATCTTATACGACTCAAGAACTATTCAATAACAGATCTTTAGTAATTAATTACCGAGGATTATTTATTTGAAGTGGTTATGTCAATGGGTTCATTTCATAAGCGTTAATAGTAGTTTTGATTTTTTAAAACTATGTTGCTTGAATATCACAACTCCTAATGAGGCCTGGTATAAGAGAAAGCTAGTTGCAACTCATTTTAAAATATTTAGTTCTATACAATATCATAAACCTTGTAAAAAAAAAACTTGAAGGTAAATTTCAAGCTAAGTGAAAGAAGTACGTTATGATAGTGCTCCAATGGCTTATCGTTTGTTTGAACCGGCTAAAAAAGCAATAATTTTTAGGTGGAATGTATCATTCATTTCGATAGTTTGCTTATGGTAAAAAAACGTTCTAGAAAGTAATGAAGCCGAAGAAAATTACAACTGCACTAAAGTTGTAAATGCTTCAGTGAGTGACTACGAATCGCCAATAAAGGAAAACGAAATTGAATCTGATAATTTCTGTACTGCTTCTGGTCAGCCAAAAATAGTACGGTATGTCGAATCTGGGAGACCGAGAAAGGGTTCTATTTGATAAACTTGCTTCGTGAGGTTGATGTTCCAAACACTGTGCATCAAGCGATAGCTAGTAAATATGCTGTTGGCGTTAAGCGATGTTCTAAACATACCTTGGTTTGATTTTTCTTTAATTCATTCAGAGCTAAAAGAAAATTTTAATCATCGAAATATTTCGACAGTTGGAATGTCCTTAAATGGATTTGATCATGCTATAATATTAACAAAATAACATATCTGGATAGGCTGGAAAGAGTATTCAGACCGCACTCGAAAAACAGCATTCCTAACTGCTGCAAAGCTATATGCTTCCCTGCAGCAGAAAGTCAGAATTTACGGGCCCCATAGTATAGCGTTATCCCTGAACGCACGAATAGACTACAGTTTACTGCGCCCAAATATAATCGTATAAGCACTATTCCAATAACTTCCAAGCCGAAATATTTGCCATAAAAATGGTGACAGAGCTATTGCAATGGGTATTGTCTTTTAGCGTCGAAGGTTTTATATACCATATACAGGAAATGCAGGGAATATGTGGAAGCACTGGAGCGAAAAAAAGGCTCAGCTTACTTGGTGCTGAATGGTTATAGCATCATCAATTGGAGTATAGCAGTGCAGCTTGGTCGCATTTGATGTGTTTGGCAACACTAAGGATATACTCGTATTACCGTTAAAATTATTATTTTTTGTACTTGCATTTCCTACAGGGTTGTTGTGTATTCACGCACATTGTTGACATGTTGCGCCAACACTCACATGATCTTAGAAATATATATAAATACATACATATGAGTAGATATGTTTATTCATGGCCATGACAAAGATGGTCAACATGTTGCCGGCTGCATTGCATTGCATTTATTTGCATTTTGTGCTGATTTATGCGTTATTTATGCATACTTTAAATTGCTGCGATTCTTTTTTGGATTTTTTTCTTTGAATATTTCTTTTCAATTACATGAATTTTGTATATAAGTTGACATAAATTATTTTCTCATTAAGCGTTAGAATCAATGTAATATAGAGTGTGTGAGAGTATGCATGCGTATGCGTATTAAAATGTGGCTTGCCACACGCACTGAATGGGAGATCAAAGAGACATACAAATATTTAAAATAGAAAATCAGTTTTAAGAGAAAATTTCAACATTTTTATATGTGAAAACTGACATATATATGATACATATGTAATCACACCTAGAATAAACAATATGAAAGGATTAACAAAAGTTCGGTCAGTTGGTGACTTTGAATTTTTTTTGTTAAATCTAAAATTACCAAATCCTTTGTAATTCCTTTGTTAGTCTTTCTTTCAAATATTAGAAGGATGGGTTAAAATGGAGACGAGGAAACGCTAGATAGCTGAGGTTAGGTCACATGAAATTCCACCACCAATTCAAACAGAAATTCGCTATGTGATTCTCGATGGGCACCACGAATTTTAAATGAGGCCCAAGTGCATTTCCTTCAATTTTTCCTAAACAAATTCGAAAATGGTCAGTCTAGCAATTTTAGTAAAGTCATTACTGGTGACGAATCTTGGTTCTATTAGTACGATCCAGAAACAAAACAGCAGTCCATGGTATGGAGCCCAACATGAGCAAACCCTCCCGTAAAATCTAAGCAACAAAATTCAGCAGATAAAGTAATGATATCAGTTTACTTGTTTACTTCACCCGCTCTAAAATTGTAGCTGATATTCCACAGGAAAAGGGTCAGACGGTAATTGCAAAATGGTAGACCGAAGAGGCTTACCAAAAGTTTTAAAATTTTCACTGCTGAAAAATCGAGTAATTTTATTATGATCTCTGGGGTCGAAGAAATACGTCTAGCACCATATTGTCCGGATATAGCACCTTGTGATTTCAAAGAAAAATTTTGAAGACTGTTTTCTGAAGTGGATTTATGGGCTTAAGAAATGCAGTGAAATAAAAGGCAATTATTTAGGGAAGATAACAAAGTGCAAAGATTACGTAAAAATGCAAAAATAGTTTTTTGCTCTTTTTCTGGTCAACTTTTCAAACTTTTATTAATCGCCTCGTATATAGCATTATTAATTAATTTAATTATTTCGCTACAATAAGAGAAGGCGACATATCACAGCGCACTTGGAATGAAAATATACATATTTTTTTGTTTAAAAGTACGGTTATAAAAATATGTTAATTCAGCTTAATATTAATTATGATTTATGGTATTCATATGCAAATGCAAACCAGCAGTTTTATTGCTTTTTTATAATTTTTCTGTTCTTAAAAGAAATTATTAGTTATTAATTTTAATTCCCTCGACAATGTGTAATAATCTCTGTTGCGTTGCCTACACATTTGCCACATAAAATAAAAGAAATACATACAAATTACATGGGCATTACAAATGTTTCGCCGACTTTGCTTTGCGCACTTTTGCTCATTATGCCAACTGGGTGTGTAAGTACAGCGTTGGTCATTAATTAGCCCCACAATTACTGTAAATTTTCGATTTTATTGGCCTATTTTCCGGTAATTGGTTGTATAGTGTAGTATACACGGCTAAAGTGCCACTAGAAGAGAATGAACTTGCAACATGGTAATATGTGCGTTTGCGCTGTCTATACATTTGTACATATTTACATAAGTATCTACGTTGATTTGCTTGTTTGCATTGCAATTCAGAATTGCTCGTTAATCTTCTGAGATGTTTTGCTTACGCGCTTGATTTTTGCACTCAAACTCGACAACTTCATAGCACGGCTAGTATGTCCAGGTAAGTGCCTAGTTGTTCCCCACCTCAATACACATACGAGTACAGCTTGTAGTTAAAGCGAGGCGCAGTTTCGCTTTGACATCTGAACATGGAAAGAACATTTACGCACCTTGCAACATTTGCCACTACTAGTAATTGCGTCTGAAGTGTAACATGCGTGTAATTGGGTGCAACTGCATTGGTTACGGATAGACATGTGTACATATGTAAAGCGACCGCCAAAGGTACGATGTTAAGCATGAGTATGGTATGGATAATATCACTTTAATTGACTTACAAGTCAACTCATTCATTACTTTGGTAAAAACAAGTGTTGGGGCACGCCTAACGGATGATATTTCATGGAAGTGAGTGGTATATTTTTAATATAAATAATTTTATTAAGGACTGCATGAGCTAAAGAATCGTGCAACAGGTTTCGAATTTATGGTTGAGAGACTTAGATGTTAACTGCACTGTAATAAAGTCTACCTTCACCTGCCTGAAATTAAGCGATTTGGATATTTAAAATATTCACTCGTATAAAGAAATGTATTTAAATCGTCAACAGCTTCGCGCGATTATTTCTTTACAACTTTCGACGTAGATTAAGTCAACAATCATATATCGATGAATGTTATTCAATCTTTGGCGATGAAATTCCATCAAAGATCAGAATTTATCGTTGTTGTGATGAATTCTAATGAAGTCAAAGATTTTCCACAAGGAATTTCGTGAAGATCATTTGAAATTAGTTTGTTGTTCCGGGAAGTATTGTTGCTGTGCACAAACTGATATTTGCAAGATCGTCATGTAATATATCGTGAGATTGAGAAAAGTAAGGGCATTAGTGAGACTAGTATACATTCAATTTGTTTTCCACCGCATAGTCCTGGCTTGGCACCGAATGGCTTCTTGTTATTTCTGTACGTAAAAAATATAATAAAGGTCAACGTTTTTCGACACCTGAAGAGGCGGTTGATGCGTTCGGAATGCTTGTTTTGGAGATACCTCAAATAGAGTGAAAAAAATGCTTCGGAAATTGATTCAACCGCATACAAAAGTGTGTAGATCTTAATAAAGAATTTTTTGAAAAAGAAAAAAGCGATTTTCAATAAAAAATTTTTTGCTTTTAATTGTTTATATATATGGTATTAGAGCTCAGGATTTTGTTCGAACATTTTCGAGTTTTCTCGAGCAAATTTGAGCATTTTACATAAAAAATTTGACTTTCTTCCCAGAACTTCTTTCTATAAGTTTAATTTTATTTACGCAAAGTGCAAAATTCATTAGAATACTGAGGACATTTTGACAAACAAAATTGAATTTTAAAAAACTCTAAACTATTATTTGAGCAGTTGAGCAACGAGTGAGTATCGTGCTGCTCACAGTGCTCTTTACCCAGGTATCAGGAGCTCTAGTTTATACAAGTAATATAAAAAGTATTTTCAATTTCTTTTGTTATGCAGGAATATACTTTTCCGGAGTCATTTTTAGTTTTTGATATAGTCAATAAATTATTATTATTTTTAATTTTTTAAAAATAGTCGTAATAGTCGACGATGGAACGATAAGTTGTTTGATTTTTCTGATGATATTGAGCGAATGAAGAAATAGCGGTGACATCAATAAAGAAGAAGAATCAGAGACCAATATTACTCGCTCAGCATAACTTTATCCAAAATTCTTGGTATCGTTTTTCGATGTTAATTAGATCTTGGTGTATCCGCCCTCCTTTTTCGGTTGGTTGTCGCTCATATCGCCTGAGATTTCTTGGAAAAACTAAGCAAGGAATGCGTAAAGTAATCTTTACATATATTCTAGCTCCAATCTTTCAATTAATTTGACAATTTGGAAAACAACCGACATCAGGTTGAGTGTTTTAGCGAAGTTTCTTAGCTAGATTAGGTGGATGTGAAGAGGTTATATTGTAGAAAAACGTTTTGTGTATTTAAAAGTGGTGATTTTTGTAGCTTAGATTTTACGAGTGGGTTTGCACCTGTTGGGCTCCATACCATGGACTCCTGTTTGGTTTCTGTATCGTACTTATAGAACCAAGATTCGTCACCAATAACGACTTTACTAAAGTTGCTGGACTGACGAATTTGTTTAGGAAAAAATGGGCAAAATGCACTTCAGCCCCACCAAGCAGATTTCTTCGTGCATCCCAGATGATTACTTAATATTCGTGATACAGCCACGGCATTCAAGCCCAATTCATTTGCAATAACTTCTTGTGTCAATCGTGGGCCTTCGTCAATTTTGGACACTCCACCAGAGCTACAGTGACGTCATCAGTGGTCGATTTTGATCGACATTCTCGGAGCACGTCCTCTACCAAAAAATATAAGGTCTGGAATTTTCAGAACCATTTATAAATAGTCTTTAAAGACGGTGTTATCGTTTCATGTGCAATTTACCATTCACTGAATACTTGTATTGGCTGTAAATTACGCCGAAACCCGTTGAGAATCACATGGCGAATTTCTGTTTGAATTGGTGGTGGAATTTCGTCACCAACTGACCGAACTTTTGTTAATCCCCTCGAATATATATAAGTAAGTGTTAATATAATCACAGCGTTAGCTGTTGGTACAACATTTGCCGTACTTGCTGTGATATTTATTTCCCAATAGAGTTTGATTTCCTACGTAAAGTCCCGCTTCCTTTCCAAAGTTATGCAATCAGTGCCCTGTAGGTAAACTTTTTGGAATTCCTGGTTTCTCTTGTGACGAAATAAAAGGAAAAACGAAAGTATTTTTTATATTAAGCTCTCTTCTGTATGCCATGAAGTTATTTATTTAATAATATAATAACTAAAATTTTTGATAATAAAGTATAATTTACTTTAACTAAAGGAAACTGATTCTCCAAAATTTTATTATAAATACATGATTATCTTTGATGTGCTTCTCTAACTAAAACATACGCATATTTATACATTTAATTTTTAAAATCCCTAAATAAAATGCGGATTTTTAACTATAAAACTATCAATATTAGTAAATAATATTTATATATATTTATTATTATTATAATAAGATATAAATTATTATTTTCTGGCTTTAAATCCAACAGAAAGGGAGCACACCTCGGACATTCATCTCAATTTTCAAATCAAATATTTCTACTCATGTGAGCATGCCTGTTTCAGAAAAACTCTCGCTGATGCCACTGATTGGATTGTTATCTACATACAACTACAATAAAATAAAATTGTTTATCTTATCACAGTGGTATTATGAAAGTCTTCATGGAAGCTTCGTTCCTACGGGTCACTTTAAAGTAGTGTCATTCTGCAACAATTTTTAATTCATGTTACATAGAAAACAATAAAATACAATATAATTTCAGTGTGAGTTATTAGTACACACCTGTAGAGCTGGTAAATATATATGAAAATATTTATTTATTTTTTTCAAACACTTTAGCCACAATGTGTGAAGGGAGAGTTGTCTTTCGCGTATTCTCTTCTGGAATTTTGTTATGAATTACTTAGTATTCATTAATTTATTTCACTTCGAAAATATTGAGAAAATTCTCTATTTAGTTTCTCAAGTGTTTTTAAGTTATTTGTCTTTCTATAATTAAATGTTTTTCTGGTATAGAACGCCAGTCACTTAACATTAAATTTAACTTTAGGTTTATTTTAATTACTTTAGTTTTTAAGAAAAAATGTTTTGTTTTCATTATAAAGAAAAAAAAAAGTTTACTACACCCCTTCTATTATCCTCACTAAAGAACAGTACCGTATAGGGTTGCCAGCTTTGAATTCGAACAAATAAAATTTAATTAAAAATTTGACAATATGAAAGGGTAGTAAACAAAAGCTATTTAAAATATCTTCAGTTTAGTTTTAGTTGTTAATAGGGTTGCCACATATTTTTTTCACAGAAAATAAAATTATAAAAATGTCAATTTAATGCTGCAGTTCATTAACGCTGCGCCTTTTGTATGTACGAATAGCTGCTCTTAGCACGTTAGTGTAGGGTTGCCATATATTTTATATTAACTAACTTAAATAACGAATGAGGCTGAGTCGGTGGAGATGTGTTTTTGACTACTTTATTTGTGAATTAATTTTAATGATGGCAGCCCATTTTTCGATGTAAAAATTTTTAACTATATAAGCATATTTTTGTATAGTAACTTGCCGTTCGCAAGGTGTCTGACAATAAACATTTTGAAAAAAGAAAAAAAATGTATCTAGTTTTGTATTTACTATAAAATGATATTAAAATATTATTTACAAAGAAAAAAATTAGTTAAGAAAATTAATGCCGTTAGTACATTTTTATAGTGAAAAAATGCCTGACGAAAATCAACCAAAATCAACTTCCAAAACTAGCTAGAGTAGGTTAATGAAGCCCCACGAAATTAAATTAGATCAGCAAGGTAGCAGACGATCAATAAAGTTAACTGTTTTTTTATATACGTGTCTGGCATTTATGAATGTATGCGTATGTACTCGTAAATATATATGTAAATCAAAGCATAAAGTTGGCTTAGTGAAGAAAATAATTTAAAATGCGTGTGTTCACATATATTTACATATGTATGTAAAACAAAAAAAAAAACAATATTGTCTACAACATTTATATGAGAGTAAAATGGCGTCATAAAAATGTGTAAATACTAACATACAAACTAAGTTAGACGTACATAAATATTTCGTCAACCAACAACAGCGGCCAAACCAATTTTTATAGCTTTCTAGCAGAGAAAAAAAAAAAATAAAAATTAGAGAAAAAAACTGAAATAAATAAAAATTCACTTGTCACCCGCAACACTTTTAAAATGCCATCAGAGCAGTCAGTTGGTAACGGTTATGACTATAGCACACACATTCACACATATCTGTATACTCAGTATGATATAAAAACTGAGAGTCATAAAAATGTTTGATGCCACAATGCACGTTCCCTACTTTCAACCTACGCGTTCGTGCACTTTGCTTCGTTATGCCTACCCGATAGCTCGCTGTCTGGCCTCTGCCCTCCTTCTACCAATGAGACAAAAATTGTTCGCACGTTTGTCGCTTAAGTCTTTCGATTTGGTGCGCAGTGATTCCTCATTGCTCTTGCGTTGTGAGTGAGCGTGTGGTTGTAGTTTCTGTGCCGAAGGCGTTGCTACTTTGGCATTTCTCACGTTTGACAATTTGTCAATCAAAATGATGTTAATGTCGCACATTTAAACGCACATACAGTTAAACCTACATTTGCATGAATTACGTCGTGTAGTGGGCGCAATGAGTAGATTCAAAAGATAAAAGGCGACATATCAATTTTAAATTCAGCACTTAATTCATCAATGAACTGTAATATTTATAAAGCATAATTCTCTTTTTTAATTTTTATTTGATATATTTTAACTGCGTAGTTTGTAATGAAATGATAATTTACGAGCGACATCAAACATTAGTGAATTTAATTTTTTATTTTGATATAAATTACGTGCTTAGCGTGCATTTACAATTGTTCATATGGATATAGTATGGTAATAAAGGGTTTCTGTTTGTTTGCCAAATACAACAATTTAAAATAATAAAGTAAACAAAAATAAAATAAAATAAAATAAAATAAAATAAAATAAAATAAAATAAAATAAAATAACATAAAATAAAATAAAATAAAATAAAATAAAATAAAATAAAATAAAATAAAATAAAATAAAATAAAATAAAATAAAATAAAATAAAATAAAATAAAATAAAATAAAATAAAATAAAATAAAATAAAATAAAATAAAATAAAATAAAATAAAATAAAATAAAACAAAATAAAATACAATAAAATAAAATAAAATAAAATAAAATAAAATAAAATAAAATAACATAAAATAAAATAAAAAAATTAAAAAAAGAAATAAAATTAAATTAAATTAAATAAAATGAAATAAAGGAAATGAAATACTATAACACAAATAAATTGAAATAAAAAAGATTAAATAAGATAAATTGTAATAAACAATATATAATGAAATAAAATAAAGTTTAATAAAATAAATAAAATAAGATAAAGAAAATTAAATTAAATAAAATAATATAAAATAAAGTAAAATTAAATTAAACATTATAAAATAAAATAAATAAAATTAAATAAAATAAGATAAAATATATAAAATAAAACAGAATAAAATAGAATAAAAAATTGAAATAAAATAAAATTAAATAAAATAAAATTAAATAAGATAAAATTAAATAAATAATATATAATTAAATGAAATAAAATAAAATAAAATAAAATAAAATAAAATAATATAAAATAAAATAAAATAAAATAAAATGAAATTTTCATTTAATATAATCTCTGCTAGAAAGTATTGATTATATTGTGCATTTCCTTAGTGAATTATCGCAATTTTTGTACTGTTCTAAATTACCTTTAGGTGGAAGATGACGGACAGACAGGCCTCGCTAAATCGATTTAGCTCGTCATTCCATATTCAAATCGTTTATCTACTCAAACTCAATATATATATATATATATATTTATATATATATTGAGTCTAGTCATTGCTGGACTAGACGCCAATCATTCATTTCGATCTTTGCTGGAACTTTTTTATTTACAGTTTTTTTTTCTTTTCAGATTTTTGTGTATTGGGGAATATATAATATATATATATATATATATTTTTTTTTTGATACATTTTTTTTACAAAATTTTTACATTGGAATTTCGGACAGCTTTTCAACCCGACGGCCATGCACATGTCAATCATCGTTTTAATTGACGTTGACGCTACTGATTAAAAGCAACGCAGCTCCGTGCAGCCACATTGACACTAAGCAAAAGCCAATATAAGAAAATAGATAATATGTATGCATGTGTATCAAATAAAATTTCCATGTGCATTTTGAGCAAATGCAAATTTCGCACACAAATAAAGCGCATATTTGCTATGAGGTTGATAATTAAAAATAAATAATTGTCGTGTTGCTACATTTTTGCGAATTTTTGACAACTTGTCATTTAAGCGTGTGGGCCGAGGCTAATTAGTCTGTCATGGAGAATTTCCTGTCGCTAAATTCAAAAGAATTTGAGTGCTAGTTGCTAAATTTAAAACGTTTACTGTTGATTGATAAATTTTGTTTTCGCTCAATGCATGTTTTTCGAAAATAGATATACAAATATATATTTTTTTGTAATTATGTGAGAATTTTAGAAAATATAATAAAATTAAAAAAAATAAATAAAACAGAATAAAATAAAATAAAATAGAATAAAATAAAATGATTAAAAACTAAATAAAATCAAACTAATTAAAATCGTCAAAAAAAAAATTAAATATAAATAGAAAAAATTAAAAAAAAATATAAAAAACGAAAAAGTGAAAAAAATTAAGCTAAAATTAAATTAAATTATATAAAATAAAATAATATAAATTAAAAAAAATTTAATTAAACTAAACAAAATTTAATAGGTCAACTGCCAACAATACGAAAAATGTAAAGTTATAAAAGAAGTAGTGAAGACAAATTTGAAGGTGAAAAATAAAGCACCTCTGCAAGTAAACTAAATTTTATTGGCACTTACATATTTCACACAAGTGATATGAAATCTTAAAGTAAGTAGGTGTAGCAGGAGGAACCCAACAAAACTGTGAGTGTAGTTAAAAACGAGTGTGTAAGTTATAACTTTGTGGGTGACACACCTTTTGTTTGGCGACATGGGAAGCAAATTTCCCAAACCTGAATTGAGGGTGACTTACAAACAGCAAAACACATACACACTTACATATACACCCGCATAAGTGAGTGCTTCATATACCCGTATGTCTCGTACCCGTGATTTCATACCACAATTGCCAGAGCAAGGAAACACCCAGAAATGCATATACAAACAAATTCGTGCTGCCAAGTGTCATGTAGCCTAGCAAAGCAGCAGCAAATTACAGTGCAAATGCCACAAAAGTCGCTACACCGACAGCAGTATACCATACTATATGCATGCCCCATAGGCAGCTGTAGTCGCAGCCGCTATTCAATGCAAATTTTTTCATGTCATAAAATTCCAACAAAAAGTCTAAAATATAGTAGAAAAAGTAGAAAAGTATAATAGAAAATGACACGAAATTTAAAAACAAAATATAGTAAAAGAGAAAATAAAATAAAATAAAGTAAATAAATAATAAAAAAAAAATATTTACAGTAAGACGAGCAAAGGCGAACTGAAGTGCTTGTAATGTTATTGTTGGAAAATAAGAAGCAACACATTATTAAATAAAAATTGGAAACTTCCGCAAAATTCCAAACAATGCTACGTTTCAATATAAGCACCTATTGAACAAATTTTCAAAATAAAATTTTTTTTACAAATCAATCACTTGCATACGTATTTGCTGGAAATATTTCACCTTGAATGATTTCATTTGCATCTGTCTGAGTTGAAATTTCAACACATTAATTAATAGAAAAATCAAATTTTCCTCATCTTGTGGTATATATGTATGTCATCTACATATTTTATATATATAAATATATATATATATATTTTAATCAATTGTCGTGAAGTGTAATAAAATTATTATTTTTAGTATTTGTATTAATAAAATGAGAACAAACAATTTGTTACAATATTGAAAATTAATATATAATATTTACGGAAGTAATGGTTGGGATTACTGCTTGGGTGATTAAAATTCAACATACAGCAGAGTTCCTACAAAAATCTAAATTACGGGTTTGAAATAAATTTACAAAAATTTAAATTAATTTCGTATTAATTACATTTTTTGTTAGCAAATTCGAAAAAGAAAAAACAATAGTAAATAAAAAAAAAATTATTTATTTTATAATATTGTAGTTTATTAAATTTGATAGGAACTGTTTTTTTAGTCTAACGGTGTGTTATCACACGGTCATGGTGGCCAATCGACCGGCCCAAAAAGTGGAGCAGGATTAGTAATAATTATAAGCTATACAGCTCAGAACTTCATGGGTATTCATTGATTTTTATACTTAAGTTAATTTGACAATATTTTAACTTATTGGAGTTTAATTAAAAGAAAAAGTATCTCTCAAACTCGAATTATGCTTTTTCAATGAAATTATCGAAAATATTAATATGTGCTTATAAACTGAATGGTTTGAACAAGTAGTTAGCAAAGGTTGAGGGATATTTTGACCAAAAAAAAAAAAAAAAATACGATAACAAAATAATGAATTATTTTCTGGGCCATATATATATTTTTTGTTGCTTAAGTATTCAAATAAAACTCGAAAATTAATTATTTTTGAGTTATAAAACACTTCAGATCTGAAAAGAAAAGATAACGCAGAGTGTCGCCTTTTGGGTGGAATCTTTTTTTATGCTGCTTTTCTAAGTAGAAGATTTTTTCTCATTGAAGAACATACAAATAGTCATTACTTACAGTTCCTGATTAGCTGACTTCTTGAAGCTGTGACACATTTTATGCAGCTCTGATGAATATATGTATTTTTATTTTGTGATTGATTTTTTTTTTAATTTATGTACATATGTACATATAAGGTGTGATTCAGTTCACCATCTTTTTTTGAATATTTTGGAATAAAATATAAAATTATAATAACAAAAACGTTTTCTGCTTGTTTCAAAATGATAAGACACTTTGCACTGTCGTTAAGATTAATGAAGTAGGGGATTTGTTTGAGAGTTTTTGCCATACGGTATTCCTCATTAATAACTAATAGATGAACATTTGGCTTTTTCAACGTAAAACAATAATTTTTTCACCGATTCAGTTAACTTTTTAAGAAGACTCTTGGACCGTTTGGTAGTAAGACTCATCTGTATTGTCATGTTAGCTACCACTTTCATAAACACGTTTTCTATAGTATTGAATTACGGAGAGTAGACCGGCCGGTCTATGGTTTCTAGGGAGCAATGAGTCAAAAATCGCTTAGGTTTATTATTTACACCTTCCTGTATCCCTCGACGAAAAGTAAGAGGATGTTTTCCAATACTTGAATTTGGTATTTGTTGTTCATATAAGAAGATGTGAACTGTAATTCGAGAGTATAATTTGAACCAATAAAACTGGAAACTCGTTAAGATTCCATTTTATTTCATCCCAGAAGATAACCATTACAACAAACAAAGTCAAACAGCAGAGTATGCCAATATGTAGATGTTGACACTTTATTCTCCACAAGACCTGGTCCGAGCGTAATCGGACGATTTTTCGCTGATCTCGGTTAGAAAGTGTCAATTTTCTTCAGACTGGCTGTAATGCATGAAAATTCATTGGTCTCTGTGAGAAGTGAAATAAAATAGTGAATAGGGTGAAAAAATCAGCGAATGCAAGGTATTTTTATTAATTTTAAACTATGTACACAGCAGAATTATTAAAGTGTTTTATGATTCTGAAACGCATCTTCAATACATATTGCCACAAAGGCTTTCCATTTTACTTTTAAAAAATATATGCAGACAAATGTAGTAAATGAAAACACTGTTTTCATTATATTATATTGTATAAAAAGTAATTCATTATATTATATAAAAAGTCATATAAAAATTCACTTTACATTTAATTTCTAAATTATTAACATTTCTGATATCACAGATGTTAATGCAACTCACGGGATGTTACTGCAACGTATTCATCGGTGCCAATAACAGCATTCCTTTACAGCCTCTGCCTTTTTTAATCAAACATAAATTCCACGATTTTTTCTATATATTAATCATAAATTCATTTAATTGATTGTAATAGAAAGTTTAATTTCTCACCACCATCACTAACTGTATAAATACATATTATTTATATTCAGTTAACAATCGAGTTGAAAATGTGGAAGACACTCCAAGTCCATAATTAATTGAGGCTATGAATTATGAAGTAGCGTCTGCCGTGCAGTGTCTGTAAGTGGCGAGGAATTTATATAAATTTACTTTGATACATATATATGTATGTTTGTATGTACAGTGTGATTCTATAAGCAAAAGTAGGAAAAAAACTTTAAAAAACCAATTCTAAGAAATAGAAAAAAATATGAACGTAGAAAAATTATGTGCGAGACGTTTAAAAATGTATAGAGCAGTAACAATTCTTAGCTGTTAGTTGGGTGTTAAATAACAACCTTGGTTTTGAACTCAATTGCTTGCATACATACGTGTATGTACGTGCATAAGTCATATTTAATAAATATAGAGTAAAGCAAATGACCGACCGCAAAAGGCTGTGGCTGGCAAGGAAACTTGAAAATCGAAATAAAAATATCATTAATATAAACAACCGACAAAAGCCGCAGTAGCAGCACCAAGAGCAAGAGCCAACAGTAAAATCAATATCTCGGCTGATAGTTAATTGACGTGCTTTACTTAAAGAATATATCTAAATGAACATATAAATATATACATGTACATATGTATATGTGTATTAGTGGGACGATTTGGCAACCCCCTAAAGCATATAACCACATCACCGCCTGCCCCAACCGTCTTGGCTTTACTCTACTCTTCAGTATTGTGTTGTTGTTGTTGTGGCTGCGTAATTGCACTGGTTAACAGAAGCTATGTAATTAGCATTTATTTTATACATTTATGCCGAGTACACACCCCACTATTTACGGCATATACTTACACATATTATAGGTATATACATACATTGTATATATGTATATCATATTTACTGTACTAAAGCAACAGCAACAAAGAATGTAAGCTCTAAGCGAAGCAAAATAAATAAATAAAGAACAGCATTGAGGAGGGGTTGTCTGTTTAAAATGTAGTTGTTGCTGTTGTTGTTGCTGTTGTTGCCACTAAACTTATAGTTGGACATTTGCTATAACTTTGGGTGTGGAACAGCATAAACTATAGCCTTGTTTTAGTTTTACTTCATGTTCTGTGGTTATTGTTTCTGTAATTGTTACTGCTGTTGGTGTTGTTGGTGTTGTTGTTGTTGTTGTAATTGCTATTACCGTTTGGGTTATCTGCAGGCGTGCATTGCTCCATAAATGTATTTAATAATAGTTTAGCACTATATAATTGCTATTGCTATTGTTATTGTTGTCATTGTTGTTGCATTAGTTTAGTCAGCCGAGCATTTGATATATTATTTCTTTCCTATTTTTCCTTATATCTATTTTTGTTGCTCTATTTGGTCAGTAGGAAATTCTATTTACTGTGATTCCGAAGGCTTGTTGTTATTGCTGCTGTCAGCTGGGTGCATGAATTTAATTGTGAATTCCGTTTTTAAATAGTTTTGCTTTATAAGTACAAATATAGGTATGTATGTGGTTAAGAGTGATCGTGATTTATAAATAAATCTTTTTTGCAGTAACCAAAAATAAAATTATATTTTTTTAATATACTTTATTTTTTTATAAAGAAAACCAAGTCGGCTTCATAAATTTTATTAACTTATTATTGAGAATATTGTTAAAAATATGTAAAAAAAATTAAAATAAAAAACAGCTTTTCATGAGGTATAAATAAAAAATTTTTCTTTGACTTTCTATTTTCAACTTAACACTCAACAACATTTAAAAAACAAGAAAATTTAATTGCGTCAAAATATCCAAAAACATAGTATATAATATTCTTTAAAGAGATATTTAACTTTTTCAATTGAAGAAAATAATAATTTTCCACGACCACCCTAATGTAAATATATTTTTTTTATGTTTTAATTATTTTGTGCAATTAAATATGTTTTTGTGTGCGTGTGCTTGCTTATGTTTTATGTTTATTAAGTATGTAGTGTCTTATGAGTTAATTGTTATTGTCATTTGTTGTTAAGTTCCTGTTAATTTTGCGGTAATTGCCGGTAAGTTAACGGCGCATTAAATAACCAAGCAAGAAATATAAAAGAAATGTGTACATATTAGCGATAATTTTAAGGCGCGACAAGTAAAGGCATTTTTTTAATAAAATACATATAAATATGTGTATGTATGTATTGTATATGAAAAAGTAATTAAAATTATTTTGAGAGAAATAATTTTTTTTTTACAAATAAGAAATGAAACGTAAATAATGCTTATTATTATTTGTTCTCAGAAATCATCGTTATTGCGAGGGATATGAAATTTCACTCTTTCATTTACTCTTTCATTAAAAAAAAAAACATTAAAAAGCTATTGTTTTTATTTCGGCGAAAAGTTGGAAATCATTGAAGATTTCTTTAAATAATTGGGAATTTTTTATTAAAATAATTTTCTATTGGTTGTTCTACAGATTTTCTTAGTTTTCCAATTACAGAAAAAATGTGAAATAAAAATTTCTCTTGATTTATTTATTGTGATACATAAGAACTAAAGTTTAACCGCTACTTTGTCTGCATTTAATAAAATTTTAAGTTGATTTTTTAACATATTTTTTTATTTTCTGAAGTTTTTTGGAATACTTATAAAATTTATAATGTAGGTACATATGTAAGGCTCAAGTGTGCGTACTATGGCCCATGCCACATACAACTGACCGCGGGAGAAATAGCTTCCTCTTAACTCTACTTCCGCTGCATTAAGAGTGTGACCTTGTTTTTGGTTTGAGCTTTATTTGTGATTAATGCTAAGCATAATTTGACGTACTCCTGAATTGAAATGATTAATATGTCGGTATGTGGGGAAACCTAGGAAAAAATACGCATTTTCCTTGAAAACAATTTCCATAATATTTCAATTAAATACCTTCAATCTGGTGTCATTCCACAATTTTTGCTGGATTTATAATGCCCGATAACATAATTGACGCTTCAGCACTTAATTTCAATATTTGAGTCGGCAGACTGGGAGGTTTAGCTTAATCAGAAACTTCACCGGATAATGAATGGCATCATCAGAGTTTAGTTAATGGATTTCTACTGACTTTTGACCCCTTCGAATGATTTTAAAAACATTTAATTTACGACGGATCCCATTTCTAGGAATTTGGGCAAAAAGTTCATATGTATCCCAGGCATACTTTCCGGGAAAAAGGTGTCTCAAATCGTATTTTAAGCCAGAAGCTGTTAATCAAACGATAAATAAAAGTGCTTCGAAGGGAGAAGTCCCAGATCCACTGTCCCGAAAAAAAGTGTTCCACATTTCAGTTTAGACAAAAAGTTATCTGTGTACAAAAATTCAAGCAAATTAAACGATTTACAAATAAATTCGAATTTTTTTATTGTCCGGAAAATGCATACATGATAAGCAGAAAATATCCTCGATATAGTCGGAGTGATAGTCTTTGGCCGGATAAAAATCTTCTGTGAGAGAGGTAACATGAAATGGCAAAAAGTTATCGAACAAAGCGGCATATATTTCACCTAATTTGGATCATTCTATGGTAATTAAAACCTTCAATTTCATCAAAAAATGGATTTCTATTTACTAAACCTTATATATATATAGGTATATATTGGTATATTGACCATATTTGTTAAATTTGTGCTGACCTCAAAGTGGTGGCTCTTTTAAGAGTTATGGAGTAGGGTTATACCAAGAATACATATGTGTTTCATTTGCTTGTAGGTTGCCCGTAACATTTTCAATAAATTTTATTTCACAAAGAATTTTATTTCAAAAAATCATCCATATTGGATAAAGACATATATAGGTATATACACTTAAAAACGCGAATTTCCTGTGAACAGTTTATTGTTAACTAGAGGTTGATTGCCACTTCGGCCGCACGAAATTCTTAGACGTTCTAATACGATTTTTATTAGAATTTTACATTGTTTCTTTTATTATAAGCTACTATATTAAAATATCTGAAGAAGACAGAAAAGTTTTCTCAATTTTAGTCTCAACAAAGAGCTATCTATGTTCTAGATATCCTGCAAATCGAACTATGAATACGATTTTTCCAAACGGATCTCCACATACATTAAGTATTAAGCAAAACCGAGCCATCGAATCGGCCCCTGAGGCAAAGAGATATGTGTGTACAAAAATTCGCGTAAATCAAAAGATTTAAAAGTAAATTCGATATTTTCGTATAGATCGATACCAGATCCACTTAACAAAAAATCGTTCGGATGTACGTGTATATGTCATACGCAGAACACACCCTCCAAGTTTCAGATCTCTGTGGGTTGATCCGTAAGTCATTCAGGGCAAAGTGTTTTATATATGAGTAAATAGAGTAGAAATACTTTCCATACGTTAAAAAATATTTTCTTTTTTGTTTTTATTAAATACAATTGCATAAGATGTGTATTCATTGCGATTGAATATAGATTTATTTAATCTTGCTTCTACTGTGGATTTATTGGAAATTCCTATAATATAATAAAAAACACTTTGAGTGATTTCATTTGACACGTAAGGCTTTGCATTAATTAATAAATGTGTACTTTTTTGCAATTCAATTAATCCCTTAGTGTTCTAAAGGCAAAAAAAAAAAAAATTAAAAAAACTTGTATTTCTAAACTCAACTTCTGAGGTAGTAATTAATTTTTTATTAGTATATTTTATTAAAACCATGTTATTGTATAATTATTTTAATAACCTGTAAGCTTTCAACACAATTTGCAATGACATTAAGATGATTTAAAAATGCATTAAATTCATTAATTCTATTATAATCAATGTGTGCAGAAAAAAAACTTTGCTGAGATAATGAATTATAGGAATTAGTGCTGATGGGGAGAAAATATGTTTGTAACATTGTAGCGGTAGACTAATTGGTATTATATACACCATACATTGTACTATATATGTACGAGGGGATTAAAAAAAGTTCGGTCAGTTGGTGACTTTAATTTTTTTTTGTTAAATCTAAAAATACCAAATCCTTTGCAATTACTTTATTAGTCTTTCTTTCAAATTTTAGAAAGATCGGTTTAAATAGAGACGAGGAAACACAAAATAGCTGAGGATAGGTTAAAGAAATTCCACCACCGACGCAAACAGTAATTCGCCATGAGATTCTCTTCGTCGTTCGGCGTAATTTAAAGAAAAAACTAATATTCAGTTAATGCCAAATTGCATACGGAACGATTACACTATCTTCAAAGAGGATATAATTAATGCGGTTAATGTTGAACTTGATAAGCTTAAAAAGAAAGATTTTGAAGACTGTTTTCAGAAATGCATTAAATTATTAATTATTAATTATTAACATTAAATTAAAATGCATTAAAGTCAATAGCGATTATGTGGAGAAGATAAAAAAGGACAAAGATTACGAATAAATACAAAAATAATTTTTTTTTCTGGTCAACATACCGAACTTTTGTTAATCCCCTCGTATATAAATGTGGTTATTAAAAATATTTATATTCTTTAATACTGAAACCACTGGAAAACACATTCTTACTTGATGGAAGCCCGACTTTCATTTGGAAAAAAAGTAAATACATAATGCAATTATTATTGTACAATTTTTTTTTGGAAAAAGTTAAAAGCGAAAAAAAATAATAATTAATACTTAAGTTGCACTTTATTACCATTATTTGAAAAAAAAAAACTTTTCTTGAAAGCAAATTTTTGCCATACTTTTCTGCAGAAAATTTTCATTTTCTTAGGCATTCATCCACTACTCACACACTCGTACATAACACATCTTCCAATGCCAGGAAAAACTAAATTGTTTCTCATTTGCTTTGCCACCGTTTCCTGTCGGTGTGAACACCATAACAATGAGCGTAATTTTAACCTTTGCATTGAAAACTTCCACGCCACTTCCGAGTCTCTCAGCCTTGGCGGGTAGAAAAGATATAGTATAAAAAACGGAATGCTAACAAGATTTGTAAATTATAGTGAAGCACAAACCAAAAATAAAATAGCTTTGCACATATGTATACAATCTCTCTGAGACATCTGTAACTGTTACACTTAATTAAATAATTTACAACACCTTTGAGATGAAGGCGTATGTATTATACGTGTACATAGGTATATACGGTGAAAAGAAGAAATGGCAAAATGAAGTGAAGAAAATTTGTAGTCGCTGACAAGTGTTAATTTTTCACCTTTTTTTATGTGTGTGTAGTTTTTGATGGTTAGATTTTTTTTTCAATTTGCGAAAATTAAATTTCAGCTTTTTGCGTAGAAATCACAATAATATGATATACAGGGTCCGCCATTAAACATTTTTTTTTTTGAACTAGTGGTTATTTTGAGTGTGGTAACACTGATGTTACATCTGATTTGACAGAAAGTTAGTTTTATTCTTCCGCTGAACGAAAATGGTTGTGTATACGATTGAGGAACGGGCAGATGAGCGCTTGGCCGAAGACCCGGAATTTTACCAAAAAATCATCTTTTCCGACGAAGCTAATTTCCATCTTGGCGGCTACGTCAATAAACAAAATTGTCATATTTGGGGGACGGAAAACCCGCACGTGATCGAAGAGAAGCCAATGCATCCTCAGAGAGTTACTGTTTGGTGCGGATTTTGGGCCGGCGGCATCATTGGCCCATTTTTCTTCGAAAATGCGGCAGGAGCCGCCGTTACGGTCAATGGAGAACGCTACCACGCCATGTTAATGGATTGGTTCTTCCCGGAAATCGAAGAGGAGGACTTGGACAACATTTGGTTCCAGCAAGACGGCGCTCCGTGCTACACAGCCAACGTTACGATCGATCTTGTGCGCACTGTTTTCGGAAAAAAAAGTTACGTGGCGGACCCTGTACATACATATTTCCACATTTGGGAGCATACTTCACATAGAAAAATCACTGGGCACATATATTACATTCAAACGAGTGCTAACCCATTATTAATTTAGGCAACTATTAAATTTATTCAAAATATTCAGGATAGTGTTTTATAATGTTTCACACAATAATAAAGATGAGATGATAATTCTCTATGTCTAAAATTGGTTTCAAAATTATTTATATTCATGATAGAAATATAGGCAAAAAATACAATGGAGAAAAAGAATAAATAATTTTAAGAGAGGTCGAAGCTTGACGTTGTATCGGCGGTGTGGGGTCTTCTGTAGCGAATTATCTATCAACAAGAACTATAATCAATGACCATTCGATTTTTCTTGGCAATTCCGCCATATTTATTATCTTCGAAGAACCTTAAATTAAATTGTTGTCATGGGCATGTGTACGACTGTCTGTCATGACGACATGGTTTTGACGTCTGGCGGTATAATTGCCCCGTGCATAGAGACAATCGAGGAAAGTGCTCGATGAGGTTTTTTATTCCTTCTCATGGATGTCAGAAGCTTTGAAAACTCATTCCAATATTACACCGTTGGTAGGTAACCATGGTCACGCGACTTTATCAGAATATATAGAAATGTTTATGTTATAGTCAAGTTAAAACAGTTTTCTATTTAGTATTATTTTGTATCTTGTATTTCCTACTTTTCAAAGATGAGGTTAAGTAAAAAAATTCTTAAGAGCATAAAATTCGGTATATTAAGGAAGTACTTAATCTACCTGAAAGATTTTTGGTGAATATATGTGTGTATGTTAAATTATGCCATATTAATTACTAATAAATATACATAATTCAATCACGTCACTTAAAACTACTCACCACTTAATCATTCAATCATTCACCTACCAACAATCCACCTGTTTTTATTACACAATTACAGACAACACTTGCATTGCATTGCAGAATTTATGTGTACAAAGCATAATATCCATTTCAAAAATACCTAGTATTAGATTACGCTGAGTTTCTCACGCCATGCGCCGGCAAACAAGCAACAAAACCACTAGACTAAATCACTCATGCATAATAATAAATCATTTGCAATTTTTCTTGCACTTCAGTGAACAAAGAAAATACAATAAAATCAACGCGGTAGGAAAATTAACACAAAAAATGAACATGAAAAATTCATACAACGAACGCAAGGTGCTTGAAATTCACTAGCTTATAACCAGAAATTTACAAATTCAACGCTAAAGAATATGTATAAGGTGTGTCCCAAGAAAAGTGATATTACTCAAAGGTAGCATTTGCTATGACCACAAGCTCTAACATAAAAAGAGTCGAAAAGTAAAGAAAATAAAGATAATTGTGGTAGCTAAACGAGCCGGCAATTTCTGGGTAGTAGGTGAACTTTCAAATGAAAGTATTTTCGGGCAAGAAGTGCTTAAATTTTTAGGTGTAAGCATTCTCTACGAAGGGCTTTACAGATGACACGGAAAATCAGTTCCAAAATTTACCGAGCGCCAAAACGTAGTAGGAGAGCAATATCTTTAGACATACATTTATGTAAATTTTGCAAAAAAAAAACAAAAAATTTGTTTATTCTCGCTTTCAATGCGACATTACTTGTATGTTAGTATGCACTTATTACTGAAAATCCAACTACAAATCTTAAGTGGGAATACCAGGAAAATATTGTCACTAGTTTGCGGCAGCTATTTTTTTGTTGTTGTTGCGACTCTTTGCTGCCTGCCCACTTAGGTATGTAGCTATGCCGAGTCAGCTTGAATGCTAGACAATTCGGAAAGCCGCAAATTGCGTTTGCCACAAAAGACACATAAATCACGGATTTAGTTAAGTTTACGGAGCAGTGCTTGGGCTATAGTACGAGGGCGCCATGTATTATATATATATATATGTGTGTATACAACATACATGCGTGCCAACATACGTGTATTGATGTTTAATTCATAAGAAATGTTTGGCTTAAACAAATTAATACAAATGAGTTAAGGTAAGCCTGCTTTTGGCCTATGGAAATCTGCAGACAAATAGGAAGTTGAATGGTTCACTCCACTCATTCATTTCACGATTTCATTCATTAAGTAATATTCTCTTTTATCTACGACTGCCCATGAAGTGGCCCATTTTATAGGCTTAAAGACATTTAACAATACTAATACTAAGCTCTTCGTTAGCTAGTTCATTCATTGATGCCCCGATTTTAGGATTAATTATGTTAATTTTATAACCTTTACCAGCAATGTGAGCCTAAAAGCCTAAAGTCACTAATTTGTGTAATATTCAATTTTGCATTACAATTGAACCAAACAGACGTGGATACAATAATAACAATAACAGCTTCACTTCAACGGGTTACAACGACAGGCAGACATTGAAAGGGCATTCAAATTTATTTATATAAAAATATTTTGTAGCCAATCATAACAGGAACGAAACAAAAATAAATTATATAAAGCCTACTTTTTAGAAATAAAGCAGCATAGAAAACTTAATATCAATATCACATCGTAGTGAATGATTGTTTTGACATAAAACTTATTTATGGCCAAGTTGCTTGACTTTCCAGTCATCTTAAAAAACATTTGCAAAATTAAAAAAAAAAAAGAATTATTTATACATATGTTCATTCATTCACATTGGTAAGTCACCTCGGATATTTGTATTTTTTTGTATTAAAAATAAATTTTAAATTTTTTTTAATGAAAATAAATTTTAATTCTTTTATTGAAAATAAATTTTAATTCTTTTATTGAAAAAAAGTTTTAGTTCGACCGGTAAATTTTTAACCATCAAGAGAGTTTTGTAGATACTAATAAATATACAGCCTTGGCCAAAAGTATTAGGCACCCCACTAAAATACAAGTATTCTCAAATGTGGCTATCAAAGTTACCACTTCTTTTTGTAAATGCCTTATAAGGGTGTTGAACTGTTGATTAAACGAATAAATTGTGTAATATTAAAAGTCATAGCACTCTGGCTAAGCTAAACCTTAAAATTCTCATTTTTAAGAAATTCATAAAATATTTTCGCATTTAAAATTTGAAAGTGAAAGTGTAAATTACATTTGGTGAAAAGTTACCAATTTTATAAAAACAGTTCATATTTACCGAAATGCTTTAAAAAGGTGAAATTAGTTACGATGATAGAGTTAGAATTCAAGTTCTAAGTGAAGAAGGTAAGTCTCAGGTTGAAATTGCCAATTTGGTGGGATGTTCGCGGTTTGCGGTCCAATGTGTTATCAGGCGATTTGTGGAGACGAAATCTCACAATAATAAATCAAAAAGTGGAAGAAAGCGTCTAACCAGTAAACGAGAAGACCGAATACTTGTAGGCGAGTCTCTCAAGGATCGCAAAAAATCATCTTCTGCCCTTTCGAATGAATTTAGTAAACCAGTTAGTGCTCGAACAGCTAGAAGAAGATTTCTGGAAGCAGGTTTAAAAGGATGTAAAGCACGCAAGAAGCCATGGCTCTCAGAAAATAATAGGAAAAATCGTTTGGAATAGACTCGCCGATACCAACATTTCACGGAAGAACATTGGTCGAATGTTCTGTGGTCTGATGAATCAAACTTCGAGGTAAGCTTAGTTAAGATCGTCTTAAAGTATTAACAGCCATAGCTTCTTACCCTAGAGCAATTTTGAAGACATAATACAAATCTTATAAACACATTATTTTTTCTTTTCTACAGATATTTTGAACACCTGGTGTGACGTTCGTGAGGCGACGGGTTGGGGAAGAATATCACCCAGATTGCGTGGTGCCCACTGTTAAGCATGGAGGAGGCAGCATTATGATCTGGGGCTGCATGGCTGCTGATGGTGTCGACAAAATGATCATTTATGAGGGTCGCATGGACAGTCAAAAGTACATAAATGTATTAGAAGCTGTTCTTCTGCCTTCGTTAACGCGCACTTTTGGCGATACTAATTTAGACGGGGTTCTATTTCAGCAAGACAATGCTTCCTCACTAGCCAAATCATTCGTAATAGACAGGTACAGAAGGTAATCTCTTGTTGCGAGGTTCGGATTATAAGGTAGATGCATAATAACCTCCCAACCAAGGTCTCGGTACAACTGGCGAGTCACTATCTAGGTATGTATGGTATGGCTTTGTCGTGGTAAAACACAATTCCTCTCCTGTTGACCAACGCAGGGTTCTTCTGTATAATTTCTTACATTAGACGGTCCACTTGCTGACAATACTCGTTCGAAGTAAGAATTTGGCTTTAGGGGAGTAGCACATAGTGAATTATTCCTTGTTAATCCCACCAAACAAACAAAGAAATGTTCTTAGCCATCAACCCTGGCTTAGAGACCGTTTGTACCGGCTCACTGATGTTCGACCACGATTGTTTTCGCTTGACGTTGCTGTAGGTGATACACTTATCACCACCAATGGCCATCCACTTCAGAAATGGGTCGATTATCTAAACATTCAGTAGCGATTTACAGATGGAAATGCGATTCATAAGGTTTCTTGTCGTTAAGTCATGTGACAGCCATGCATTGAGCTTCTTTGTATATACGGCTTTTTGAAGCAATTACAAAATGTTTTATTTGTAATGTGTGGTTCAAATAACAACAGGGCTTGCATAACTGTCAAACTCGAAAATTCCATTATTTAATCGACATTTTTGACAACTGGTCTTTCACACCGTGATTTATCTTATACATCAAAGCCACCGGAAAGGAATCAATAAAACTAAAATCGTGCATGATTGACTCTTACAGTATCAGGACCGTGAACACTACACACATTTCAGCTGCCTGACTTGGGCTTTCGCTTTTGTCGAAGAAAAAGTGTGGAATATAACGTTGTTTTTCTTTGCTGGTGTCCACCTTTGATATGCTCAACCAATACTTAGTTAAGTGATCAACACTTTTACCATTATTTTTTTTTTAGTAAAAAATATCACCTCCCTTACGCCATGAAGCGTAATCCAATTGCACTTATAGAACGTGAGATATAGATCACCAAATCTATCTATTTGATTTACTTTTTACATTATATCAGAGTAATTTAATATCCTATCTTTTGGCATAGAAATTATTCCCAAATATATTTATTTATTTTTTTATTATTATTATTTTTTTTTGTATTAGGTAGATTCAAAGCAAAGAAACCTCTCCTCTTGAAGCAATAGACTTCCATACATATTAATATGAATATATATATAATATGTAGGTACGAATTATCTTTTGTAGTAGGCTGCTATAAATGAGTTTTTTGTTATTGCATTATTATTATAAATCTATATTTCCTTACTACCATGAATGAACTGAATTTTTACACTAAAATATCGATATAGAAATATCACTACGAAGAAATAAAATTACTGACCGCATATATGGTAAGATTATGCCTTATTGCCGAAATTTTTTACCACTTAGTTGCAATAACTAACTGGCTAAGGTGATGCCGAAATTTTCACCACAGACGAGTGTATAAACTTATAACTTTATGGTACATGTAATCACTAAATTTTCGGCGTACACCAATTGCTGGTGTTTTTCCAACCAATCGAGGAACCTATAAGTATTTCCATGTCAGAAAATCACTTGGTGCGGTTGACATTCACTTCCGGGTAGCGCCTACAAATATTTTTTTTGTCACCTGCTACATACTGGCAAAAATTCACCACGCTAGTGGTGTGTTTGTTTCAACTACCTACCACCCTGCTATGACTACTGGGATCATTTCATTGTCAAAACTCTTTTATACGAGTTAGTCTTTTAGTTAGTAGTACATACATATGTACAGTGATTATAAAATACATATATAAAATTTAGTAAAAATGCATTATTTGCTCAATATTGCACACTATAAATCCCCAAAGTGGCAGCGCCAATTTTTCCATTTTTATTTCATTATTTTTTTGCTTTAATGCTTCATTTATAAAAAAAAATGTCTTGTTAATTTTTTTTACTTATTTATTTTTTAGTTGTTGTTGTGTGTGAGTGTTTGTTTCACGTTTGCCTCAACATTTTGTAAAGCAGCATGAATTTTGTACAGACCAAAAATGGTTGTACTAACAGATGCCGCCGAATGCGCTTATGAATTATCAATTGATTTAATAACAACACTAACAACAACAATAAACAGAGTCAATAAAGCCATACTGATGCTCTTTTATTAGAAAACGCAATGATTATTTCTGCTGTTTGGTTGCCAACAGATACGCACATATGTATGTGTGTACCATATATACAAACTCCACTTAACAAGCTTGCAAGCTGTCTGTACGTTTGTCGCACCCCAAACGCAATTGATTTTGACGTGACAAGCGCCACGTCAAACGCTTTGTCTTTCTGTGACACACCAATTTACTGACATACTCATACGTATTTCCGTGTATTACAATTCTGCTTCAGCTTCTGCTTCTTCTACGTCTTTGCTTTTTGACTTGTGGTGTAGTTGCTTGCCGCGTTGCAGTAATATTGTAGTGACACCTTGGGGTTTTTGTTACTTTTGTATAATAACCGTAAATACGTTGCATTAGTTAGTATGCGCTATAACTGTTATAGCAATTTAAAGGAGCGACGAGAAATATTTTGACCGAGAAGTTAATTTTTCTTATATATTCGGTAACATACGAGTTATGTCTATATATCTGCTTGAGTTTAAAAATCGGTTAGTTTTAATGTTGCAAAAATTTTGCTTAGAAAACTGTTTGATACCTTATTACATCGGACCACCTAGTCCAAAATGTACTTAGTCTTCTTGCCACTGTGACAAATATTAGCCTCAAGAAGATTCCCAAGTCGATTTCAAAGTTCATCATACCACAGAACTCATCTGCTACTACTTGGATGTAACTTTTAACTACTGGTGCAACCAAATACTCTTCTTTTTCAGTGTGAAAATTGTATGGTATGACCGAGTTTTATAGGTTATGAAGAAGTCTGTATGGTTATTTAATGGGCTATGCATTCAGGATCGATTGGTTTACGTGGTTGAAAATGCCAAAATACAATTAATCTCATCAGATTAGAAATATATTGAGAGATATCCTTGCACATTACCAAAGGCTGGCAACTATTGGGTTGCCTCAAAAAGAAACCGGCGATTTTTTAAATGGAAGTAAATACATTTTTTTAAATTTTATAATGAACTTTAATCAATTTTGTAATTTCCATTTTATTGGATGACCTTTCGCCATTTTTCCGGCAACATTATTATTAATCTGCAAAAAACTGAATCAAGTGCGATTTTATGGCTCCGTCATTTTCGAAAGTTTTACCATTTAATTAGTTCTGCATAAATCGAAAGAAATTGTAGCCTGACGCTGCAAGGTCAGGGCTATATGGTGGATGCATCAACATTTCACAGGCAGGCTCTCTCAGTTTTGGCGAGTGACCAAAAATGTGTGCGGCCTGACATTGTCCTGCTGGAATATGACACTTTTAAGATAGACTAATTCTAGCCTTTGATGCTTGTATTCAGTTTGTCCAGTTGACGTTGTATATGATTATGAACAGTTGATTTGGTATACTTAACTTCTCTCCAATCTCACGCTCAGTTATATGACGATCCGATTAGATTAAAGCCTTGATATCGTCATCATCAACTTAACTTGGCCGACCTGAACGCGGCTCATCTTTAAGTGAAAAATCTCCAGAACGGAATTTGCGAAACCAATTTTGACACTGTCTTTCTTTTAAGGCTTTATCACCATACACATCTCGTAACTTTTTAGCAACCTGCTCCGCGTTTTTTCCTTTACGGAAATAATAAAGTAAAATATGACGAACATGCTCTTTTGTGGGCTCCATATTAAAATTGACGCCAAACAAACAAATGTAAACAAAATTTCGCGCACTTTTTTTCTAAAGCAAGCTAAAAGTAACAGCATATAATTGTCTAAAGAAAAAATACAATTAAAATATCATAAGCTGTTCAAAAAAATTATCAACTCCAAAATCAAAAAAAATTCTGCTATCGGTACTGTTTGGGATAAAAGTTATGATGTTCGCTCACTTCAGCCATCGTGGACAGCCACTAATTTTCCTCGCTGCAACCAGAACAGGCAGCCAACAACTCGGTAAAAGGCAAATGGGGGACAGCGCTACACGCTCCTTATGGTTATCCGCCAAAAAACTTTTGGTTTTTGTCAAGATCAAGAAAGAGCTGTTACGATGAAGATTATCGCATCGCCGTAAAAGGAAAAGACGGAAAGACAACTTACTTCGTTTCGATTAAACAAAATGCGTGCCGAGAGCTTGTCGTCAGGAATGTTGATCGAAAATTCTATAAGAAGATGAGGTGACACACAGCAGATTTCTATAGGCCGTGTGATAACCTTCATTTCACTGGCCACGCTACTCAAAAGTTCCGGCAAAGAACTGATAAAGTGCATGTATTAGCTTGTTTACAAGATTTGGTTGGATACAACCCTGAGTGGAACCAAAGTGAGTTATATCCAGTCCATAAAAAGGAAGATAAGCCATTATCGCTTATAAGGCACTCGTTTACTAAATGCCTAAACCCCACTACGAACAAACTGTTTGGAACTTATTGGTGTGGCTTCAGTTCAGTCAAATATACTATTGCCTAGATGTTCACCATGAGCAAAACCTTCGAAAACAACCATAGAAAAATGTTCGATACTCATCAATACACACGAAAAAGAGTTTCATCTCCAAGTATTTATTATGCTGAAATATCTTTTACAGCTGTATAAACTAACTAACCAGATAAGGTGACACTATTTCGGTGGGTCTTCTTTATTTTAATGCTGGGGTGCGTTCACTTTTTACCTTACAAGTTACTGTGGATAGTCATAACGTTGAAGTCGTAGAAACGTCGGCTATCTTCAAGCCAGCATCAACATCAACAACAGCCTTGATAGCCAACACATAAAAAATATTTTTGCCAACGAATGTTACTGAGAATGCATAGACAAATAAAGAACAATCTATACTACTATATGGAAGGGAAGCTTGGTCCTGACAACATTTGATGTAGTGGTGCTAGAAGTCTTTGATAGAAAGGTTTTGCAAACGATTTATGGACCTATGGAGCTTTATGGAGCTGCACGAACGAAACACCGACTTAGAAGAAAGTGATCCTGCTTTGGAATTTAGGGTCAGTATTGAGTACAATAATATCAATCGATTCTAATAAAAATATTTGGATTTAATAAATTACAATTAATTAATAATGTTTTATTATTAACTATATTAAATAACCCAGAAAAAAACCGAAATGGTTCTATTTACCGCCTCCTTTTAAGACATCTATATTAAAGGACTTAGAAATCATCCTCTCTATTCAAGTCAAATATCTCGGAGTAATTATATATAGCAAACTCAACTGGAGCCGAAACTCGGTAGAATGTTCAAGGTAGGCTATAACGAACTTCACGCTGGCAAAACGGTGTCTAAGGCGGGGTGTACTGGATTTATACATCGGTAGTTAGACCAATCCTACTCTGCGGCGTCCAGACCCTTCGAGAAAATTAATTTCAAAAGCAAATTAGAGAAGGTTCAACCGCCGGCTGCTATCCTGGTAACAAGAGCTCCAGGTCTGTAGGGAAAATTACAAGAGATCAGCAACGTAATTAGATTGAATTCAACTCAACCTTGGAAGAACTGCAGCATTGGACACGGTAAAATACTAATTGAACTACACTACCTCCAGTATGTGCTTCGACAATATTTTCTCCACGAGAATCCCAAACAGGAATGAATGGGAAAACACCATCTCGCCATCTTTACAGACGGCTGGCTCAAAGTACAATGGAAATGTGGGGTGTGATATCTACTCTCCGATGTTCTCAATAAATATGAGTATGACGAAATCATGGAAGTCGTCGACTGGCTGCTCAAATCTACGGCGGCAGGACAATCAGTTATGCAATATTTCTACAGCCAAGCTGCCATCAGATCACTGCATTGTAACAGTAAAACTTCAAAATAGCCTATAAAATGTGGCAGCAATCTGAATAAACTCTCGATTGAATGCCACACTGGTATGTTCTGGATACCCAGACACAGTGACATCTCAGGCATTTGCATGACAGACGCACTAGTGAGAGAAGGAACCCTTGTGGCCGCAATGAAACATGCAGCTGATGCAGGCTTACCATTGTCTACGGCAAAGTGTATGGTTAAACTGGCATTTGCCAAAAAGCAGACTAAATATGGTTGAAGTACTAGACAGCTGTGACCATAGCTAGGACGCGAAAAAATCAAAAGAACTTAACCTTCTAGACCGGCTCTCCATTAACAGAATGACATGCGTAATAACAGGCCACTATTTAATTGTGCTTCAGGGGAAAATAATGGGCTGTGCGAACTTCTGCCGCAGCTGCAGGAACGAAGAAGAGGAGCGCGAGGACTTTATTGAGCACTACCTCTGACATTGTCTAGCTTTAACAACTGCGTGACAAAAGCTTCACTTCTTCGACTTTCGTTGCTTTTATAAGGCACAGAAGATATGAGACTCACATCAGTATCCCAATGGCCCTATTGGCTTAAGTGCGCTTGTAATGACCAGCAGCCGCATCAACTCAACTCAACTCGATTATATTAAATAGTTAAAAGACAAAGCATTTTTTAATTCATATAAGCAAGCTTTTGCTAAAGTAATTATTTAAAATCCTTCTCTTCTATTTAAAGTATCTCAATTATTTGGAATTTTCTTTTTAAAAAATGCAGAAACAATTTTAATAATTTTATTAGACAACTTTCGAAAAAAGCTTTTTGCAGCTTCAACATACTTTTGATGATGTCTTTGTTCTTCTGATAAATGTCAAATTTTTCGTTTTGTTGTTATTTTTCTACCAACCATTACACTTAATTGCCAGCGGCAAGCAATCGAACAAAAGCCAACTGAAGCGTCGTACTTTTGTCATTTTACCGATTTTTGTGGTTGAAAGCAAAAATTATTAAAAATGAAAATAAAAAATCTAAAAAAAAAATGCAGTTAGCGCATATATAGAGAAATACAAACTACATTTTTGATAAAGTATGACAAAAAAAAAGTTAAAAGACAACAAGCAACAAAATAACATAATCAGCCGACATGAAGCAGTACGTGTAGAAGAAAAATCAACCGAACAAGGAAATTTTTGCGCTTACATGTGTACGTGCAAGCAATTTGAGCAGCGCCACCTAAATATTTCACAAAAAAAAAATAGTAATAAAATTCACAACAAAAAAATGTACACAAAAAAGCCACAACAAAAAACGCTTACCCAAAAATGGTAGACGAAAAATGTCGTAAATACAAAAGCGTGTTCAAGCAAAATGTGTGCAACTGAAAATGTATGAAAATATTAAATATTATTTATGCCATTTTAGAAATTTAAAAAAGGGTGTGTTTGTATGTGTGCGTTGGGTTTTGGGCGGTTTTGGGGCAACAAAAAATCTGGGGTGATTATATTGCACTCATCTACATATGTACATTTGCTCGTATATATATTTATATATATAACTATAAATATAGATATAACATATATATACAATGTATGCATGTATGCATGTATGTGTCTGCTTTTTTTGGGGCGCTGCTATCGCTTGGACCTTTAGCCGTCCAGCCTCAATCAGTTCAGTCACGATTTTAACATTTTTGTGCGCGATAAACGCATTTTTTTGGTCAAAAGCGCGCGCCCATGCCAACAAATAGTGCTACATACACACACACACACACCTATGTATGTATGTATGTACATGCCAAAATATCTAAAAAAAAAATACAATAGCTACAGAATGTACATATGTAAGTGCATAAAGTCACTCACTCACTCACTCACTCACTCACTTATTCACATACATTAACGATTGTTACACCTCAAGTGGCGCATACACTATTATTTGCCGCCGCCACTGCCTGCTGCTGATGCATACCTACGCCTTGTGTATTCAAAACAAAAAAAAAAAAAAAAACAAATGTATATGTATATATATTATTGCAATTTTTTCACTGCACTTTTTCATATTTTTCAATATTTTTTCCTTTATTACCTTTTGCTCGCTTTGCACTCTTTTGGCACTGCCTATTAATTTTTATTGCGCCATTTTTCACCTCAGTTACGGACGGCAGCAGCCATACCACCGCCAAATTTCAGTCAATGCTTTTTCTTCCCGCCAACAATTTTTTTATTTTCCCACTTTTCTTGTATGCCCTGCGATTCTTCTGGCATTGAAAAGTAGATCAATGGCAAATGTGTAGACTTTTTATTGCCACTGTCAGTGTCATTAGCGGTAGGTTTAATAATAGTAATAACAAACTACAGTTACAATCATTTTCGAGCTTAGTCTGAAAATGAGGAGAAAAATATTGAAATGAATCGAAGAGATTAGTTGCGGTCTCACTGAATTATTGGCATTTTAAAAGAAATTAAAGAACGTTGAACATTAAAGTTAGAAATAATTGTCCAGTTCAAGGAGGTGGGTATTTATGGCAGAAATTGAGTGAAGTAGCGCATGCCAGGTCCCTGCAGTTCTGAGCAGTTCTGCGAAAGAGCAGTGTTCTGCTTTTGGCACCAAAAAAATTGGTGTACGTGTGATTCGCTCTCTACTTGCGTTCTGTTCCTGGAGATTGGGAGATCTTAACGCCAGTGTAAAACCCGCGAGACTGCTTGGTCTATCAAATCATACACGTAGTGCATCGCTGGAATCAAATCGATTCATTGTAATCTAAAAGAAGCAAGTATTGCTCATTTTTTACACATTTCTTGGTCCCAGATTATCAACTTGGTAGTAAAACGATTTATATGCACTAGTAATCCCGTGGAGTAAGTTTCCAAGTAATTGGTTACTAGTCATCGATCTAAAAATATTCTTCATTTACTATATAGTTGGTGCTTTGTAACCTCTGAAGCAATTTTTAGTCGAGCTCCTCCTTCATTTTGTGGTATGCGGCTTAATGTATTCCAAATGAAGGAACCTTCAGTTTATACTAAACCGTAGTATTTTCTTTCTTCCAACGCAAATTATATTTGCGATCCTATGGCATTGTTCTGGTGTACCATGTCTTACTCTAAACTCAAACTAATGTTCAGGTATGACATTGTTATCCTCAATTACAGGCAACATTCTTCGCAAAAATATTCTTTCTAATGTTTTAGAAAATGTATGTACATATATTGCAGTTAGAAATCGGACTGCTTTCTCAGGGAGAGCTTTAACAACTTTGCCATCTATACAGTCATAACTAATCTAATTTGACATGAAGATTCAAATTTAATTTGTCTGCGTCGTCGCTGTTCGTATAAGAAGAATTAGGCTGAAAAGTTTGATAGAGGTTTCTAGCAAATGCTACTGTTTTGCTTTCATCATTGCTACACAGTCTATACTCATCGTTTTTAGTAGGTTCAAGATTTTTCCTTCCAGGCTTTTCTTAATCTTATTTTCACATTTTCTAATCACTCATTTAAACCAATATGTTTACCAATCCAATGCTGGAAGGAGCAGTTGTCATTTTTGGAGGTATTTCTGCTGGTTTCCAAATAGACCAAATTATATATGGAACATAAATAACATTAATACCGCCATAAATCTCAAAAAATCACCAAAAACGCTAAAAGAATTGCCAAGAGTTTCAGTGCCATTTTAAGGCTAGGATATTATCCACAAATATGGAAAAAGTTGCTGATAATTATGATAGCTAAGCCAGGTAAATACGCAGCTATCTACACTTTTAAAAAATTACTAATTTTCTCCATGAAATTGATACAACTCCTACACATAAATTTGGCTTTCGTGAAAAATACGGCACAATTGAGGAAGTAAATCGTATAAAAAATGAATTAAGGAAAACTTTCGAATTCAGAGAGTATTGCTCGGCCGTTTTTTTTTTGATGAGGTGCAAGCATTTGATAAAGTGTGAGGGAAATCTTTGGTTTTTGCGTCCAGTGCCTCTTCGGACATCATACCTATTGGTAATGAAAAATTGTCAATAACATCTGCGCCACGTATGAAGATTGTTTGCACTGATGGAGGTATGCAAAACCAGGGGTATTCTGCTACCAATATTTCTGCAGTTTCCCAAGCAATGCAAAATTACGCTAAGTCTTCTCATCAATTCCACTTGTACGCCAGTATATACGTGGAGGTACGACTGGGCTTCGGATGCGGAATGCTAAAGGGTAGGATAGAGGAAAGACGAAGATGTTGCACTTTCGGCACAGTTCACTCGGTGAACAATGGTTCACAAACAACAACAAAATACTCAACGGTTGCTCGGTCTGGTCTGAAACCGCTAAACATCGAAGTTTCCGCTCTTCTAGATTGTTAGAATTTGCTACTGCGGCAACCTACCAGTCAGGCAAGCTATGTATGTTCCTCTCGCGAGTGCGCCTTCTATACCCGAAGGGATGTTATATACCTTTGTCTATTTTGACGAAGCACAACTAACACCGTCGTCGTTAAGTCCAATAAGCATATACCAGAAATTTTGCACTTTTATAAAATATTTTATCGTGTCTGCGTAGCTCTAAAGCTGCTATTATTTTTTCCGTCATCAAATGGGCAAAATCGAATAATAGAGAGTCACACCTACCGAAACCTAGTTTAGTATCGTGTAAAAATTATATTTCATACAGTACGATATTGCGATCCCGATATTGAGGAGACTTGTCGTTTATTAAATTATAAAATTTTTTGTCATGTATAGTATGTATAATAGCATAAGAATAGGTTTATATTAGAAAATAAGAAAAATTTTCAAAGCGTAAAAATTAAGTCTTTTTTAGTTAATGCGATAAAATTTTAATAGTTTTACCACAGTGAAGCAATGGGAAATATCGGAAAGTGGTAATAATCGAATACATGTCGTAAAGTTTTTCACAAGCACTTTATTCTTTTGAAATTAGCCGTAAGTTTCTCTCGACTAGGTCCGCTCCTGAGCATCTACAATAAAAGCAGACCTAAATTATTATCAGGGAAAATTAATAAAGGGCGGAAATCTTATAAAAAAAAAATATAAAAATACCTGGTTCAGGAGTTGGAATATCACTGAGTAACTTTTACAAAATTTTGGTCATTTAGTATTGTCACTCGGCGGCAATAGTCGAGCAGTTAATAGTGCGTACTGCCTGCGCATGCCGGAGCTGTGTGAACAAAGAAGTGGAAGAATCAATTGTACACTACCTCTGTCACTGTCCAGCCTTGACTTCTGCACGACACAAGTTCATCGCGGAACACTTCTTCGACTGTCTCGCTAAGCTAGCTGCAGCGAAAATTGACAATATCGTTGGTTTTATAAGGCACAGGAAATATTTTGAACTTTTGGGAAGGTGAAAACACAACGGTATCCCAATGGGTCGTTAGCCGCATCAACTCAATTCAACGTCAAGTAACCAAGTTTGACCTGACCTACATACACGTACGATATTATGGAAAATTCATATAAAAATTATTGGGTTTTCTAATGCCAAAAAGATTTAGGGAGTTATATCCACTTGCAAATAACCAAATAAATACTTTTCTTTGTTAATTTTTTTTGAAAATTCATTCTATAAATTAATAGAAAAAATGCTAGTAAACAGATTTTAGTGTAGTTTATCAATACACGATTAATTTTAAAAAATATTGGATCCTCTTGTTTCTGTAGCCGATCTCCAGAAGGGCCTACAAAAAAATATGTCTGGCGGTGAGGAATATATATTTCTGCTTGAAATTATCTGAAGCCCGAAAACCCAAAAAATTTAGTATTATAATGGATGAATACAGGTAATGATCGCAGGTATAGTGAACATTTTTAAACTCTACTCTTCAAAGTGGCATAAGAAATCGAAATTATTGTCAAAAATTTTATTCCTTCGATCATTACCTTACAAATATGTCTTAGAAGGTTCAGGTTCCTCACCGACTCTGAAAACAGCGTTTCTAGAAAAAGGCATCTAAAGTTTTGCAAACCATTCACACTAATTTAAACTCCTACGCTTTGCGCTTCGCCTATTTTCGATACCGTTGAAATTCTTCACAAAAGTTTTTTTAATTTCATTAGCGAAAAAATATGAAAAAAATTAATTACAATGTTTTCATTTATAACAGTTCATACACATATATTTCTCTAGTATACCTAAAACGTGATTATCATTAATAATAGATGAGAAATTATTTATAATACAATTTATAGTACAAAATATAGCTAAAATACTTTAGACTTTAATTGCGCATAACCTAACCCTTTAGGTGATAAATGCAACAAATTATCTCTAATTAACATTTAGTAATAAACAGTATCATACTAGTAGTACATGTAAATATGTATTCATAAAATGAGACACCATTTATTCAATAAGCAAGAGTGATTAAAAAAATATATAAAAACCAAAAAACTAAAAATATAATTTAACAATGTAATTACAAGGCAATTGTCGCAGTTGATGTATGATTTTTATTTATTAAAAAAAAAATTACGGAACGAACATATTTGTTTGTATGTATGTACATATATAAATATCATATCATTCACTCGTGCACACATATGTACATTTGAGTACACTAACAAGTGCAATGCATGCAACGTGCGCTTTTGTATTACATAAATTTTAAGTCTAGTTAAATAAAAAAAGGAATAATTAAAGAATACAAACAAAAAAAATAATATTAAAACTTAAAATAATGAAGTTTTAACATTTTTTTTATATCGTCTGCGTCGCGCTGTCTGCAGTCTGTTGTCTGCTTGGGCTCGACATGGCGTATGCGTGTTGTCGTTGGTATGTCCGTTTCACGAGACACACACACATATCTAATTCGAGTAAATATTATAGTGTGATCATATTGCAAATATGTATGTATGTACATACTTTAATTGCGTTCAATAAACATGTTTGCGATTATTCATAAGCTATTAAGGCCGTAAGGTCATTGTTAGAGCAGTTCAGCATTTGTGCAAATATACATATATAAATATATAAAATTTATAAAACACATGGTTATAAACATATACAGACATATTCTTCGTGCTTGTTAAACTGTAGTGCATTTTTCATTTTTTTTATTAATTATTTGTACTTTAAAAATATATATTATTATTACTTGCTCTACTACTGCTAGACAAATCGGATCTATGTACAAACTTATGTGTTAAATTTGCTATAAATTTCCTCTTTAAAAGCAATTACTGACTAACTTACGTTTTTTTTATTAGATCCGGCAAGGTAATGCTATTTTTGACATCAGAGAGCTATGCTGAAGTTAACCATTATAAATAAAAGCTTCACGTTATATATTTACAGAAATAAGTCTACAAAAAAAAAAAAAATAGTTAAAATTTATATTTTTAATATTGCCGTACTGTAACTAAAATTTCATCAAAAGTTGGCTGGTCTACCCATTTTCTGTTATTATTGTTATTGTTTTTTTTTTTTTGCCCCACCCATGAAACAAGAATATTATATGGAGATGATTTTTACAAAATTTATAAAAATTTGGTGTTCATTATTTTATGCTCCAAAATACACTAAAAACTGTTTTCGAAACTTCCATAAGTCTCCAAGCTGATTACTACTCCAAAAGTTGATTATATATATAAAAAAGTGGATTAATTTCAATCCAGAAATTCTCTTGAAGCTGTGAGCTTCGAGTCTAAATGACAAGGTTGGAAAAGAAACACATTATTAATAAAATAATCCAAAATAATTTTTGAAAAAATATTGTTTTCCATAGTGCCCTACACTACGCAATATTCGTATACTTAAACAGAGTTTTCCTATAATAGGTGTTATTTTGATATTAAAAAATAGCATTTTTTGAGATAAATGATCTGAAGTTTAGTTCAATGTAAAGAGGAAAATATGCCATTAATAATGGAAAACTATATCAGCCAAATGGCCGCCACGGCTACACGTACAGGACCATATCCTTTTACATCACCAAATCTCAAAGTGTCTGCTGCATGTCCTCAATAGCCTCACGAATGCCGTCTTTGTGGTCTTGAAGCGGCGTTGACCTATTGGCGTAGACTTTATATTTCACGTCGTCCCAAAGGAAGAAGTTTAAGTGGAATATACATTTTTCATATGTTTTTAGGCGCAGCAGCTTGTACTCAAAATTACTCGTATAGTTGAATGAGAGGATATACCTATACTAAAATAAATCTGCAATAATTTTATATATAACTACTACAGTCGCCGCTCAAAAATGAAATTAATGAGTTTTTCTTTATTATCGATAACGTAATTCAGAAAGTGACTTAATATTTTTAATTCTAATATGTGCCAAAAAGTGTGTTATATATTTGAGAATAAACAAAAAAAAATAATATAAATGTAAATATAATGCATTATTCTTTTTTTTATACATAACCAACAATTCCAATTTTGGGTCAAAACTCAAAATTTTTCATAAATTGTTTTTGTTTTTATGAAACAGTTTCCAGAATACATCTCTAATGACAGAACTAGCTTTAAGTCACAGTCTGCCTGTACTTGAAAAATACCGTGAAGTTTGTTCTCATATTACTCGCCTCGCTTGAACCACGTCAATCGTTTTTTTGCCTTTCATGAGAATTTGAGAGCTTTCGAATTTGTTTTTTTTTAGATTTACTAAAAACATATTTAAACAAATTTTTCGATCTTCACGTTTCATAATGAAAACTATAAAAATCTGTTTACTGGCCACCTAAATTCAATTCAATTTCCCCAAAAGACAAATGCAGTCGAAAAAATATTTGTTATCTTTTAGTTTATCTGACATTTATTCACCTGAAGACTCTCCCAAAAAAATAAAAAAACAAATAAAAAAAAAAATATTTTCCCTTTTTTCTTTCAAAATTTTCAAGGCACGCCTACATTTTCTTTTTGCATACTTGCAATTTAGCCCCACAACATACAAACACACCCACCGACGAAAATAGCAATGAACATGAAAATACCGGCAAGCAATAAAAATTTGTTCATAGTAATAAAAAATGAGCCGGAAAATTGCAAATGCAGGAAAGCAGTGGCAGAAATTATATACTTTTTTTTATGATTATTTTTATTGTTGGTATGAATTTTTGGGCACTTGCTCATTTGTTCATATACATAGATATGTACTTCCAGCGCATGCTCGTGAAAATCGTTGATTGTTGTTTTTTGGGTCGACGGCGAAAATGATTTTCAAATGCTGCTATTTTCAATTACAACCATTTCACGCATCATTAAAATTGGGCAGGCGGCAAGAGTGAAACATGAGCGTGCAACAAATTGGAAATAGTAACAACAAAAATATAAAAAGACCAAATTTATTTGTATGTGCATGCATACATAAATATATACATATGTATAGGATGAATATTTTTAGAGGTTAGGTTAAAGGCAGCATAAACACACAGGCAGTATCTACAAACACACACATAGGTACATACATGAATATCTAAAAATATGTTTGGACTTAAAAATTGTATATAATTTCCACAATAATGGCAACAATGCAAAAATACTAGCGAATATTTATGTGAATATGATTGCGCAGTAACTATGCATACATACATAGGTATGTACACGTTTACTTATATATATATATGTACACACATACACACCTTTATGTTGCAACATCCCAGAAGGGAGAAGATAGACTTTTATGTTGAAATTCTGGTTGAATACTAGTATTTTGAGGAAGAAGACATACCAGTTGATTGTTTGTGTATTAGTAGACTGCAGCTCACCAGTAACGGGATTGATAATAATTTCCACCACGGTATGTTGAGTTCCATTCTCCGTTGCGATCTGTTGAAGTGTGCAAAATAACGTCGCTTGCTAAATGCTCACAATAGCCGAATGGTCACCGAAGCAGGCAAACTCATTCTTTTTTATTTTCAATTTTATTGTAGGTGGAGTGCATAAATGGACTAGTATTTAATTGGTGTGAAGCTGATGCATAAACGGAAAATTGACAGTTCGAAGAACATCGCCGTGTTATAGCAGTTGCTTAAAGGAAAAATAGATGGAAAATGAACTAGTTATTTACTAACTGCCTGCCAGTTGGATTCTAGTTGGTTGGTTGGTCGAAGTGGCTGCACACCTACTGAGGATCCCAAATATCTCCACCTGCTAATCGAACCAGTGCGTGGAGTTAGCAAAACTGAGCAGTTACCACATCTTAGTCCCTGTTATCTCTTTAAGATCTCCAAAGATTGCAGCCTCTAGAGACTTCAACCTACTCCTCCAAAGTGCGGCGCATTTGCAAAGAAAGTGCGTTAAAGTTTCCGGTGTTTCTTCCTGTATTCCTTCCCGGAAACCATACCAGGTTCAAAGAGAACTGCTTAGCCATCAAGTTAAGTGATTTGCGGCATTTCTCTACGGTTTTAGATTTTGCTGCTACAGACGCCAGAGCTTGTAATGCGGTCTGGTAATCCGAGAAGGTATGGACACGATTATCCGAAAGTACTAATGATCTGAGACAGTTTACAGCCTCATGTATGGCCACCAATTTTGCTTGAAAAATGCTACAGTGATCCGGTAAGCGAACAGAAATCAAGGTTCCTCGAGTGGATTCTAGTTTACAATTGGATTTTTTTACCGGCAGGGTTTCCACTTGTGAAAATTTGTTAAGTGTATTTATTAGTATGTATATACATATACATATGTATGAGTGCAGCTAACTACATATATATTCAAGCACAAGTAGCAATTATGCGCAACGTTTCGAAGGTTACCGCTGCTTCCATCGGTCCTCTTGGCAGTTGTTTGTAGTTGAAAAATTGCCAAAAATTGCATGCTACCATCAAGGCGTGAATAAAGTAGTCATAAAACATGAAGAGCACGCTCAGCAACATGTATCTTTTTTTTCTCGTTGCAAAATTATCTACTCAAATTACAACAAATGCATAATTCAAAAAATCCATTGCAAATTGAAAACGTAAAACGCTGGCGCCACATTGGATCAACAAATTGATCGGAAGTTTTGTATGCTTTTGAACTTGTGCGATTATTTCTGGCTTCAATTTATTGAGATATACTCATACGTGTATGTGTGTATGTACTTGTAGTGTGTATTACAATAATAAGGCGTTGTAAGTTTATAGAATAAACCAGGTTTGAAATGGCTTTGTATCATATTTTCTCGAGTCGTTGATTCCTTCTTTGGGAAGGCAGTGCAGAATATGATACAAAAATTCTATAAGGTAGTTTCACTTCGAAATTTTTTCACACTAAACGTGTTTGCTTAGAAATATTTGAACTTGCCACTTATAAAATATTTTTGGGGCTATCTTCTGAACAGACGCTACAATATTGAATACACTAAATAAATAATAAAATATTTCTGTCAAGTCGTGGTTCCACAGGGGACTGCGGAGCCGATGAGCTGACCGGATAGGGAACAATCATGACTCCAATAAACACTGTACATGATGTATGCACACCTCTTTCCTCGACTAAGTATTTGTTAAGACTAGCCGTCACCAGAAAGGCCAACAGCAGATGATGATGATGATGACCACGTGTAATTGATCGAAGTAAACAGAACTAAGTTTCTGCTACAAGCGGCGTTTTAACCGAACACTCTGTTGTCGTGACTCATGTTAGAAGAATGGACTGTTTTTCAAACAACTTTTCTGCCATTGCCCAGCTCTCAGTACGTTCCCCTATCGATTTCTCGGAAATTTCTTCTTGGATTGCTTAGAGCAGCTTGCATCTCTGGGCATCATTAATCTCCTTAACTCCGTAATATACAAGTACACCAAGTGGTTTGAGCATCTGGAAAGGTTAGAGGAATCTTCTTCACGGAACCAACACAGGTATCATCACGAGATCAGGTTTCCGGGATCGAGCAACCTGTCAACCTAACTAACTGACAGTAGTTTGATTGAATTCAAAAGTGTTTGGACGTTAAATCGTCTTAAACGAATTTTAGCGTAAGAGATTATTATAATGAATTTGCACTGCTCTAAAAAACCAACAATTATTAAAACATAATACTGTCTGCTTACAGAAATTTCTTGAAACATCTCTAAAACTGTGAGACTGATTTGCATTCAATCGTAGATATAGCAAATCCAGTCAGCTCCACATCTTCTTGAACTCGATTATAATTTTCTAAAGTAGTAATAAATAATCATGAAAGGCATACACACGATGCAGTTCACTATCAGGGGTTGGAAAATACAATATACATGTAATACGTGAGTTTTGAATGTTTAAACATTAAAAAAAAAATATAAAAATTATTCACATATTTTTTATTTAAAAATGGTAGAATTTTTTAAGAGAAGACGGTAACACGAAAAAGATGAAACGCATTTAATGTCAAATAGCCACGGAGCTGACTGTGAAAGGAGAATGAAACTACCTTTAAATTATTGTATCATGATGTAGAAGGTTATCGTTTACTCAAAACAAATTTAATGAGAACTTCAAATTTGATGATAATGAGTAATATTTCAGTAAAATTTATGCTCAGTTAAGAAAGCGTATCGTGAACCTCTTCTATTTTATAGCCTGTGGGGTTGACCTTCTGAGGCACCAATTCGGAATCTTGTGACATTTCACATCAGGCCATCAGTACGCATACTTAGAGTGTGGACAGAGGAAAATATTGCAGCTGTATCCGCTAGCATTAGTAATGATCGTGAAAAACCTATTCAGCGCGGTTCGCAGTAATTGCATCCCTGTTACTCCATTAAGTGGATATTTTGCCTAAGAATATGGCGGCGAAACCTTTTAAAATACATCTGGGGAAAGAACTGACTGCAAATATTACCACAATAGCTAAATTTTGCTTGATAGGCGATGCCAAAGTTGGATGATGATCCCCTTAGTGTCGAAAAAAGTTAAGAGTCGGCAGGATCGGGTGAAATAATGGCTTGATTGTGAGGCAAGTTCAGTGGGCAGTTTATTTTACGTTTAGCATTAGTCAACTGGCCGCAGCGATCGTGTGATTTACTCCCTTTTCTTTGAGGCTTTGTTAAGACTCATGTTTATAGAGACGAGTAGGCAACGATTAAGGTACCGAAATCCAGTTTTGAAGATTTTTTTCGTGAGATATCGGTCGATATGCTTTAGAGAGTATGCCAAAATTAAATGCAGCGTATGGAACCCTTTGCAGCGCAACCGTGGCCAAAAATTTACATGAAATACTCTTTATACATATTATATATTTTGAGGTTATAATATAATGGTACGGAAAAAATTAAACAAGTTTTTTTCTGCTGCATGCAAAAATTTATGTATTTTTATATATATTAAATATTATTACTTTTTAAAGTTTATTAGATAACCAAATTTTATAACAGAATCAAAAAAAAAAAATAATTAAAATTTTAAATGTAATTAAAATTTCAATACATTAATTTTTTTATTATTTTTTTTACTGCAAGGTAATCTTTATATAAAAAAAAACAAAACAAAGAAAATTATGTTAACAACTATTGGTATATTCAAATGAAGATTTATAATTTTTGCAAAAAAAATTAAAATAATTTTATTTCGATTAAAAAAAAAATAATTTATAAAAGTTTGTTAAAAAGCAATTAAAAAACAATTTTGTACATATAATTTCACTGATTTTTTGCTATTATTCTAAATACAAAAACTGACGCTAAACACAAAAGTTTTTCACTGAAAATTATTAAAGAATTTTCATAGCCAAATTGCTATTTAAAAAATTAAGAAAATGGTAACGCTCTTCAGCATGGTGATTTCTGTCTCCACTTTTATTTGATTTATTTAAAATTAACAGACAATAAACTGCTTTTATTATGAACTTTGAAATTATTTAATGTACATGGCTTCAAATTTTTTTTATTTTAATATTTTTTTATTCCAGAGAGCAATATTAATTTTATTTTATTTGAAAATATAAGGGTGACTATCCTTGCATAGCATAAGTTTTAGCTTTTGCATATGCCAATTTTTAATTACTCCGTTCTAATTTAAAATTAAAGTATAAATGTGCGGAAAGATGCAACAAAGAAAAAATAGCGCGAAGCGAAAAAGACACTAGAAAAGTCACCCTTCATGCCATGTAAATTAGAAATTTTACCAAATAATGCAGAGGATACTTAAAAAATTATACCAGTTAAAGTACATATATACAGATATAACCTTAAAAAAATTAATGAACGTTTTGTATATCCAAATAGAAAACGTGTATTTTAGTACTTTACCGTCAAATTGGATCTTTTTGGTGTGTTGCTTTATTTTTGAAATTACACTTTTAAAAATGCACTGGATATTGAATATTCTCAATTATTTTCTTCTTTTGTGTGTATTTGTATGCAATTTTAAATTTAAAATTTCTCAAAAATTATATATTCACAACGCCTTTATTTATATAATGTATTTGGCGATTTACGGCCGAAGTCCTCGTCCAATTTGTGGTATATAGGTATTGCGACTTGATGCTTTTCCAACAAACGCAGAGACCAACTATTTATACTAAGCCGCCTCTGAACGGCTGATGGTTATTTATGAGGGGTCTTAATTTCATGTCAGAAATACACTCGGAAGGGTTGACATTTAGCTTAATTTTTTTTTTAATTAATTTTCTATAACTCTTTGGACGTTAGTACGACACCAGGATTTGATCCCGGGCCTTCCGAATGGCAGTACGCAATGTTAACCACTCGGCTACCGCGGCCGCCTTTATTAATAATTTTCTTTATTTTCATTATTTTTTTTTATTTTTTTTTTATTTGACAGCCTTTTGGTCAAAAACTTGTTCGGGCTACTTGAAAAGCATTTTTAATACTTTTTTCGTTTTACAGTTTTCCATTAATCTATCTTTAATTAAAAATCTAAAGGTCTAAGTGCTTTTCTCACTTTGGTGTTTTTATTTGTTGTTGGTGATTTTAAGCAGAGAGCAGTTGATGGGCATGGATGTTCAACATATAATTTTTTTCTTTTTTTCTCATATACATACATACTCGTACATACAAATGCTGAAAGATTTGATATTTAATTTAATTTATTTTTTGTTTATTTCACATTTTGAAATGGCAAGATTTAATTGTTTGGCATCTGGGTGCAAGTTGTAGCCAATTATCTGAAGATATCAATCATTTGAAATGATGGGCAACAGCTAAAACACTTGTCAAGTACTGAATGTGCAAAAATGCGGAAAATCAATGTATACCTAAGCTAGTTACATGCATTTCTAAGGGTTTGCTGCGCACCTGTCAACAATAAAAGAATGTTCACTTTCGAAAAGAGAAATAATGAAATAAATTTGTTAAATATAAAAATGAATATAATAATGTATTTCTTTTTTAATTTATTATTATTATTATTGTTAGTGTTTGCTGCTATGCAAAGAGCCATTGATTCGTCAACTACTTTTTGCTTAATTCTCTCATTTTTCATCAACAAGAACATTTATGAAGTCCTTCGGAAAATTTTAATTTTTAATGACCACTCAAAATTATTATAAATATCTGGTATATACAAAAATACCAATATAATTCATTTGGTCCCTCACTGCCTCAATAGTCATCAACTGTTGATGTAAAATGACGAGTAGGAAGACGCAACTACGTGCAGTACGTGTTTAAAAATTTAATGAGACGTCGACGCGTATGTACTTCCTTCTCATGTAATACATGCACATGTTAGTATAAATGTGAAAAACTCCCTGCCATGAAATTCAAAGTGAAAAAACAGTAGACTCTGCCATGTGTGAGTAGAAAATAATTGCTTTCAGTAGCAACATCAGCAACACCAGCAGCACCGACTGTAAATAAAAGTAATACATAGAAAAGCCAACAACATCACCAGAATTACTAATCAAACCAAGCCAAGTCAAGCCAAAAAAAAAAACAACACAAACAATTCACTTTGACTATTTAACGTCGAAAGTGATGATAAGGGAAGCGGGTAAGATGTACGTGCTTATCTGCTATAGTAGCAAGTGAAGCTGAACTGATGTTTGGGTCGCTTGTATAGAAGCAACAACAATGCTAATAATAATGAGCAAAGACAGCTGATTTCAGCATAGCGGTGTTTGGTGCAAGTAGCAGTGTCAGTAGTTGTAGTTGACAGTAGCACTTAACCGCTCGTCGGCGGGTCACTAGCATAAAAACAACAAATACACAGTAGCAGTTTGATGAGATGGTGTTGTGTCGACTTAATTGCATTGAGCGTGACTTCAACTTTAATGAAATTCAAATAGAAAAAAGTCAAGGTGAGGAATAGATAATAATAATTCAAAAGGTTGGGTGCAAAAGCAACACTATTATAGTTAAAAATAACTATGTATATACAAAGATATGACAGGGAATTTCAACAAATTCTCGAGAAAAAAGTAATATGTTAGATTTTGAAAACATTTCAAAAATAAATAGTTACAAATAAAAACTGGATGTACCTATAACACACTTTATCTATTTTACGAATAATAATTCATTTTTTTTTGTTATTTTTTATTTTATTTATTTTTTTAACTAATTGTATTGAACGTAATTTATTCAATTGACTTTTTTTTAATATATTTTATTCTATTTTTTCTATCTTATTTTATATATTTTATATTATGTTTTTTTATTTTTTATACAATTTATTTTATTTCATTAAATTTAATTTTATTTTCATCAATTAAGTTTAGATAATTTATTTTGTTTCTACAATTTTACTCCGTTTTATTTTTTGTTATTTTTTTTATTTAATTTATTTAATTATTATTTAATCTAAATTAATTATATTTACATTATTTTAGTTTCGTTTCTTTAATTTATAATAAATTAATATAATATATAGTTTAGCTTTTTAAATTTATTTTATTTTATTTCATTTTATTTAACTTAATTTCATGAATTAAATTAAGATATTTTATTTTGTTTTTACCAGTTTAATCCATTTTACTTTAAGCAATTTTTAATTTAATTAAATTTTTTTATTTAATTTAATTTTATTTATTTTTTTTTTCTTTTTTTTTAATTTTATTTTATTTTATTTGAATGTATTTTATTTTATTTAAAATTAATTAATATTATTTTATTTTATTTTTCTAATTTTATTTATATTTATTTTATTTTGTTTTAATTTTATTTTATTTTATATTATTTTATTTTATTTTATTTTTCTTAATTTTATTTTATTTTATTTTATTTTATTTTATTTTATTTTATTTTATTTTATTTTATTTTATTTTATTTTATTTTAGTTTATTTTAGTTTATTTTATTTTGTTTTATTTTATATTATTTTATTTTATTTTATTTTATTTTATTTTAATTTATTTTATTTTATTTTATTTTATTTTATTTTATTTTATTTTATTTTATTTTATTTTATTTTATTTTATTTTATTTTATTTTATTTTATTTTATTTTATTTTATTTTATTTTATTTTATTTTATTTTATTTTATTTTATTTCATTTTATTTTATTTTATTTTATTTTATTTTATTTCATTTTATTTTATATTAATTTATTTTATTTTATTTTATTTTATTTATTTTTATTTTATTTTATTTGATTTGTTTTGATTTGATTTGATTTGATTTTATTTTATTTTATTTTATTTTATTTTATATTAATTTATTTTAATTTATTTTATTTTATTTTATTTTATTTAATTTTAATTTATATTATTTTATTTTATTTTATTTTATTTTAGTTTATTTTATTTTATTTTATTTTATTTTATTTTATTTTATTTTTTTT
>JAWMAG010000037.1:19885000-19960000 GCA_037013455.1 Ceratitis rosa
TTTAATTTTAATTTTATTGTATATTATTTTATTTTCTTTTATTTTTTTGTTTTAGATTACATTTATTATATTTTATTTTGTTCTACTTTATTTTATTTATATTTATTTTTTAATTTTTTAATATGTTATATTTTTTATTTAATTTCTTTTATTTAAGTCCCATTTAAATTTATTTTATTTGGTATTATTTTCGTTAGCTACCCATATATTAATAGCACACTTAAATTCTCTGATATTCAACAAGGAAGTAAGAAAACTAACGCGTTTTTTCATTTTATAATTGTTTTTGCATTTAAACGAATAAACTGATTAACTAAAGACTTAAGTTACGAACACTACAAATTAGTCAACTTCATGTGTGGTCAAAATACTTATATATTTATTAAATTAAAATTGTGTGCATTAGCCTGTTTGATGAAAATTATATATCCGTATTTTTACTTAAACACCTACGTATGAGAAAACTAAATAAATACGAGTATACTTTTTTAGGCATTTAGTTAAAACGAAGTACGATATCCTTTTAAAATTAAGAAATTTAAGCAATTTTTGCCAGTGAATTTGTTTTTCCAAAAAATTGTTTCCTTAGCGTTTAAAAGTTCAACATTTTTTTTTTCTCTACAAAGGTCCTTAAATTTTTCTATTTCAAATAAAAAGGAGCTTGTTGTTCTGAAAAAATTGAATATCTAACGTTGAGTCTAATATGGGTTTTCACTTTCATAAAATAGCTCTTAGCTATTTACTACAATTAAAATATAAACCAATTGCAAATTCCATTGCTGCAGCCGACATTTATTTACGGTTATTGGTAATCGGGTTAAATCAATTCATTAGCAATTAACAATTACCTATTGGCAATTAACCAAATGACCATACAGATAGCAAAGCAAAATAAACTAAATACTTTAGTGCAGAAATATTTTAATTACTTAATAATTATAGGAAAATTAAGTTAAATTCGTGTAGCATACAAATTACTGAATGCATATTTTTATATACTTGTATATGTATGTTTGAATTTTTTTTTTTATTCACTGATTTTGTGAAGGCTATTTCTAAAGCTGTGAATTGTAGTGAAAAGATCAAAGAACTTGGAAATGTATCAATATGGAGATTGTTAAGGAAATAAAATAATATATGAAAAATAAATTTTGCCGAATATTTAATTCTATAAATAAAATAGCACTTTACCGCTGTATCTGCATTCTCTTTTAAATAATGCTGTAATCTGTATTTAGTTTTTTGAACTCAGGGTGCGTTTTGTTGCAATGTTTCGGCTGATTAATATTGGCACACCGATTTTCAAACTTAATGCGTACGGTTTAACCCTCGCAAAGCCCAAAGTATTTAAAATTTCTATTGGATACATGACGGTGGTAGTGTCTATTGACTTTTATTTATGTGACTCATTCGCTTTCAATGTTGGACTGAATTATGTGGTTGAGGTCGCCGACAACGTGGTTTGTAGCAGCGAGGATAGATGGCTCACTCAATCACCCATGATTCCTGCAACTGATTTGGATACTTGAGTATACTCAATGAATGAAACAATTCTTCATCAGTTAATGTTATCTGCTATGAAGTCTGATCAATTGGCATTTTGCCATTCTCCATTCCCGGTAGCTGGCGTTAAAATACATTGATTGATGAATCATTTCGCAGGTTGAGATGTATATTGGTGATTAATTGCAGGATTTGTATATACACGTATACCATATGGAAAATGTTAGGAAAGCATTGATCTCGTTCGCTGGTGTTGAACGAGGTGTCACAGGCAGTGTTGTGTAAAAAATTCATTCGTTCGATAACTTTGCAATATATGCCTCCAAGTAAGCCAAACGCACCATCTGCACCATGTTATATCAAAATCATACTAATTTTTGTCAATCTGCCCGTGATATCTTCTTTGTAAAGGAAGAAGTATTACTTCATGTAAATCGAACTTGTTTCCAAGTCTCTGGTTCATTTTCAGGCAACAAAAGTATTCCGTTTTGGCATGCGATCCAAAATATTAACTAAAACGATCTAAGCGTATGTATATTCATATTTCAAAAAAAAGAACTAAAAATGCTATTTTTTGGCAAAAAAGCCACCTATGTACCAAATTTAATGTAAATTAACCTATAAATACAATTTTTTGAATAGATCCGTTCCTGGTCTACTTCCAGTGGTCTGTCTGTTAATATAAACCAAAATCCACCTACCAGCTACCGTGAACACGTGAACAAAATTTTTTCAATAGAAAAAATTAGTATTTCTATTATTAACCTTAGATAAACGTTAAAACTATATTCTTTACTTCCCCTTAATTTGGTTTCCTGAAAATCAAAATTCCTAATCCTTCCTTTGAAATTAAATTCTGTTCTATTTTCTTTATTGTTTTATTTCATTTCTTTACACGCAATTTTTTGGATATTTACGAAATTATTTACGCTAATTTGATTGACAAACTTAGTTATATATTTTGAAATTAAAATTAAAATTTTTTTAAACGGACCTATGCGCTTAATGATCTTAGCTCAGTAGTTGATGAATTTATTACACAAAATATTTTTTAAAATCGATGGGCTATTTTTTGCGGAAATGATCGGAAATATGTTTAAATAAATATATAATATTGAACTTTGAGTAATTCATTGCGACAAAAAAAAAAACACAAATCAATTATAAAAATGTTAATCCAAATGTCCATCACATGTAGAAGAGTGACACTTTAGGTATCAGCTGATTGAGCAGGATACACACGATATAAACAATCTCAAGAAAATTCCTTGAAATAATTTTCACCCTCAGGCAATTTAAAACACAGAAAATGCATTGAGTAGTTTTAACAGTTGGCCGCCTAAAATTTCGAGACAATTTACTCTACTGTCCTTATCACGAACATGACAGCATAGAGAAAATTTTAACACAACCTGGACTAAACGTAAACTGATTCGTCTTAATGTTATGCAGGCACAGGAGTAAAAGTGGTTTGAGCAGCCCAACTCTCCAAAAGGTGCATTCCAACTCAATAACTGCAATTAATATCAATTACGGCAGCCATATATGTTAACAAAAGGTCGAACAGGCAAGCATGTAATTAAGAGAAAACATAGGGAATGTCACTTAGCTCACACGCATGGGCTGCCTCTTAAACTCGAAGACTAGAGAGCAGAAATTAATATTAATCATCAAAAATCGCTTTATTCAATAATACGTTTATAAACTTTTACGTGCAAGCTAATTTTCGAGGCAGTTCTGGCCCTTGATTGAGGTATTTCTAAACTTGCGTTCGGATCAAACTTCTCTTCAGGAATACCGAATCATTTGCTATTACTTTATTAGTCTGCCTTTAAAATTTTGGAATGATGGGGTAAAATGGGGATGAGTAAACGAAAGATAGCTGGGGATAGATCACACAATATCCCACCACAAACGCAAACAAAAATTCGCTTTGTGATTCTCTTCGTGTTTCGGTGTAATTTATAGCCAATACAGATCTTCGATGAATGCCAAATTGCATATGGAGCGCTTGGACCGTCTTTAAAGACCACTCCTAAGTAGTTCCGAAGATTCCAGACCGGACATTTTTCCGTAGAGAACGAGTGCCGAGAAGGTCGACCAAAATCCTCCACTGATGACGTCACTGTAGCTCTGGTGAAGTCAAAAATTGACGAAGACCCACGATTGACACAAGAAATGATTGCCAATGAATTAGGCGTGAATGTCATGCCTGTACGACGAATATTAGGTAATCATCTTGGATACACGAAGAAATCTGCTCGATACCACGAGCGCTGACATTCGGAAGATTCGGGTTCGAGTTCAAATCTCGGTGCCACCAACATCTAAAAGTTATGGAAAATTAATTTAAATAAAAAATTATGTTAAATTTTGTAATTGCGGTCGCCCCTCGGCAGGGAATGTCCACCACTCCGAGTGTACGAAGTGTGTTTATTGAAGGTTACCGGTTTTACTAGTAGATGTCGCTAGCAATATGTATAAATTTCTATGATTTGGCATGTATGCAATTTTTTTTACTGACATTAACCTACAAAAATGCGGAAGTCACATTCCGCCAAAATAATAGCGTCATATTCGTTTACCTCAGTGAATATGTCGAGTTTCGTTCCAAATAAATCGCATTTGCGGAATTCGTTGCTTTTCTTATTTCATCAAAAGAAAAAAGCTGCTGAAGCTCACCGGTTGCTGGTAGAAACTTATGGTGAACTTGCTCCAGTGATTAGAATATGTGAGACATGGTTTCGTCAATTTAAAAGTGGAGATTTCGATTTGACAGACAATGAACATCCTGGAGCAGCGAAAAAGTTCGAAGATGAGGAATTGCAGGTGTTATTGGATGTTGATCCAACCCAATCGCAACAAAAATAGGCAGAAACACTACATGTAACTCGAGGAGCAATTTGCCAACGTTCAAAAGCCATGGGAAAGATCCAGATGTAGGGAAAATGGATGCCACACCAACTGAACGATAGACAAATAGAAAATCGAAAAACCGTTTGTGAAATGCTGCTTCAACGATTCGAAAGGAAATCTTTTCTGCATCGAATTGTCACGGGGGACGAAGAATGAATTTATTATGAGAACCCGAAGCGAAAAAAATAATGGCTTTCCCCTGGTGAAGCTGGCCCATCGACTGCAAGGCCAAATCGCTTTGGCCGTAAGACAATGCTCTGTGTTTGGTGGGACCAGTGTGGTGTGGTGTACTACGAGTTCTTAGAACCTGGTGAAACTGTGAACACGGATCGCTACCGACAACAAATGATCAATTTGAATCATGCGTTGATCGAAAAACGGTCGGAATGGGCCCGAAGATATGGCAATGTTATCTTGCAACATGACAACGCGCCGTCTCATACCGCTAAACTGGTGAAAGACACATTAACAATACTTAATTGGGAAATATTATCGCACCCGCCGTACTCTCCAGACCTCGCCCCGTCCGACTGTCACCTTTTCGCATCGATGGGACACTCCCTTGCAGAGCAGTGCTTCGCTAATTTTGAAGAAGTCGAAAAATGGCTCGTCAAATGGCTTGCCTCGAAAGAGAAAAAGTTTTTTTGGAATGGTATCCATAATTTGCCTGAGAGATGGGCGAAATGTGTAGAAACCAATGGTCAATACTTTGAATAAAAAAAATTTGAGATTTCTCTGAAAATTAAATATTTTCTTTATCGAAAAAAACCGGCAAACTTCAACTAACACACCTGGTATTTCGTACATGAAATAAAGGCTCCTCGTAAAAGACCATCAGCCGTTCGAAGGCGGTTTAGTATAAGCTGTAGGTCCCTCCATATGTCGGAAAAACATAAAGACAAACATAAAAAAAAGCAAAACCCCAAATTGTAGGAGGAGCTCGGCCGAAAATCGCTTCAGGGGTTACAAAGGGTCTATTATATATATATTAATTATTAAAATAATTATTTTTGGGATAGAATCGTAAAAAGCAAATACAATATTTCTCATGATATGTAATTAGTTTATAGGACGTAGACCTATTTCGAATTCACCACAAGAATATGCTGTGAACCACAATGTTTAAAATTTTACGCAATGAAAATCGATTAGTTTCAGTGAAGAGAATATGTATTTTTTTTTCAAGAATTGAAAAAGTTACAATTTTCTACAAACTTATTTTTCAAAATTTTCAACCGCCTCTTGTTTGTCGTGTGTTTCTTGTTTGTTTGCCGCTTCTTTAATTTATTACGGTACGGTATATTCCAAATAAGTAACAAATACATACAAACATACAGATGTTTGAACTGGTACTGCAACTCTTCAGCACAATCAACTGAAATAAACTTAAATAAATACAAATTGACCGAGCAACCCACCTACCTACATTCCTCTCATGCCATTTCTACTACTTTTTCATTCGCCCACTTTTCCATCGTTTGCTTGTGCTTGTTCGCATTATTTTTATAGCAAACTTCGCTTTCCTTATTTTTTCTGGTTCAAGTACGTTCGTTGCTTTCAAATAATAACAGAAACAACAACACTAGAAGCGGCATTGCTACGCAGTGCATGCGACGAATTGGAGTGAAGTGGAATGAGCGAGGAAGTGAAATTCACTGACTAGTAGATCTGCTATAAAACTTTAGTTGTGTTAGTATTGAGCTCGTATGTAGTATGAACAGGCGTATATATCATATACGCGTTTACATTTTTGTTGCATGGTAATTTCAATTGATTTTGTTGTTGATGCTGTTGTTACCTGATTGGAGCTTATTTCTTTTCTCCGGTTACTTTGCGGCAAATTCCAACTCATCTCTTCATTGAATTCCTTACACCACTCATACAAACGGACATATTTGCATGTGAGCATGCCGCATGCCGCATGTTGCATGTTGTTCTTGTTGTGCGTGGCTTGCCTAACCACATTGTCGCTTACCACCACTGACTGCTTGGCAGCGTTCGATCCTCCGTCGTTGTTGTCGTCATTTAACCGACTGTCAATGCAGATTTACATCAAAATGTTGTAAAATGTCGCTTTTAACGGTATGTATTAGTGTAATTGTAGTTGTTGTTGTTTATTTTAAGTATTTATTGTTGTTACTCTAACGTACTGTTTGCTATAGTTAATTTTTGTTTTTTTTTACTATTTTGCCAAGCAACAGCTGCCACTCTTCATATTGTGGCATGCCGCCGTCGCGCATGTTGTGGGTAGCTCAGTGTCGTGTGTGCCGCTTCACTCATTGGTGATTTCCTTTTTTTTGTAGTTTTGCAATTTGTGTGCATATCGATTTTGTCATGTTATACCCGGCTGGTGTAGATACACAGGGTATATTAATTTCGTCCCTCAGAGTCTAAGAAGGTACGTTGACAAAGCAAATGGCCGAAATAAGGCAAAGGTACTTCTCAAAATGCTGTTATACGGGGCACTTTGTATCATTTAATTAGTTAAATCACCTTTTAAATGATTATGACTCAATAAAGTTCATTTCCGTTTAACCTAATTTTCCACCGTAATGAAGGGCTTCTTTTCGCTATGTTTACCTCAGAACTGTACCGAAGATTTTCTTTAACTTTCCATATCATTGTCATCGTGAGCAGCTCAGCATTCCATCATTTGCTGCAATCGCCGTTAACAATACAATGAGGTCCATAAACCCTTCCTTTCGACAGCTCCTAAAGGCGACTAATCAGAAATCGGTATCCCGTAAGCCAATAACCAAATTTCCCGCGGTAAGGCATGCCAGTCGATAAGGGGCGACTAAAATCCAAAAGTTCTCGCAACACTCCGATCTTTATACCGGAACGGCCAAATTTCTCAAAAACTACTTTGGGAAATATTTTTGCGGCTACAATAATAACAACAGAATGAGCGATTTATATTGATTGGTGCTCATCGAGAGCACAATTCTACCAGCAGCCTGGCATCCGCTCCCCTCACTGATAAGTAAGTTTAGCCTAATATGACTTGCATACAGTTTTCGCGAGTCGGCAGCCTTTAACTCATTCCTAGAGCTTATTTACCTGACAAAGTTAGATTACTTATTACATTTGCTTCTTTAAATGGAACTGCTAGGTTCGTTATTACGTTCTGTTCTAAAGGGAAGCCTTCCTTGGCCAGTTCGTAAGCTTTTCAATGCCTGCAATGTCCGTACGACCTGGTATCCTATAGATGTAACCTCTTTTGTCTAGGCAGTATTTTTATAGCCTCTGTACATAGTGCTACCACAGCCGACTTCGTGCTGTATGAAATTAAGACCTTGATGACCGCTCGGCTATCCTCATAAATGTGTTTTCTCTTTCATTGAAAGCCTGTACCCTGCGGAAGCTCTGTCGCAATATTTATAGCAAATATTTCGGCTTAGAAATATACTACAATAGTTTGGCAGCTAAAAATTACTTTCTTTTCGTTAGTTGTGGCGCATTAAACTGAAGAACCTTCCGTAAAAGTATCAAGAGATTTTTGTGCATATTTCAGACATTGGCTCCAGCCAGTCTATATGTACACTAAGAGGTATCGCTATACTACTAGTCCCGTAAGTCTTGCCATTCAGCTGCCTAGAAGAGTATAGCTTCGCAGGGGTAGAATGCTCAAAATCACATATAGCGCTGCAGACGGTGTTGTTTCGAGTGCTCCGGTGATGTTTGTCATAGAGAGTTTCCAGCCTATCCGAATTAATTACGTTCCACCATATAAAAGCTCCATAGAAAAGTATTGACCAAAGAATCGCAACCAAGATCCAGATGGCTCAGGTAGTTTTAAGAAGAGCTTTCTATTTCTCTTCAGAAATACATTCGCAGGTGGCGTGTCTCAACTTTTTCCCACTTGTCCTTTTCATTTATAGTTGGCTCTAGTAGTTTAAAGTTTATGAGGAGAGTATATAATGTTTAGAGAAGACTTATTCAGTGGGCTTTGGTGTCCGTCCTCTTATGAATTCTTGAGACGAGTAATATAACTTAATATGCGTACTACTACGCTGAGGGTTATTGGTTCAAAATCCATCTTTAAATCCACCGCATTTGAGCAGGCTGGAGATTCACAGAGAGCCGGAATTCAAGTCGAGTGAATTGTAGTTTTTCTACTACAATATTTCTTAAATCTCCATTCTTCGTGTATCACAATATGTCGGATATGGTAAAGGGATTTTTAATCTGTTGATAAAATCTATTATTAAAGAAACCCATATTTCGGGTCTCCGCGCCAAATCAATAAATCTCAGCATATTTGGAGGTTTTCCTATGCGAAGACCTTCCTTATATTTTAAATTTCATTCCATTTTATGTATGTAAGAGTAGCTGTATATATGTATGCATTGTACCCCATATAAGCACTCTCTCTTTACTCTTCTAAGGCTTCATCTTTCTCTTGTTCACATTTCTTGGTATTGTTCTTCTTTGATCCAGTTTATTATTGTGCATAAATATTTACATACACACATGTAGGTATATATGAACGAATGCACCACAAAGGCGGCTATCTCTGGAAATGTCAACCAAAATGCTACACCAGTCAAGCCAATAACTGTTGACTGCTGTGAAATGAAGCGTAACTTAATGAAAAAAAATTAAACATGAAATGAAATATTTGTATGTACCATATATACATATGTACAAGTATATCACTCAAGTGGCAAGTACAACAAAAGTAACAGTAAATAATGATTGTGTTGTTGCATCAACCCCACGTAAATATGCTTTCGGTCATTTGACCGCCTGCCACACTTGTTTACCGTAACATTGTCTTGACATTATTTTGTGAGCGATATTTTACCTCTTGCGATGGTACTGGATGATTTGGGAAAAGCTAAAGCCACAGGATGAGGCCACTGCGGCATCCTATTGACCACTACACGTATGTCAGTTGATATATTTGTGGCACACATACAACTTTACACTTACGTGTATACCACAGCAAATATGTATGTATTTTTAAGTGCATTTTTATGCTTTCGAGTTTAATTATCCGCTTTTATGGCGATTGTCAATGTAACAAATGTCAGGTGACATCTCCGCCTGGTCGTTTGGCTGGCATGAGTAGTGGTCGGTGGTAGAGTTTAATTGCTACATTTCACCTCAGGCGTTACTCAGTTGCAGTTCAATATTTTTGGGCAGTTGCAACAACAGTTGTGTGATGATTTTTTGTTTTTTTGTTTTTTTTTTTTTGAAAACAATTGTCCGCTAACTACGACGAGTGACTAGCGATTTGTCTCACGAGAAAATAATATTGAATCATACTTTGATTTAACATTTTCTGAGATAAATTCCATTGTTAATACGAAGAAGTTGAGCGGGACAATACTCAAAGGGCATTATAGACAGTTAGAACCGTTAAAAATATTTCTGTGAGATTGAAATACTCCGCTATGTAAAGACCAGGTAGCCTTGATTTTACTTTTACCGTATGAAAATTACTTTTCCTCGTACTGGATTGCCTCGCTTTGGCTAAGACCTTAGATTATATTAGGTGCAGTAAAAAGAAATCCATTATTTTTGCATAAAATTAAAGGCCTTCATTACTATAGTTAAAATGATCCGATTTAGATCAAGTATATGCCATTTTGTTCGATAATTTGTTGCCATTTTAAAGGTCACCCATAGAAACTATCGTTCCTATTGGCAAAAAATTGAGACAATTGATTTTCACAAGCCTTCCTTGAAGCGAATTTTTCATCAGCAAAATTGTTCGCCATGGACAGGAACAGATGTTAGTAGGACCGTACTATGAGCTGGATACATAAGAACCTCCCAACCAAGCTCCTGGAGCTTCGAGCGAATCACTATCGATGTGTGTGGCCTGGCGTTTGTCTGATGGAGCCTGGCGTTTTCCTATTGGCAAAAGCTGGCCGCTTCTGGGCGATTGCTTCCTTCGGACGGTCAAATCGTTGACAGTACAGTTCTGAGTTAAAAGTTTTGTCGTATGGAGCCGGTCTTAGTAGATAATTCAAATGGTTCCTAACGGTTTTTTTGCAATGAAAAAAAAAAAACAAACTAACAATATGCGATAAATCGGCTTTCAAGAGAAAGTATCTATGGGTAATGGATAACACTACAAATGTTGAGCTAAATCAGTGAATAAGGAGGCAACGGTCGGATTATGTCGACCGAATGCATCCAGCTTTGAAAGTATGCAGTACACTCTGAGAGATTCAGTATGAAAAGAAAAGCTCTACTCTGTAGGAAACATCGGGTGAAAGGGAACCTGCAAACAGCGGAAGGAGATGATAGTGACGCGCTAATGATGATTCGGCAATTATAGCGAAAGCGACCTAACGCCATTTAAGAAGAAGGTGAAGTGCCCTGAATGAGGTTGGTATTCAAATATATTTAGATTCCCATATAGTTATTTGAAGGTTTATTAATTCAATAAATTATTTCAATACAAAGAATTAGTTAAAAATTTAACATTTTCAAATTTTAAATTGATTATTCGCGAATATATTGACTAAATGAATAGAATATTAAAGAAAATAAATTATTAAAAAAATATGTATATTATTTTTTATATAGTCACACAATAGAATGAGAATAATTTTTTCCACATTTTTAAAATAATCAAAAAATTTCGAAACTCATTTTAAACGAAATTAATTGCAAATACATATATATACCTATAAAACAATTTTTTGAAATGAGGGTATAATAAATATATTATGTGTTATTAAATTCAAAAATAATAAAATTTTATTATGGAATCATATATTTTTCGTAATTATTTATTTAATTAATATGTAAAATCCGCACCAGACAAATGCGGCAACGCCAGTTTAAAGTCATTTATTTAGTAAAAATATTATGTAGCATTATTTTTATGCTTACGGTAAAGCATAAATATTTATGATAAAAAAAAAATAAGACAAAACACGGTGAACCGTTTAGTAGCAACGCGTGTTCGGCATGTTAAACAAAAGACCTAAGCAACGAACTAATCACCAACCACTACGCGCATGACAGACACGCAACGCGGCAAAAGCAAAAACAAAACACATAGATAGATGGAATTATATGACTGCAGTTGTGAGCAGAAAATGAAGCGCAAAGCACTTATAAACAATATAATATAAATTTATCTATTTAATGTTAATATTTTTCTTTTCTTGTTTTTTTTTTTTAATTTGCCGAGGCAAGAAGCTGGTTGGCAGCTGCTGGCGGCACTATGACCAACAGATATCAACAACATTATCAAATCAATAAAATTCTCACTCGCTTACGTGCCAAAGTGCAGCGCAAATATCGCTACAGCAGCCGTCTTCCTCCGCTGCTAGCGTCTCTTTGCATAACGCTTTGGCGCATAGCGAGCAAACGCGCACACAAAAAGCGACAATAAATTCATATAAATGGCAGAGCTGACGTAAATACTTGCATGCATGCCATGTACCTATGTATGTACGTATGTATATTAGCGCTTGTATCTTTGCGCATGCGTGCAAGCTCAATGCTGCCACTATGCCAGCAGATGCGCTCAGTATGCCACAACAACTAGGTGGCGGCAGCGGCGGCGGCGGTGGCTGAGGCGGTAAATGTAAGATTAGTGATCACCTTTGAGTGCAAATGATTTTGTACATATTCGCATGTGCATTTCAATAGACATATTGTACAAACACATATGCATGTAATATAATAATATTTATAAATATATCTACATATGGTATATGCATGTATGTATACAAGTATGAATCGCTGAGTACTCGCAATAATTTTTTGCGTGACTTTTTCAAATATGCTGCAGCCACCGTTTCCACTATCAACATGGCACCAAGAGCCAAAGCCACAAATTCACATACACATACTTACACACACCACACACATATATCGTGTAGGTACACACAACCGCATTGGCATAACAATTTTGCTTACGCCGTGGTATAGCATGCGGCGTTTGGCTGGTAGTTAAGCATCTTTGGTGCGCAGAAAAGCACGGAAATCTATGAAAACGATGCGTGCGTGCAGAGAAATGTTGTCTGCGCAAAGTTTTGTTGCCACCAAGCGAACGATTAAAGATGTAACATGCAGACGCTTAAGCAGCCAGCTGTGTGAGTTGACAGATGCTTGGCAATTGGCAGTTGTGGCGGTGCGGCTTTGACTGTATGTGAACTCTTATGCGCACATATTTATATACATATATATGAACATACACGTATGTGCATAATGCTTCGTTGTTGTTGCTACCGAAACCACAAGCGCACGTGAAAATGTGGTTGCAAAAACAAAACCAAATAATTAAATGGAAATGTGCATTGGAAGACAACAACAAACATTATGTTGTGGTAATTATATGCACATATACTATATTTAATAAGTGGTTTTTACTTGAAGACTAAAAAAAAGTTTTGAGCATACATTTAGATACTTGAAAAGTAATAAAATCATAAAGTAATGTGAGTACGCAAGCAAATTAAAAATTCACAAAAAAAAAACACCCAAAAAAATCACAAAGTATCCTCTGTGTAGATGGTGTTCAGTAATGTCAAAAGGTTGCGAACATTAAAATTTTTGACATCAATTGACTTAATATTCGATATGCTAAAATTTTACTATTGAAAACTGATAATCATCACACCGAAATATATGAATTTAAAAAAAATATAGAAATTATGTTTTAAGGTAATATGGTGAACTTAAGTTGGATGAAAAAATTCAACAGATCGGTGATCGGGCTATCCGAAACCCGAGATCGATCGTTAAATATCGCTGTAGGCTTAAGGGGTTATTCCACTAGCAAAAAAAAAAAAAAAAATAAATACTTTCCTTTGTTAATTTCATTTTTTTAGAATTTTTTTTTCTATAAATTAATAGACAAAATGTTAATAGACAGAATTTAATGTAGATTAATAATAAACGATTCCTGTAGGCGATCTCCAGAAGGGAAGATATTTCTGTTTCCAATTATCTGAAACCCGAGACCCCAAAAAATTTAGTATTGGGTTATGCATTAATTCGTGCGGTTTTCTAAGAGAGGGCTCTACTAGTATTATTTCGCGTCGTGTTCATCTGTGGCTATATTCATTTCAAAGGTACTGTCATTTCGCGTCGTTTTGAGTAGATGTCATTTGTTTTAACGTGAACAATTTGTTTTATTCAATTGAAAATGTCGCAATTTTTACCAGATAAAGTGTTTTTGCGGGGAGTTCTTCTTCATTACTTTAACATGAAGAAAAGTGCTACCGAAAGCCATCGTATTTTACTGGACGTTTATGGTGACCATGCTTTAGCCGAACGAACTTGCCAAAAGTGGTTTGCACGGTTTAAAAGTGGCAATTTCGACTTAGACAACGGAGAACGACCCGGACAGCCGAACAAATTTCAAGACGAAGAATTGGAGACATTGCTCGACGCAGATGCATGCCAAACGCAAGAAGAACTTGCAAAAGTATTAGGAGTTGATCAAGCAACCGATTCCGGATGATTAAAATCATTAGGATTCATCCAGAAGCTTGAAAATTGGGTGCCTTATGAATTAAAGCCAAGAGACGTCGAACGTCGATTCTGCATGTCGGAAATGTTGCTTTAACGCCACCAAAAGAAGTCATTTTTGCATCGGATTGTCACTGGCGATGAAAAATAGATTCATTATGATAACCCGAAGCGCAAGAGATCGTATGTGAAGCAAAGCCGAATATCCATGGTGCCAAAGTTATGCTATGTTTTTGGTGGGACCACAAGGGTGTGCTCTATTATGAGCTATTGAAATCGGGTCAGACGATCAATGGGGACCACTACGGAAAACAATTGATTCGTTTGAAAAACGCGATCGTGGAAATGTGACCAGAATATGCGACCAGACACGAATCAATAATTTTTCATCATGACAACCCTCGGCCACATGTTGCAAGGCCAGTTAAAAACTATTTGGAAAACTGTGGGTGGGAAGTTCTATCTCACCCGCCTTATAGCCCAGACATAGCACTTTCCGATTACCACTTGTTCAGATCAATGCAGAATGCCCTCACCGGAGTACGCTTCACTTCAGCACAGGGTATCAGAAATTGGCTCGATTCTTTCTTTACCTCCAAGCCGGAAAAGTTCTTTTGGGATGGGATCCACAAACTGCCAGAAAGATGGGCAAACATCGTAGCTTCCGATGGGCAATACTTTGAACATTAAATGCATAACAATTTTTTCACAATAAAGTCTTAATTTTATTTATTTTAATTTAAAAAAAACCGCACAAATTAATGCATACATCCAATATGATTAAATAAAGTGGCCCGTTTGCATTCAATATTTTTTTCTTGTAACTTACCCAGAAGCTCCAGTTTTGCCAAAAATCAATTAGAAGCATAAAAATTCTGAAAATAAAATTACGAAATACATATGTTTATCAGTAATTGGTTTGGTAATAATATTATATTTTAAAGGTATTAACATTAAATTTCATAAAGTTATAAAAGCAGGGGCGTTGAAGGTTGTTACACTGTAGAGATTCGAAAGATATGCTACACATGAACAATACGATGGAAAATTTTGCGAAAATACATATTTAAATATAATTAAATCAGTATTTCTGAGCGCGTTTATATTTTCTTATATTATTCAAAGATTTTTTTTTACGCTCCAATGCCACAAGTTGATATAAAGTAATTAATAGTTAACGATTTAATTTCGAAGCTAGATGAAATCTACACGCGCATATGACCATAAAAGACATAGGAGTTAAGATATTTTTATTTCCACCAAAACCAAAAAACATAGACCAACACCTTGGCCACCACAACAAGTCGAACCCGTCCGATTGGAAGAGATAAAAAAGGTATCCAAAAAGCAGTGATGAGCAAACAGCCCATTCCTACCAATGAGCTATTTATTATATTTTAATTTATTACTTATTGGGTGGTAGATTCAGTAAATAAATGCAAATGTTTTAAAAATCTATGAGTAAGAAAGAAGATACCTTCTGCGGCAATTTGAGTTTAGGGAAAAGAAAAAAGTCACACGGTGCCATGTCGGGTGAATACGGTGCTTGCGGAACAATATTTACGTTGTTTTTGGTCAAATAATCGCGTACAAGACGAGACGTATGAGCAACAATTTTGGAACAAGTCGAGCAGACACACGTCTGATGCCCAAAACATCGTGAATAATGCTATGAGCGGATCCATTTGATATGTTGAGCTCACTAGCTATCTCTCTTTCAGTCACACGACGATTTTCCAACACAGTTTTCTTTACTTTTTCGACGTTTTCTTCGTTTATTGACGTTGCTGGACGACGATCATGGGGCAAGTTCTCCAGCGATGTACGGCCGTCCTTGAACGACTTATACCAATCAAAAATACGTGCACGTGATAGGCAAGACTCCCCATATGCCTTCTGCAACATTTTCATTGCGTCCGTCGCACTTATTCCATTGGAATAACGAAATTTCAAAGAAACTCTTTTGCTCAACGTTAATTTCCATAGTAAAATTCGAAAAACACACTCGAGGTTGACTTGTTTATAGTGCCGTAAAAAAAAACTATGTGACAGATCGCGCTCAAATTTGACATGTAAACATATAACAGTCCTGGCAACCTAAGCAAAAAAAAAGTATGGCCATATGTCTTGTCCTCGTCGAGTTTCGTTTATATTTGAGCAGAAGGTATAACCAGTACAGAAAGCAGATATCTATAGCAGTTCACTCTTATTTATTTTTAAATATCATGAATCTTATTCTTCTTAATTGATGAACGAATCGCTTATATACATGCCTATAGCAAGGTCTCTTAGCGATAACTACTGGCTTATTAATTTGTATCTTTATCACCTTATATTTCGTTCCATCGTCTGCTGTTACGATATAAAAATATTGATCTATCTAGCAATCAAGGATCTTCCTGACTCTTAGAGTAGTACGCACTATTATTATTTCGACTACTGACATCACCGATAGTAAGATAAATATTGCTGATATTGTTATTCAACAGAGAAGCCTTCAAGTTTGTGACTTGCAGGCCAATCTCACATATTTATATGTATACGAGTGGATTAACAAAAGTTCGGTAAGTTGACCTAAAAAAAAAAAATTGTATTTATTCGTAATCTTTGTCCTTTTGTATCTTCTTCTTCGTTATAAAATTACACGTTATTTCAGCAGTGTGGGATGGCGCGTTGTCATGATGTAAATATTGTAGTAGCGCCGCAAATACTTTTTCTTCCTGTTTTCCATGAAATTTTTGAAATCTTTTGGTAAACACTCTTCAGTGTACCAGTGTAGGATTTTAGATCGGGTATATCATATTACTTTTGGTGCTGATTTTTGTTGCTTAAATTTTACGGGTAGGTTTGCTCCAGTTCACTGAAAACTTGTATTGCCTGTAAATTACCCCGAAATACAAAGAGAATCTCATGGTGAATTTCTGTTTGCGTTGGTGGTGAATTTTTATTGGACCTATCCTCAGCTATCTTGAGTTTTCTCGTCTGCATTTTAGCCGATCGTTCTAAAATTTGATAGGAAGACTAATAAAATAATGGCAAAGAATTTGGTGTTTTTAGATTTAACAAAAACAAATTGAACATAACGAACTGATCGAACTTTTGCTAATCCCCGCGTACATATGTAATTGGAGCTTTTTAACCGTTGAATCGATTTTCGAGCTCTTCTTTTAATTTGTGGTGTGGACTTGATGGTTTTCCAACAGGTGGAGGGACCTAGGGTTTATTATATTTTCAGGAGGTGCTTTTGTTTCAGACCAGAAAAACTCTCAGTTTATAGAAATTAAATTTTTAAAATTATAGAATTAAACTTCCATAATTTTACCCAGACTTAAAAGCTGGCATTCCAAATGGCAGTACGCACTGCTAGCACGTCTGCTATGCTGGTCGCACACATATTCGTACAAAATGGAATAAGCCAAAAAATTTCAGTTTTGATTGAACTAATAAATGTACTGTATTTGTCGCTACTCAGAACTCAGAACTTGTTCTTAAGGTACCAAAAAACCGTTGTAACCTTAAAATCGTTAGTCAAATTTACTCGTACTATTTTTAAACTTATTACAAACTTTCTAAAAAAAAACTATTTAGAAGGTGTAACAAATTAGAAAAAATTTCAAAACAAATCAAATATTTCCCTTTATGGCCGAAAAACACCTTTTTTATTTTCTTATATTATTTATGAGTACACAAAATCAGTTTTTCTGCATTTTCTGAATTGAATGTCTACGAAGGCGATTAAGGTTTTTGAGCATTTTTGTAATAAGGATTAAAACGATATCATAAATGCTCGTTACGTGCGCCACTGTAACAAACAATACAACAAAAATAAACACTTAATAATGAAACACAGTAAAGAAAATTAGCTAAACACATACAAGCATATATGTACACATGGTTGAATACCAAATAAAATTGCAACAACGTTAAATATTAATTGCAGCTGCAACTACAACTGCAACTGAAACAAAATAATTAAACCCCAACCCAAAAGATTGTTTACTTGGCCGGGAAATGATTAGTGGGCAAATGTACAAACGAGCCGTTTACTGGCAACTAAGTATATATATGTATATACATAAATACAAAAGTAATAACAGCATGGTTAAACTAACAGAAACATTGAAGATGCTTAATTGCTGTGGAAATTGTTGTTGTCGTTTTTTTTTTCTTCTTACTTTTGTCGTTACTAGTTGTCGTCGTCTTACAAACGAGCTTGCTGCGTGCCTCCATGCAATGAGTGAAAATGAAAACGAAAATGGAAATTGAAATTCACATGTGTCTGCCAACAAATTATACACGCACACACGCATATGTACATACACGCATGTATGTATAATACATAACGCAACGTCGCGACGGCATCCTTAATACAAACATTTGCCGTTACAATGTTTCACAGCGATTTTGTTTGGGAAATTCGGGAATTAATTAACCATTTTGATGGCACTTGGCTTGACCGTTAATTTTTATTTATTTTTTTTACACACCTTTTCTTTGTTTTTTAATTAAATTTTACGCATATTTAATTGCGATGCGTAACTAACGAGAAATCAATTTGTATGCAGGGGCTGTAAAAACCATATTTGCTTTTGCATTTGAGAGAGTGTGTATGTGTGTGTGCGTGTGTGAGAAAATTTTCAAAAAAAAAAAATCATTATTTAGTGTTTAAAAAATTTTACGGCTGAAACAGGCAATTTTATATGAAAAATGTGTTGGAATAAATATTTCAACAGACGTTGTGTGAACTGTAATGCAGGCAGAAATTATGAAAGATTAATTAGTCACAGCGAAAAGTGAGAGCGAAAAATCACTAGGAGATTGAAAATAGTAACGAGTCTTAAGTTTTCAACAGTGACGTCAAATTTGGAGATTTTATTTTTCAATAATAATTCGAAAACTTAATTTTTATTACAATTTTATGTTAATTATTGTTACATAATTTTATTACGTGGTTTATGTTCAAAATATTTTCAGAGGGTGGTAGGAAATCATGTTTATTTTGAAAATCACTGTTGTATTTTTAAGTTGGGGATGCGCTTTGAGTGGTTGACATGTACCGCCGAAGGACGACCCTACTTTTTTTATAATTTTGTATGTTGGCTTGGTTTGGATTCGATCTCCCAGTGACCGTAAATTTCAAAAATATCTACTGCTTTTTAAATGTCAATCGGCATTTTATAATTCGTGTGGGTATAAAATAACGATGCGATAATTGTTAGCTGAGTTGTTAAAAAATTTTTGTCTTTATTATATTTCTAAGTAGAAGGAGCTCGGTGAAAAATCTCTGTAGTTGTTATAAAGCACCAATTATATAAATATATATAATAGAATGCCGCAATAACCGAAAATTTAACATTGTCTGCTACCATACAGAAAGCCAGGGTTCGAGTCCTGGTGCGACCAACATCTAAAATTATAGAAAGTTAATTTTTCTTCTTGCTGCTGCCCCCGGCAGGGAATGACAAGACCTCAGAGGCTTCTCTTAAAAAATCCAGCAATCGTTTCTAGGCGGTTTAGTATAAAATGTTGGTCTCTCCATTTGTTGGAAAAGTATCAACAATGCAAACAATTAATGGAGGAGCTTGGCCGAAAATCGCTATATGTGCTGCTAACGACGAGTTTCTCGCAACATTGTACGACATTGTCATACAAGGTATAGTTACTTGTCGTTAACATAATGCCTTGTCTTTGGTGTGAATGCTGATTTGAATCATTGACAATTTTATAGTTTCTATGCAAAGAATAATATAACAACCCCGTTTGTAAGTCTATCTGTAAAAAGTTCAAGCATTTTTTGTACAGCCGCACCCGAACGCCTGTTGAGAAAGTAGAAGAGCGTGTTGAATAGTTCCCCCGAATAATTTCCAATAAGCATCTCAGGAACTAAGAGGGCGACGGAAGCTATTCCTTTTAACACCACCTTGACAGCAAAATTAAACTGCAATCCCTTAAAAATCAACAACGGTAACAACGTAGGATGCACTCCAGGTATTACCCACGAAAGTGGAAATCCTCACGCAGTTTCTACATTTGATTATTCCTAACGTATTAAATTCGTTGTTGTAGGCAAAAACAGACTCATTTCATTGATTGACTTGGCTTTTAATATCATTTTGGTTTCCCTATCGAAAAAATATTTCGGATGACAGTGACTAACCATATTGTATGTATTGTTCTCTAAAAAGAGTAATAAATGAAAGTGTAAAAGATTAAGGCAAACTTTGGAAAATCACGAACCATAGAAAAGCAAAAGGAATACCTACTCAAGAAATTATTGGACAAAAAATGAAACTTATCACCGCCGTGTCGGTTTTCCCATCCATCGAGATGCAAAAATTATGGCTGTTTATATAATATTTTATAACAACTGAATTTATTTAATATTATATAAGTATGTATGTATGTACCCGTGAACATTTTTTGTTTTGAATTGCATTTTTTATCGAATTATAATCGTAAAAATATCAAAGTAAAAAACTTTTCAGGAAATATTTACCAGGTTAGTTGAAATTTGCCGGTTTTTTGATAAAGAAAACACTTAATTTTCAGAGGAATCTCAAAATTTTTTTATTCAAAGTATTGACCATTGGTTTCTACACATTTCACCCATCTCTCAGGCAAATTATGGATACCATTCCAAAAAAACTTTTTCTCTTTCGATGCAAACCATTCGACGAACCATTTTTCGACTTCTTCAAAATTAGCGAAGCACTGCTCTACAAGGGAGTGTCCCATCGATGCGAAAAGGTGATAGTCGGACGGGGCGAGGTCTGGAGAGTACGGTACGATAATATTTCCCAATTATGTATTTTTAATGTTGTCTTTCACCAGTTTAGCGGTATGAGACGCGCGTTGTCATGTTGCAAGAAAACTTTGCCATGTCTTCGGGCCCATTCCGACCGTTCTTCGATCAACGCATGATTCAAATTGATCATTTGTTGTCGGTAGCGATCCGTGTTCACCGTTTCACCAGGTTTTAACAACTCGTAGTACATCACACCACACTGGTCCCACCAAACACAGAGCATTGTCTTACGGCCAAAGCGATTTGGCCTTGCAGTCGATGGGCCAGCTTCACCAGGGGAAAGCCATGATTTTTTTCGCTTCGGGTTCTCAAAATAAATCCATTCTTCGTCCCCCGTGACAATTCGATGCAGAAAAGATTTCCTTTCGAATCGTTGAAGCAGCATTTCACAAACGGTTTTTCGATTTTCCATTTGTCTATCGTTCAGCTCGTGTGGTACCCATTTTCCATACTTCTGGATCTTTCCCGTGGCGTTTAAACATTGGCAAATTGCTCCTCGAAACACATGTAGTGTTTCTGCCAATTTTTGTTGCGATTGGGTTGGATCACCATCCAATAACGCTTGCAATTCCTCGTCTTCGAACTTTTTCGCTGCACCACACATGTTCTATACACTAGAGCATGTTCACTATAAGTTTCTACCAGCAACCGGTGAGCTTCAGCTGCTTTTTTCTTTTGATGAAATAAGAAAAGCAACGAATGCCGCCAATGCGATTTACTCGACATATTCACTGAGGTAAACAAATATGACGCTATTATTTTGGCGGGATATGACTTGCGTATTTTTGTAGGTTAATGTCTATAGAAAAAAATTACATACATGACAAATCATAAAAAATTTATACATATTGCTAGCGACATCTACTAGTAAAACCGCCACACTTCAAAAAACACACCGTATGAGTACGTGTACTTGCAGTACTGAATATACAGCAGATCGAAATTGCCTGTAGATACTCAGAAGACATGTGAATTCCATTACCATCTAGTGTGATGACGGTCCTCGCACCTCCATTATTACTGGGAAGAAGTAATTGCTTATTGTACTGTACGTTGAATATCCTTAATAAATTCAAAAGCTTTGGAATTGAGCAAAACTTCCATAAATTCTACTCAACCGTACGTTAAGCTTCATCCAGTTGCTTACAACTTACTCCCTCACCAACACCTGTACACCTGTCATTGTTAATAAGCCTACACTAATTACAAAAAAGCTATAATTATTTATTGACATTGACGATTTAATGCCTACTTAAAATGGCATATGTGTACATATAAATATATGGAGATAATTAATTTTATGAAAATACTAATTTCAAATCAAATCACATGCAGTGTTTTTGGTTTATTTAATTGTGCGTGTGACTAATAACATACACAAACATACATATTGATATGGATATTTGATTTATAAATCTCATAATCTATTGCTAGAACAGCAACTGCCTACTACACACTCAGTGGATTACCTTGCTATTGTGCTGATTTGTTATTTAATGCCTAAACATAATTTAAATGGCATGCGATTAGTAGTAGTTTTAGTTAATTGAAATGCATAATTTATGGCCCTACATACATAAAAACTAAATAAATAGCATATAAAGTATTACTCATAGATATATGTGTAACAAAATTTTTAAAAGTTATTGTAATATTTATCACATGACTACGAATTATGTTTACAAGTAGTACACTATATGGTATATGCATATAAACGGACATTGTTGTGTTTGTTTTTATTCTGTTAAACTTAGATATTTTACCATAATTTAAGGCTAGACAGTGGCAGAGATAGTGCTCGATAGTTTCGTGCTATTCTTCGTCCCTACAGCTGCGGCAAAAATCATTAGAGTGATAGTACATTATTTTCCCGTGAAGCCCCATTAAACAGTGTCCAGTTGTTATGCCAGTCGTTGTGTTAATGAAGAACTGGTCTAGAAGGATTAATATTTTTGATTTATTTGCGTCTACCTTCGGCCATTGTTGTCTGGTCACATTGCACGTGATCTCGTTCAACCATCTGGTTGTCAGCTTCCCTGATAAAAGGCAGTTTAAGCGTGTACTTTGCCGTGAACAGAGGTAAACCAGCATCGTGTGCGTGTTTTATGGTGACTAGAAGGATTCTTTCCCTTGCTAGTTCGTCTGCCTTGCTCTTGGCTTGGGCTGACACTGTGTCCGGGTACCCAGTAGCGACAGTGCTGTATTTAGTTGAGAGTTTGTTAAGAAAGTTACTACATTTTATGTCCACTCTTGATGTGGTACCATTACATTCAAGAGATCCGATTGCAGCTTGACTGTCGGAGTGGAAAACACTGGAGTGGTCTGGTAGTCTCATGTTCATGTTCAATGAGAGCACGGGAGAATAAATTGCGCAGCCCACTTTCCCATCAAGCTTCGAGCCATCTGTGAAGATGGCTATGGCTACCTAATCGTGGGCGTTTGTGGTTGCCTACTTGCATCTGTTTGGGATTCGCGTGGAGAAAAAATTTTCGAAGCACATACAAGAGATGGTGTAGTCCAGCTCCTTCGGCACTTTTGCAAGAGATAATATTCTTGTGTGTCCTATACAGCAAAGTGAGCAAATGGTATTTTTAATTTATTTCTACGAGCTGACAATTGTCCGACTATGCATTAACTTTATACTAGTTGTATACCAGTTCATTTCGGCATGTTGAAATTCTACTTCACAAAAAAATATAATAATAATAATAAAATAAAAATTAGTTTTCTTGTAGCGAGTAGCGAACCTCGAACCTCACACACCACAGTGAAGATCTCTAATCACTAGGCTATCGTTATGATGAAATATCCAGAAAATCTGCGCATTTCAACAGAGAAAAGCTCAGCCGTGGCCTTCTAAATACAACAGAAACATACGAGGCGGCCTCTATTGAAACTCTCAACCAAGTAGAGCACAGAATGGAATTCAGCCGTGGCCTTACGATTTAACAACAATAAATGGTGATGGATATTATTATTTCTCTCCTTACTGGTGAATCGTTATACAAACCAACTAATATGACTTCTTCCCAAAATAGTAGTATTTAGCCAAAATTTTTCGCATACTAGTCTGCCTTTTTTCTGCGGAAGAGTTCAATTACAAACATAAGCACATATTTTTTTTATATACACATATATGGTATAGTAAAAAAGCATACAAAAACGTTGCGAAAAATTTGTGTGGTTTGTGGCCCAGTAATTGTTAGTGATGGTGGACCGAGGGTCGGCTTGGTCAATTCTGTTCCGTATTTTTGGATGTCAAAGCACGTCGTTCGGGTCAGTCAGTCACTCAAAAAGTCGATGGAATGAAAGCTATCAGGAGTTAAGGGAGACATTAGGCATAACTCACGTAACAATTTGGAATTATTTAGAAAACCGGTTACTCAAAGAAGATTCCAGTTTGAGTGCCACATTAATAAATGCAAAAAAATTGACTAACCGAATTACTACCAGTGAAATATTATATATTTGAGGGGGGATAAAATCGACACATGCTTGCAGCGACTCACCACGAGCGCTGAAAAATAGGTTAAATATGAAAACATAAAACGAAAAAAAAAAATTTATCAAAAACCGGTGAAACTTCCTTGAAGACTTCAAAAACCGAATCGATGGAAATGCAGGAATTGGAAAGAAAATGTCCATTACAAGCTGTTGTGTGTCTCATCATGACAACCCCAGACGAATTGAATTTTTGTTGGCCAGGTGATGGAGCATATCTAGAGAGTTTTGATGCACCAACCGCATAACCCGACCTTATATCATTTGACTACCTTTCGCTTCGATCTCTGTAAAACTCTCTGGCTGATAAAAGAAATTGTACAGCTGAACAGCCACTAGTTCCCTTTGGCAAATAATCAATTAATAATATTCCCTCGCTATTCCCGAAAATGGTAGCCATAATCTTTAACTCCGACTTTTCCACTTTTAATTTTTAGCGGCCTCCTCGTTTTTTTATCCAATGCATCTGCCACAATTTAAATCTGACCAAAGATAATATTTCCAGTATTAATATTTCGACTTTCTGAATATTTTCTTTGGTCACGACCGTGACTGGCCGCCCGGGGCTGGGGTCATATTCACAAGTCTCTCATTTTTCACCACCCGGAAGAACCGACGACATCTCTTTAAAAATTTATTTCAGCACGGTGTACCGAGTTGCGAGAATTTATCTTTTCTGTTGACATAATGTTGTTGCTTTTGCCAGGTACAAAATGTCAATGAATCTAAAGAAAAAAGTTGTGTGCAATGTGTGTAACAGATAACAATGATTAATATCTAGTTAATCGAACATATTTTTATAAGGAAAATTTTGCCAAAAAATATAAAAAAAAACCGAAGTGAAGTTTCATCAAAATTTTATGAGGAGCTCATTTCGGATGCGTTGCAAGGCTTGCACTTTTAGAAATTAACTATTAAAATATGTAATTACTGCACACACTAAATGTAAAAATATTCTTGAGTTGAACACATTTTGTGATTAAAAAGTAGTATACTGAGTTCTGTTGTGTACAAATAATGATGAAATCCATGAAACGATACGTATATTTGCCAATTGATCGGGTATACTACACTTTACGTGCATATTGGGGCATAACAACCCATCCGGCCGATGGATATTAAGAGGTAAAGGCAATCTACAGGTTGGAAAACAGACTCATTTTTTTAAACTCAGCGTAGAAATATATGAAAAGTAATATTTAGAATTTCTATTTAACCGTTTTATTGAACATATATTGAAGTATAACAAAATATTCTTCAGTTATTATTTTGTTACAAAATGGCGGTGATAAAGCCCATTATTTAATCCATGTTTATTTGAAAGGCGTCCACGGGAAGACCGATGTCTTCTAAAGGATAAGACGTAGTACAGAAAAGCAAAAATTTTTATGATCTACAAACTATGGTCTTCGGAAGTACGTACGGATTTTTTTTTTAGCGAGTTTTTTTTGCAAGCGGCACACTTTTTTTAAAAAAGATTGATTTTTGACTAATAAAATACGCACTAGATTATTAAAAAAAAAGTTCACAATTAATCGAAAAACTTCTACGTAGTTCCAAAAAAAAATGTATTTATGAAGTTATCATCAAAATTTCAGATAAAACGATGCAATGGCGTCCGAATAATCTGAACTGCCAGTTTGAAAACTGCGATTTTGAGAAAAACTTGTGTAAAGTTTTCATTGTACTCAGCGTACGCCCTGAGCGGCAGCAGCAAAATAAAAAGTTAACCTCTTTAAAATATTTTGTTCACTTTAAATCCAATTGCACATTATTTCGAGGACCCAAAAAGAGCAAAAAAAAAGGAAACTAGAGTCGCTTTACCCCTTAATACTTGATTGCCAATGATTGACCCAAAACGCAACCATGTGGCTCCTTCGAAGGAAAGTTTGCCGATATTCAGATGTAATTCAAACGATATTTTGCGTCACATTGGAACCAATAAAACAAAGGATTTACCACAGGTTAATCTTCCAACAAAGAATTTGTATGTGTGTGGGTCAAGAAGGTTATGATCGCAGGGATCGAATGAATAGAAGGGACCAAAATGAATACAATCCAAAATTGTTTAGAGTCTCTAGACCATTTCCATAGTTATATGAGAGAAGAAAAAATGCGTGGTCATCACACGAAAAAATTGCATTAAGTTGGTCACGTACTGCTGCCTGGTTAAGCAGATTTTCCAATTTACTTTCCAGCGGATATAACCCGTTTGCAAGTGATCAAAAAACAGCTGAACAATAGGAGTTTCCAATCGCCTATTTCCTTAAAGAAGGTCAAGAGTAAGAAATTTAACACCATCGTTGAGGTTTTATTGAGAAATAAAGTGCTTAATGGCCGAAAAATACATATATATATATTATGTATTTTATTCATAAACTCACTTACTTATCAAACTACGTACACTACTAGCAACAATTTATTTATTATTTTCATTTAATTTTGTAATAGACACAAAGTGATTGCATTGAAAGAATAAATTAATATGCTAATTGAGTTGCCGGCATTATTGATATAATTATTGTAGGCTTCAGTATCCACGTAAGCAGTTCGCATTAGTGCACTAACAACAACAGCCACGCATAAAAAGTTCATTATTGTACAATACTAAGCAAAAAAGGTAGTAAAGCAACAATAATTAAACTCGGCTTTGATTGCAAACAACTCACGCATTTAAAAAAAAACAAAAAAAGTTTTAAATTGTAACGAAATGTCGTGATGTCGCTTATCTCAATTTCAGCCATCACCCACCTCCTTGTGACTTGTGGGGTAGCTGTTGGGCATGTTGTTGCAATAGTACACATTTGTTGTTTTGTTTTACTCGCCCACTTACATACATGTATATGTGCGTATGTTTGTTTATATGTATACAGTCATTTGGTATCTCTATTGGCTGTCATTAAAAGATCAATTAATAGGAATACAAAATTCTAGATCAAGGTAAGTATAAAATCGAAAATCAAATATATATGTATATACAAATGCAACAACAACCACAATTAGACGAACAATAACAACAAGCATTGAATGCGGCAACTATATAGCTATAACTATATAAATACAAATATATAAATTTAAATATAGGTATAAGTGCGTACACCAGTGCGTATGTGTAACCTGAAGCGAGGCGGATTTTTAAATATAAGAAAACACAAGCACACATATGAACACACACATGCATACGAAGCCGTATTTAGCGTCTGTTGTGTTATTTGTTTTAATTATGCATTTACTCTTTATTACTTTGTTTATGGTATACGCATACGAGTTGTTGTTGTAAGACTTGTTCTAGCTGATTTCTGTTTTGTCGTGTTTTTTTTTTGTATTTCTGTGCAATGTTTTATTTATTTTTATCTCGTCTGGATTTAGTAGACAGCACGACGTAAACATGAAAATTACATCACCTACCCCATGGTAGCATATCACATGCAGGCATATTTATTTACATATATACACATACACATACAATTACATTTCTTAGTTTTATGCGTAGTAAATAAGAATTTTTCAATTTAATGAGCATTTATATAGATAAATGTTGGAGAACAAAAAATCGGAACTGTCAATAATTGCCTTATATATTTACTCAATGCACTTATTGTATATGTACATATGTATATTAGCTCTATACACTTGCTGCCATGTATGTACGCATGAATGCAATCAGTAACACCTAGCAAAATAATTTCGTAAATTGAAGAAATATTTTAATACACTTTTTATATATAATACATTTTTGTAAAAAAAACATATGTATGTATATGTATAAGCACATTTGGCTCGAAGTAATTAACACTAAGCGAGGTTTAGTTAAATCGTACAATAACGTATTCATTGAATTTTCAGTTTAATTAAATATATTGGAAAATAACTAAATTTTATATGAAATTAAATATATATATTTTTTTTTTGGAATTTTTATGCAAATACAATCAATAGATGGATATATATATATATACATATATTGTATGAAAATACATTGTCACAAAATATGTCGATAAAATATATATTTATAACTTTAGGTGGCTGTGGTAGCCGAGTGGTTAGCATTGATTACTGTCACTCTTATGGCAAGGTTTCAGTTCGATCAACATCCAAAAATTAAAGAAAATTAATTTAAATAAAAAATTAAGTTAGTTTTCAAGCCCTCCGTGTGTATTACTGACATGAAATATAGGCTTCTGATAAAAATCCAGTAGCAATTCAAAAGGCGCCATATATAAACTGTAGGTCCTTCCATTTGTTGGAGAAAGATTCAGAAGCTCACCACAAACTTGAGGAAGAGCTCCACCGAAAATCGCTTCAGATGTTATTAAGAACCAGTTGTATATATACACGTCCATTCGATTTTTGAAAAAATATGGGTGAAATGAACTTGAAAGTTTCATTTCTACGTGACCAAATCTGGTCGCTTCTTATTGGACCTAGTTATGGCGGTGTTCGGTCACTGTCTTTGGCGACGCAAACAGGCTGTTTAAGCATTGTGCTAACCGATGTAGATATTATTGTAGCCTATTCACTGCAGAATCTGATAAGGTTTCACTTCCATTAATTAAATGACCGATGATTAATGGAGTTCTGTTGGGAGTGGGAGCCAGATCATATTACTTAGATGTCATTCTATGGAGGGATGGAACTGGTTTCTAATCTTGTTGGATTTTTGCATGCGTGATAAAACCAATACTATTAACGGTGATATTTTGCCTTTGCTAAGGAAACAGAAACTAAGCTAATTCAAAGAGCAGGGTTGATAATATTAAGGGGGGGGGGGGACACTTATACCCACTCAAAATTTTGCTCTAATGCAACCAGATAATTGTTTTCATTTGATTTGTCAACTTATCAGAAGGCATCGTAATCCGATCTTCAGAGAAGGTTCAAAAAAAAACCAACGGCATACACAAATTCTTGTTATATTTGCCTCCAAGAGAGGCTTGAACAAAGGGTAAGAAACTATTACAAGGAGTTTAGAACTTGATGGTAGAGTAGATGGATGCATTTTTTCGCGTAACATATCATTAATATGTTTATCAAAGCTACCGTATTACTGTAGAGCATTTCCAATGTAAAAAGAAGCTGTAACTGATATTGTAATTGACTATTTTTGACTTGATCGCAGTACATATCTGCAACATAGAGCAAAACGGCAGGACAAAAGAACATATTAGACAAAATATAACCAAACCGGTTTTTCTTTATTCGTTAGCCTCTCGCCATAGGCAAACTACTACTCAGAAAACCCATTTCTGAAAGCCTTGTTAGAAAATTTTGCAGTAGTCACAAAAAAGACGAGAAAAAGGAGTAGTCTTCCAACCCATTATATATTGGAGTATTTTAGTTGCTTAGCGACCTATTTCATGTATCAGCCATGGAAGTTAAAACAATTTTTTAAGGTATTATTTATAGCCCCGATGTACTATTTCTACCTTAAGCACTAAAAGAAGACTTTGGCAGTTTTGTTCTCTCGCTTCAAATGTCAAGAATGTTTCATTAAAAATTTTTAGAATAACATAACTTGGAATAAAAAAATTGTAAATTTTTAATCTTTTTACAATATTAATTACATTAAATTTTCACTTGCCCCTGCTGTACTATCAAGTTTTGTTTCTCTTAAAATATCTGTAAAAAGATTTGAGAAGTGTCAAAGAACATTTTTTGATGAATTATTATGGAAGGATTAAATTTTAGAACTTCAAATGTAATTTCTATGAATTTTTGTATGCGAAATTTGCCATTTTCGGATGTAATTTATTTTTAATTAATTGCTCCATCTAACGGCATCTTGAAACTGTTTTTAGACATGTAGTTTTCCACGAGACAATACTATTGTCGCTGCTAATCTTTTTGACAGCTCTTACTTGATTTACACCAAGTTTGATTTATCCACTTCATAACGAAGAGTCTTACTCCAGAACAACTTTTGAGAATCGTGCAAATTTACTTCCAAACTAATGGTTCGATTCACTCAACCCTCTTAATTTTATATCTATAATTAATTGATATTTTATAAGCAATTTCAGGTTGTTAATAAGGTTAAATTCTTGGCAATAGTATTAAATTAAATGGATTTTATTGCTTCTAGAAAACCAGAGTCCCTTTCGAACCAAATTTATTAAAAATTTGAATATGACTTTATCGTATTAAATAAAAAACACTTTCCACTAAAAAAATTATATAATTGAAGAATTAGTTGGATTGAGCTAAATAAAACTAAAGTTTTTAAGAAAGAATTTTGGAAATCATATTACTATATGTAGCTATTAATTGAAAAACGCAAAACATGCTGAATTTTGAAATATTTCACTACATTCATGGAACTAGAATAGTGCATACAACTGTTGTTGATTTTTTCTAAATGAATTCAAGAATGAATGAATTTAGACAAATTCTGGAAGTTGTTTCCACTCAACTAGAAACTTGAAAATAGACAAACTGAAATTTTGACGTCTCAAATTTGTATGATTTCATATTTTTCACATAAATTGCCACATAATTTATGCGTAAATTTGATAAATGTATGTTTATATGTACGTTGCAAGTAGAAGCGTACAAGTGCGTACTTTGAGCAAACTGCTGACACAATATCCGATAGACAAAACAGCTAGTAATATTGCAAGTTCGTTTCTTAAGTCTTTCGATTGTATACGTATACAGCAGTGTAATAGTAAATAGTACAGAATATATGAAAACAAAAATCAATACAAATTTTTAACATATTAATTTTCAAAAAACAAACCACTAAAAAGTATTTTAAAGTATGCACCTGCTGTGTCTGCTAGCAATTTCTAGTTATGACTATATGTATTTACCTAGATATATATGCACCCGTTTGTATTTACATATGTATGTAGCTGTCGCACTTTACTAACAACGCAATGATTTGTTGTTTATTTGTCGAATAGTTACGCTTAATCTGGGTAAATCAAACACGCATTCAACACACACCATTTGGCTAATCGCCATCATCATTAGGCATAATTCAAAAACAACTGACACGCTGGCCTAGCGCACACTTATGTGGCAAATAAATACATAGCGGAGCAGCATAAGCGAGCATATTTAAATATGTATTGCATAAGTTTTTAGAACTTAATTTCATTTTATTTTATTTTGTTTTTTTTTTTTTGATATTTTTATATATATTTTTTTCGTAATAAATTTGCGTTCAGCTGCACTTGCATACATATTTATATTTCTTTTTATATTTTTAAATGAATTAATTTTTTTTGAATACATGTCATTCACGCAAGCAATAAAAAATTTGCTCTAACTAATCTAGGCAATCTAAAAAAATTGCTGTATATTTTTTAAAAATTTAGTCATAAATATTATTGATAAAATCATAAGAGTAAAACATTTTTTTTTTTATTTTAAAACACTAAAAAATATGTCGATACCTGTATTACTCATATGTATGTTATTAAAACATGTCTTTTTCACGGGTATAAAATAAGCGAGTACCATTTTTAGTACCAATTTGATGTTTTTGTGCTACTGAATAATTTTTGTATTATTTCATAAAAAAATAAAAGAAAACATTTCGACAGTTAAAGGTGCAGTAACCAAAATAAAATATTATCGATCGTATCTATTTATTTATCTTTAGTCTCGTGTGTTTATTTTTATTTATGTAGGCATTGTTGCAAAAAAAAAATTAAATATATTTTTATTATTATTATTTTTTTTTATAAAAGTACAAATTTTTTAATTTCAGATTTTTCAGAAAAATTTTTTTTTTTGTTTCAACTAACCGAAATAAAAGATATTGCCCACTGCGTTTGGAAACAAGAAAGATTAGTTCCGAAATTCAAAAGAAGCTTAAGAGAATAATAGTGAAGGAATTTCTGACATAAAGAAACTCATAGCGGTTGCTAATGATAGGGGAAATAATGAGCATAGGTTGTCAAATGTTTTTGGTTATAATATTCTCCGACATAGTACGTACTTTAAAAATATCTTCTCCAAATCTCAAGAGTAAAATTCATGTTTCAGCTGCCATTGTATCGCTGCCAAAGCAGCAATATCGAAATATGGGCAGAATGGAACGGAAGAAGATCACATGACCTTATCGAGCTGAAACTAAAGGAGATATCTGCAATTATATTTCTTCTTACAGAACATATTCTATTAAGTGAGCCCGCAGAGGGGTTGGGAGTAAGATCTAATGACTTATTCAGAAGATGCAGGCAAAAAGAGGAACCTGAAACCTTAAGGCACTTCCGTTTCGATGTTCGCGCACTTTAAAGGAGTAGGTGGAAGGAGGGATGGGTCCGTTTTAGTGGCCTAAGGAGCAACCAACCAAGTGGACTCAGAATCCGTAACTATAATCGTGTGATAAAACTTCTCAATATCGCATAAAAATTCTTATATAGCATATTTTGTAAAAAATTAAAGTCCACCGTCCACTAATTGTAACTTACTTAAATCACTCTTTACTGAAAAAGAAATCGGTGCAAATTCCTCAAAAGTCAAAGTAGTGACACTATTGTCAATAGACGAAATTTTTGGCTGAGATGGCAATTGAAAAATTAAGTACTCTCTTGATGAATAAAGAAGAAACTCTACATACGGTAGAGAGTTAGATATTATTATATGCGCAATCATCGATGTCCAAAACAAAGGTTCTACGTAAAATTTCTGATGCTGCTAGCAACAGCGAATACCGTAGGCGATGAAAGAATGAGGTGCGTACGACGATATTAACACAGTCAACCAATCTGGAGGCAACGACTATGCTGCCATGGTCATGATATTGAATTTTTCAATGTTGTGATGAGTTTTTTGAAGCGGCGGCTGTATAGGCTCGTGAAACGGTGACGGTGATGTAGGTCGTGCGATGCATCTAAAACATTCGAACCAATTTTTTTTTAACTTTATCTCTTTTATATGTACTTAAAGATACCGAAAAAGTTGGAAAATTCCAATTTTTTTGAAGTTTGAAAAAAAAAAACACTTTATTTTAAAAAATATTCACTTCCTCAAGTTGCAACAAAATTAGTTTAAGTAATATTCTTCTTTAGTTCAAACAGCAGATAATTTAATACTGAACATGTATTCCTTTTGAAAACTCGAGAAAACGCGTTTCAAAGTTCTGCTTGAGCATTCGGACCTGCTCGACGCTCGGCTACTAAAACTATTTTAACTTCTAAAATATGTCGAATGGACCACTGAAATTTTGAAGACATACTCTTGGATAGTTTAAAATAGATTTAAGGAAAAAAATGCATGTTTTGAAGCCACTAACGCAAATTACCTTAACCAATATGAAAATTTAAATATACATAGATATAAAAATATAAACGAATACCTATATGACAAAAAAATTTTCTTAACTGAAACAAAACATTCTATTATAATAAAAAAAAAACTGGCAAAATTAGCAGTCGACTATATATTTAATTTTTTTTTCCTTTCAAAAGCTGAAGGTAACATACGCAAGCCTTTCCGGTGATAAATATAACCATTCGCACTTTATTAAAATTTAGCAATATTTTTCTTCGGAAATATTTTAAACGAAACAAAAATTTTCCCACCCGTTAAATGGAAATTACATATACATGTTTTATATTTATAGGTAGTTAAATTTATTTGCTCATCCAACCATACAATTATATAGCAGTTAATATGCCTTAAAATCTCGTAGTAGAAAAATGTTATAGCCGTACGCACAGATACCTGCAATAAGTATCGCCAAGTGTGTTGTACTTATTTTTATGACCAGCAAATAATAATACTTTGGAAGTGATATTTCAACAAACAAAGCAGGTAATTTGCTAAAGATGGGCGTTGAGAAATAGTAAAATTTAAATACAACTTTCGGTGTCTAATGGACAATTTGAAGAGGCTATATTTATTATATATACCATATTCTCACTTGAGCTTGGTTAAAATTGTATATCTATTTGTTGATGAAATGTGACAGTTTAAGGATATTATACATTTTTATTGGCTTTGAAAAATAACTTTTCTAAAAAATTAAAGTAAATAGAAAATTTAAATAAATAAACAAAAAAGTTTAAATAAGTTCATTGCAAAAACGTTTGATGTACATATTTATATGAATTCAAAATACATGAAATCAATGTTATCAGATTTTTTTAGTGATTTCGCTATGTATGGCTAATGTATAGAAACTAAAAATAACAAAAAAAAACACTTCCGAGAAATTTTTGAACAGAACTAAAGTTTAAAGCCGACAATTTCATTGTTCTATTCATTTCTGTCTGTTTTTTTTTTCAAAAATAGCTAAGCAGACGCCAAATCCTAAATTTTCCTATCGAAAAAAGAGCTAAATTATAAGAAAAGGGTTAAAGTAGAAACACTGAATTGAATGTGAGCAAACCAAAGACTTAAGAAACGAACCTTTTTAAGGAATCATTTGAGGAGACGGCGTAGGTCCTTTCCTAAGTTCATATTATCGTGATTAAAGTTAATAAATTAACCACCTACATCATTTTATAAAAAGAAAAATGCATGCTACTAGATATAAAAATAGAACTATGTCGTTGAAAATAAAATAAATAAAATCGACATAAGTTGTTAGCCACTTGATAAATTCAATCGACAGTTCACCTTTTTTTTTTTTAAATTTTCTTAAACAAAAATGTTTAAATTAACAGAAATGATCTATTAAAAATATTATTGAATGAAGTTTTATCATCATTTGCCAACATGACAAAATCGACATTTGAGGGAGCCTAATTTCTTAGAAGCATAAAACTGATCCAACTCATTTCTCACAGTCATTTCGAAGTCAAACTTTTTACGATACAGATGGTTTTGAATGTAGTGAAACAAGTGGTAATCTGATGGTCACAAGTCCGTGCTCTAGAAGTCTGATGAGGAGATGTGATGATTTCCGAAAAAACTGTAATTTATAAATCTTATCTTGCTTGCCATCAATCTCCTCAAGGACCGGCATAAAAAAAATTTTGTGCGCACATTTCAACCGGTTCCTAGATATTACAGAAGTTAGAGTAGCGAACGCTATTGCAGTTAGAGTTCCATTTACTTGAAATTATTTTTAGCGTAAGTCCAACAGATACCGATTTATTAAAATTTTGAATAAAAAAAAATATTATTCGATTTGCTCGAACTTTTTCGGAAGTTATAGACCAGAAATGACGTGGTTGAAATTTGCTACTTATGTGGTTTCTTGCATCGATTAATAAATATAAATAAAAAGGGAGCCGTAATAGTGGAGTAGTTTACAATGTGTGCTGCCTAGTAAAAAGTCGCGTCGCCCCACAGCAGGGAATGTTAACACATCTGAGCGCACTTCTGACGAGAATATATATATGGTTATATATGGTACGTGTATGTATACAATATAAAATACTGTCTTTAGAGAGAATTTATGCCTAGTAGCTGGAAATTTGTATGACTTGCATACAAGCATAGAGATAAAAGTATGCAACTCTGTGCACTGCGCCATATTGTTGTATTTGAAGATTGAAGTAAAGGCTGAATAAGACTTTCACATTCTCTAGATTCCCAAGCATCGAGTAGAGTTCTAGATACCAGTGCATAGAACGCTGTGAGCAGCTCGATACTCGTCCGTTGCTCAACTGTTCAAATGATAGTTTGAAATTTTTGAAATTTTAATTTTGTTTGTCAAAATTTCTTTAGTATTTCAATGAGTTTTACACTTTGCATAAATAAAATTAAAATTATAGAAAAAGTTCTGGGAAAAAAGTAAATCTTTTTATTCAGAATGCTCGAAGCTTGAAAATTTTCGAGCAATGAGAATTGAACAAGTTTGCGAGTAATTGTTGCTCAAACGCTCAAACAACTCGTAAATGTTCAAACAAAATCATGAGCTCTAGTATCGAGTAAAGGGAGCATACTCGTCTCGATCCACACTCGTTAGATACTCGTTCGTTGCTCAACTACACGAATACTTTTTCTTGAAATATTCAAGCTTTCGAACAACTCGAGCAGCAGAAAAAATATTTGTAATTTTGATTGTATAGTTTTTTTTTAGAATTTCCAATGAATTTTACACTTTGTTTATAATTAATAAAAATTATGAGAAAATCAAAATTGTTCAAAAAGATTCGAAAAATTTGAATTTGAAAATGTGCCAAAAAAATCTTGAGCTATACTATAACTTCAATTGAATTATAATACAAATTTTTATTGAAAAATAGAATATCTTGCTAAATAAAAATGAGGTTTGTGAGCGGCTGAACTAGCTCCATACTAGTATTGTGAAATTAAAGCTACTAGTTCATAAGAGAATGAAAAGTTTTATCGGATATTTTACAGTATTATTATCCTTCGATATAGTGTTTGTGCAGTTAATATTACTTTTTTCGCAAAATATGATCCCAATTTTATTTCTAACACTGATTTTCTTATTCAAACACGATCTACATATGTAGATAAATTAGTTTATGCAAAAATATATGTAAGAACAGTGTATTGAATTTCCTTGAAACATTAGCATCGAGGGCGTTGCATATTTTTAATTTAATAATTTTTTTTTTCTTATTTTTTATATTCTCATATTAACTTATTTATCTCGATAACATTTGCTAAATGTAGCAAATGAGTCGTGAGTTTCGTCTACGGCGTGGGGCACGCACAAAACGTGCCAGCAAACTGACAAACGCACTTAAATAAAACCAAAACAAAATTTGCAAAAAAATAAAAAAAAATATGCACATATTTCAGCACATAAATTATAAGTGTATAGTAAATTAAAAAATAAAAAACATTCAACAGGGCCAACTGCTGTGTGTGTGTGTGTGTGTGTGCAAAATGCTGTGCGTCGCAATTGCGCGTATTTAAGCCGCTAAGTGGTCAGTCGCATAAATCGTTACACTGAATAATACATACATATACGTGTATGTAACAACAAATATTGTTATTATGAATAGGCATACGAAATCAAATGTATGACTTATAATTTTACACGCATAGTCACAAAGCTCTTTAAATTAAAAGGAAAAATAAAATTAATAAAAAGTCAAAAATAAAATTAAATAAAAGCGTTTTTATTAAAAGCGAAATAAAAATTTCTTATATCATTGCTCTAGATCTGCAAACATGTCATTAAGATGAAATACGACACAACAACAAGAGCGATAATAATAAGCAAAAAAATAAAAATAAAAAAATTGTAAAAAAAGTTAACAACAACGCATTTTTTATGCCTTTAAATGTATTTTTTTCTCACTTTTTTTTTAGCCAAAATTGCTGCGACAGCAGACATTTCGGCGTTGCTTTTTTACTTACAATTTCGACTGTGCAATGATTTGTAAATATACACACCCACAAACTCTAAAAAAAAGAATAAAAAAATAAGTAGAAAATAATAAAAAATATTTTTTCTTAGGAATTTTTGTCACTTATCTTTTTTGGTATGCCACTTTTCACTCAATTGACAGTTTATCACATTGCTATTAGTACTTTTTATAGCGTCTATTGTACGTTTATTTATATGCTTTTATGTGTGTTTTCTCGTTTCGTGGCGTCGAAACAGCGCGTTATTCAATTACGCCTACGCACTCTCTTTATATCTGGCTTTTATAAATGAGTGTATTTAAATGTTTTGACAATTGATGTCGTTGAATTTACATTTATACATATGTATGTACATATATTTATATATTTGAATTTATATACATATAATTATTGACTATTTTTTTTATCTATTACTTGCCGACCAGAGCTTCACTTCATTAAGGAGTTTTAATTCATAATAATTATCAATCGTAATCACAATTATGTCTTCGGCACTTGCCGAGTGTTCACAGACAAATGAAATTTATGAGCCAGTAATAATATAATTAGTTGTTTTAAAAACTCTTTATTCAAATTTTTCTCAACGAAGTGATTTTCCAATATCATCAAAGCAGTCATGATATTGAAATTTTTTTTCGTCGAATTTTTAATCTGATAATTTTTAGTTAGCTGTACTTGCTATTAAGGAGAACGGTTATGACATGGTTCAACTGATATATAAAGGTGCCCCAAAATTAACGCAAGCTTGGGATTAAATAGAAAATAAATAGAATTTAATTTTTCGATGCAGTCATAAAGTACATACATACACGTATATATAATTTGCACTTTATAACCGCTGAAGCGATTTTCGATTGAGTTTCTCCTCCAATTTGTGGTTTTGCGTCTTGATTTCTCTTCCAACAAATGGAGAGACCTACAGTTTATAAATACTAAGCCGCCTCCGAACGACTGATGGCTTTTTTAATGAGGAGCCTTTATTTCATGTCCGAAATACACTCTAGGGATGGACATTCTCTGCCGAGGGGCAACCGCAATTAGAAAATTTAACTTAATTTTTTATTTAAAATAATTTTCCATAACTTTTGATTGTTGGTGGCACCGGAATTTGAACCCGAGCCTTCCGAATATCAGTACGCAATGCTAACCATTCGGCTACCGGGGCCGAAAGCAAAAATTGATTAAATTTTTAGATAAGATACTCTTTAAATTACAAGCTTGTGATTAGTAATTTTCTCAATAAAAATTTTATATGTCTGAGTTTCAAAAAAAATCTCCAAAAACCATTTGTTAAGATATGAATTCCCAAAAACAGATTTGCCGGTACGATTTGCCGAAAATCAAACAAACGAAATAAGAGGGTGTTAGTCAATGCACTCGCTTTTATTTAAAAAGAATAATAATGCTACATATTAATGTTTAAAGTTACCTCAGAACAAAATTGTGTGTTGAAAAATGATAATAAATCAAATCCTGAAAAGATAATTCGATGGCAGATCCACTGTCTCTGTCTTCTAGAAATCACAAAACTGATTTTCGACGACCTTCCGTCTCACCTCTTATTAACGCATTTTGATTGGAAAAACACCGATAATAATCATTCAGCAGAAAGATGACAGTGGCCCGCTGATCAACACCAGTGGTACTCAAACTGTGGAAACTTGTGGCTTCAGCATCATTTATTACATTAAAAAAAATATATAGTTAGAAAAAATAGTATCAGTTTTTAACAAAGAGTTCAAGTAAAATTGGTTCCTTATATCTAGAATTGAAACAAATTTATGGAAATTGTGATATGGAATAAATTTTGATGGATTATTTTCACCCATAAAAAATCCTGCTTTTTATTCCGTATTATTTTTTAAACAAATACAGGAGCATTTGAGTGGTTAAATATGAGATGCAGCACCTCAGGAGAGTTTTTAACAATATTTTGTTTTTAATCCGATTTAAATCGTGTTTGAAATACTTATATGAAATTTGATTTCAAAAACAAACTTTCCTTTAATTAAAGCAAGCATTCAAAAATAATTTTGGTCTCAAGTTTTCAAACATTTTGCGTCAATATATAGCATATTTTATACTCATTAATAAAGTTCTTACTCTTAAGGAAATACATATATGAAAGGGGTTGGATTTTGCTTTTAAAGAATACTACTCAAAACAGTTTTACTTTATGGTAAATACTACAAATTGTGAAGGAATTACTCAACATTTTTCTGAAATATTTTTAAATAAATTTTGTTTCATAAATTCATAGGAATACTCAGTACTTTATTCCTTTCACACCCACTCATACGAAGTTATTCTATCCTTTTTAGTATATACCATATTTATTTTTATTTTATGTATACAAATAATTATTTTTAACTAATTTTGATCAAAAAATGGTATTTATGCTATTGGCGGTTACTAAAAAAAATAATGCGTTTGATAGTAAAGATTAGGCAAATACAGGATCATTTCATCAACATTAATAATATCCGATTTAATGGTATCACCTTAGTTAGTGCTTAAATGTATTGTTTTTTTATTCAAAGTTTTTATTCTTCAAAAAAATATTGGTTAAAGTAAAACTAAAATAAATAAATAATTTTCAGTTTCATGGATCACACATTTCTAAATCAGTATAGAATCGCAAAAAGCTTCAATAGGTATGCCTCCAAATATGCCAAAGACCCTCTTTCGATATTTGGAAGTTTTTAATTTTTTCAATAAAAAATTTATTTTTTGTTAAATAAATTTTTACTTTATTTTTATAGCACCTTATTCAAATGCATAAAATAAATTTAAGTTTAAAAATAAAAATTAAAATATAAAGAATAATTCCACAAACTATTTTTAAATATTTTACCCAAAATATTTGTATGCAAACATATTTCGGCCGACAACTACTTTAAATTCACTACAAGTTTTTACTTTAACAACTATTTTTAGATTATTTTTTTGCTATTTTTATTTTATTAAAACAAATAAAATATTGCTTTTTATTTTTATCTATATAGGTATATACAAATTCGTTAAAAGTGTTAATGCCTTAAATGTGCGCTTTGTGGTATGACAACTTTGTCTTGATACCACTATTTGCTGTTGCTATGGTTTTTGCATTTTTATTGGCCCAATTTGTTAAGTGACAGTTAAATTGCGCATAGAAATGACGCGCAATCAGTTGACGCTTAAGTGAATGAACGAATATACTCATAGATATATATAAAGGTAGATACCATAATAGAAAATATATTTGTATATACGGATTGTATGTACACGTGTATTATGTGTGTAAGTAAATTGAAAATATAACGGACAGTGCCTAATTTCAATTGATTTTAATGCAGTCAAATTAGAGCATCTGTGAAGTAAAACACATATAATCGGCGTTAAATAGTAACAAACTGTTGTTTCTGCAAAAAACAAAATCAAATATGAAAAAGAAGTTTCATGTATCGTTTGAAAAATTACTTGGAATAAATTTGAAATTCTCTATATAAAAAAACCAAAGTGCCAGAAGATACTTAAATATTTCACCAATAGACAAACATTTGCCATATTAACTGCTATGAAACATATTAGACCTAGTAAAAAATAATCCATTAGTTTAGTATTTTTGAAGGCTTTATTTACCATAGCTGTAATAGCTATTCTGATAGGACAACACAGTCAGATACTTAGGAGTCCCTATGGAAGATGCTGCAAAGTGGATGAGGAGCAGGAAATGATCAGCTATCTCTCTTGTGACTGTCTTGTTTTGAGCTGGCTAGGTTTTGAAATTTTGACACCCTATTTTTGGTTAGTCTATCGAATATAAAAGATAGCCTCCGTCAAAGTCTGAGATTTATTGAGGTTTATTAGATAATCAAAATGACTGAATAATGGTGATAAACAAGTTTCTGTGTCATCAAAATGGGTCTTAGATTAGTAGCTACCTCAATCTAAAATTCATATGAATAAGGAATCCAGAGACATTTTTTTTGAAAAATTAATATTACATATGAGGTCTTATCAAGTATACTGTGGCAAAGATTGATGTAGCTGAAAAGCTTTTCGATCTTTATCATTATGATCTCAGGTCTGCCAGACCAAGAATTGAAAAGATGTTCACATTACATCGAGCCTTGGGAAATACTTGTGAGTAAATATTTGGCCTCTTCGGTAATTTTAACTGTAAGACAAATTATCAGGAGAGAAAATTTTGTTTTGAACTCATATATATAAATATACAATTGGCGCCTTATAACCGCTGAAGGATTTTCGACCGAACTTCTCCTACAATTTTTGGCATAATCTTGATGTTTTAGCAAGAAATAGGGTACCTACAGTTTTTTCTCCGAACGTCGACTGGATGTTTATTAGATGTTTTTTACACACTCGGAGGGGTTGACAGCTGAGGCGACCGCAGTTAAAAAAAACCATTTTTTTTTTGTTATTTAAGGGAGGCTCCCTTTGAAAGTAGGTGTGAGCTTAGTTGATGTCTTCAATTGGGGCCTAGTTGCCATTAGAAAAGATAATGGACTAGGATGGCATATTTCTATATCCCAGTATATAAAATTTAAATAGACAAATATTTGGTAAATAGTTAATGAGTTAATTAATTTAACAAAGGAAAAAGTGAAAATTTAATAAAAAAAAAATTTAAAGTAAAAATATTTTAACTTAAATAACTTAAAGAAATTCAAATAAAAAAAAATTTCAATTTAGTATGTGAGAAAACTAAACTCAATAAACTAATTTTACTTATTTGTGTTTACAGAAATTTCATATAATATGTTTGTTGACAGAAATCGATGTACGGCTTTTCTTCATATAAAATATAAGCGACACACATATGCTTCCTTAGGTATTTATGTTGTAAACAAGTTTTTCGCTCAACTAATACTAATACTATCTTGTTTTACATATTTTTTTTTGCACAACTCTTTTCGGCTTTATTATTTTTATTATAAAATATGTGACAAATACCCAAAACATGTTATCGAGTAAGCGTGCAGAGCTTAACATTCCATTGAAAAGTAAAAATATACAGAGGAATAAGCAAAATAAATACATTTTTGAAACCAAAAAAAAAAAAAAAAATCCATGAAAATTGTTAAATTTTAAAAATGTGTATTATCGTTAAGGTATTTATTTGCAGTTACAGTCATTTGTGGCGTTCTTAATTTTAGCTTCAAAGAAAATTTATATTATAAACATATTTTAGATATATTTAGACTTTCAACACTTTGAAAAATACATTAATTACGCAAATCATTAACTAACGGCCTTAAAAACCAAATTTGAAAACCTTAAATTAAGCATAATTAAAATAATAAATTATATAAAATTCATTGCATGAAAACCATCAATAATCGAAATTTGTTCACACCAATTTTCCCTGAACGGCAATATGGACCGTTAACGGTCTATAAAATTATTAATTATGCGTGCGAATAAAAGCTAGGCATGAAAATGAAGTGAATCAGAGGCAAAAACAAAAAACAAAAATAATAACACAAAATCAACTCAAAATCGTAAACAGTTTAAATGAAAAAAAATAAATAATAATAATAAAACAAAATATAAAATAAGCATTTAATGAACTGAGCAAAATATGCCCATTTAACGGCAAATCTCACCGATTAACAACAACAATTACATGCGTGCATATATATTTCAAAAGCAAAAAAAAAAGAAAACCATACTAATTCAGAGCCCTTCGGCGTAAATCAGAAATATTAAATTTAGCACGAAACTCATTACAAAACTCACACACACACACACTCATTTATATATTTGTATAAATAAGACAAAAAAAAAACTCTATTTTTAATCATAGCAGCAATTTTAGATTCAACACGCCCAAATTATTATGCGTAAATTTAATCATACACGAAAGAGTTCATTTTTGGGCAGCTTTTTGTGGTTATTTACGGCCAACAACAAATTGGAACTGATTTTTCACATGCACACATTGGCATAATATATACACGTATATAGGCAGCCATAAAGCTGGCTAAAATATGCTAAAAGTTTTGTTGCATAGCAAAAGCTAAAATTGCCTATGACTGATTAATTGAGCGTTGCATTACGCGATTGATTGATTGATCGTCTCTGGTTGTTTGGTCGGAAGGCCGACAAAGGGAAAATATTACAATATATTAGATAGCGGTTTATTAAGAAATATAATTAAAAATAGTTTAATTTAGTTTCGATTTATGATTTTGCGTGCTATTTGAAAATGTTTTTTTTTTTTTTTGGTGTAGAAAAAGATTTTAATATTATTATATACATATATGTATATTACCTTATTTATAATATTGTTATATATGCACATATGTATGGTATAGGGCCATGTCATATTAAACATGATAAATAAAGCAAATGTGCGATCATTTCCCAATTGGCGTGTAGTTAGTTTTCTTCTTCTTTATTGGCGTTGGCACCGCTTACGCGATTATAGCCGAATCAATTATAGCGCGTCATTCATCTCTTCTTTTCGCTGTCTGGAGCCAGTTGGAAATACCAAGTGAAACCAGGTCACGCTGCACTTGAGCCTTCCAACGGAGTGGAGGTCTTCCTCTTCCTCTGCTTCCACCAGCGGGTAGTGCATCGAATATTTTCAAAGCTGGAGTGCTTTCATCCATTCGGATGACATGACCTACCCAGCGTAGCCGCTGTCTCTTCATTCGCTGAACTATGTCAATATCATCGTATAGCTCGTACAGCAGTTGCAAAACTTTTCTCTCGAATACTCCTAAAGCCGACTCATCAGATGTTGACATCGTCCATGCTTCTGCGCCATGTAGTAGGACTGGTATGATGCGCGATTTGTAGAGTTTGGTTTTCGTTCGCTGAGAGTGGACTTTAGTTTTCAATTGCCTACTTAGTCCAAAGTAGCACCTGTTGGCAAGAGTGATTCTGCATTGGATTTCCAGGCTGACATTGTTGTTGGTGTTAATGCTAGTCCCTTGATAGACGAAATTATCAACGACCTTGAAGTTATGACTGTCAACAGTGACGTGGGAGCCGAGTCGCGAATGCGATGACTGTTTGTTTGATGACAGGAGATATTTCGTCTTGCTCTCATTCACTACCAGACCCATTCGTTTCGCTTCTTTATCAAGTCTGTAGAAAGCAGAACTCACGGCGCTATTGTTGAGGCCAATAATGTCGATAGCATCGGCGTACGCCAGCAGCTGTACACTCCTATACCTTCTCTATTTAGCTCTGCATATCCAAATATTCTTTTTCTCTTATTTAATATTTTCTCAGGGCTTTCCTTACAGATTGTAGAGCATTATTATTCCAAATAATTTATTGATTTACATCTATTAATTTTAATGTTACCAAAGTGCTGACAAAAATGGATAGATTCAGGGTAGCAGGTCCTTCTGATCGTAACTTCTGCTTTTTAGGACCATAATTCTTTCGGCTGTGTAATCAAAAAGGTTTTGCGTTGGCACCTGCGCAAAATATTCCGGAATTTCTTGAAATTTGAATTAGTCTGTTAATAGTAAATATGGGGAATAATATCAGAGCTACGAACTTCAACAAAAATGACAATACTTCTCCAGGATTAAGGATAATAATCATCTGAGATTTTCGATCTCCATTTTGTTCTTTCCCGAGAGAAACAGAAGAAGCATATAATAAGTGCTGCATTGAAAAGTCTATGGTCCATGTAAGATGCTTTATCCAAGGTTATAATAATCGCCCCTGAAAGCCATCTTGACTGATTAATTTTAAATCTTGATATCATACGGTTGCATACAGGCAAATAAATATTTCTTGACTTGTAAAACTCTGAACTTTTCCATCAATTTGAGGAACTACTTAAGTATTAAATGCTGAGTAATAGTCATATTTGCTTTAACGATCTCTTTGAACAGAAAGATATGAGGGAAAATATATCTCAGAAACCACTGGGCAATAGATAGAACTCGATAAGGTTTGATATATATAATTGCAATGCTGTAATATGAACACGAGTTGAATATGGGCGCAATCAAGGAACAATTACTACTTTGCTCTATAAAAATAACATTTTCTTTTCCAGCCCCTGGGACTGTAGTCCTACAAAACATGTATGAAATAGATCTTGAAATAAACCTACGTCCCATGTAACAAAATTTCTTTAACCCATCTGTGGACTTAAGGAGTAAAGCCACTCCCAAGGTTGAAAAATAGACTCATTTTTAAAAATTTAATTTAGGAATATGGGAAAATGAATAGAATTTCTATTTAACCATTTGATTGAACATATATTGAAGTATAACAAAATATTCTTTAGTTATTATTTTGTTACAAAATGGCGGTGATAAAGTCCATTATTCAATCCATGTTTTTTTGAAAGGCTTCCACGGGCGTACCGATTTCTTCTACAGGATAAGACCTAGAATAGAAAAGCAAAAAGTTTTATCATCTGCAAACTATGGTCTTTAGAAGTACGTACGGATTTATTTTTTTAACTATTTTTTGTGAAAGCGGCACAATTTTTTTAAAACGGTTGATTGTTGACTAAAAAATACGCACTATTTTATTAAAAAAAAAAAAAATCGAAAAACGGCTACATACTACTAAAAAAAAATTTTTTTTGAAGCTACCATCAATATTTCAGATAAATCGATGCAATAGGGTCCGAATAATCTGTGCTCCCAGTTTGAGGACTGTGACTATGTGAAAAGCTTTTTTTTTTTGTTGAGAATTATTTAGTAAAAGAAATAGATTTGTTTGAGAAATATGACTCTCTTTCATTCTGTTCCCCGCATATTTCATAAAATTGTTTTGTTTTTTTTGTTGTCTGTCGCTTACCATGTTAATTGATGAATATCAAGGAAAACTTTAACTGACAACAAAGGTGTCATTTTGGCATTTGTCATGCGCCATCAGATTAAGAAAGAGTCGAAGAAAAAGTAGAAGCGACAGTTGCTAAAGAAGATGAGCTGTTTGGTGACTGAAGAAAGAAAGTGCTAACTGTATGTTGTGCAGCAATACATATGTATGTGTTTGTTGCGTATGTGTGCATGTATGTGTGCATGTAAGCTACATAAGGCAGACAGGCAACAGACAGACAAACGGTCCAACCGGACAGGTCACAAAGCGTACAATGTATGTGAATGTGTATCTGTTTTTGTGTGCGTCTGAAAAAAATTCACTTACGATTTATTATCTTCCTTTTTTTCACCAAACGGATAGTACATAAGCACATCTTCATTTGCTGGCATATGAATAAGTATGTACGAGCCATACTTAGATGGTTGTGTGTGTGTGTGTGTGTGTGTGTGTATGTGCGCATACAGCAGCCAATGTACGCGTACATTTGAAATTTATGTTATACGCATAGCCTGTTGAACCAGCCTGGTTGCCGCCGACGCCGCTTGCTGTTTGCCGTTTACCATTTGCTTGTTATTTTATTACATGCCACCTCTGGTTTTTACTTTTTTCCTTCTTTCAACGCGCTACCAACAGTACAGCACGGCTGTCATGTCGATACAAGTATCGATAAATTCTCACTATGTCATCTCGTGTCGTTTTGTTTGTCTTTATTTTGTGCATTTTACATTTAATTCTTTTTATAGTTTCTTTTTTTTCAATTATATATTGTATTTATATGGTATGTCTTTGCACTTACTCTTTGTCTGTATGAAAATAAAAAAATCATAAAAATAATAATATTAAATAAAAGCCATCAAAACATGATAATAACAAAGGTGTTGGTTGGGAGAAAGAGGAGATGGCGTTCGAAAAGCTTTAGTTTGACTGGAACACGTTTACATATGTATACGTAAGTACATACATATACTCGTATGCACATAGATGGATGAAGTATTTTATTTACGACTACACGAAATGTCTATTTTCCGTTATATTAAATGATTATTTTTAATTTAATATGCGTGAAAAGGTTATAACATTAGCGCACTAAGCGTTTTTATTGTACTTTTTTAGCATTGCTATTTAAATTTAAATCTCATTTTCCATTGTAATAAGTATAAATAATAATAACATTTATAAATTTTACTTAAATCCATTTTACTTATATTGAAAATGTTGCATAAATTTACTCATCATTATTAATATCTGAGTAAAGAAAATTGGAAATATAAGTGATATTAAATTTATTTATTATTATTTTAACATCTGTCAAGCTCAACTGGCAAACATGTTTTGTTTTAGCTAAAAGTCAGACACTACAACTTAAAATATGCCATTACAAAAATTTATTTGATTTACTCATCTCCGTGTTTTGTGCTTTAAGAAAAGGATATGATGCACACAATCGTTCAACTACTCAAGCAATTGGTAAAATTTGAAAGAAAGTTAAAGAAACTAGATCGATTAAAGATATTGTAAAGCATCGTTCTACTCCAAATATCGCTATTGTAAGTGAAAATGTAGCCGAATACCCAAATGTGTCAATTTCTCCACGTTCTCAAGAGCTGGTACATTCTTAAGGACATTATGGCATATTTTACTCTTGAACTTACGCCAACATCCACATAAAGGACAGCTCACATAACAACTGAAGCCAGCTGACCATTCACAATGTTGTGCCTACGTCGACTGGGAGCTTGAACTACAAACAGTGGACGGCGGTTTTTCGAATACTGAAGAAAATTCAGTGATGAGATACAGTTCCAACTCTGGGGATATGTAAATTAGCCGTGTTGTTGAATTTGGGACTCCGAGAATGCTCACATAATTGAAGAGAGGCCCTTACACCCAAAAGACAAAATTTACTGTCTGGTGCGCTCTTTGGTCCGGAGGTTCGTTTGGACCTTACTTCTTGGAAAACAGCAATGGCGAGACTGTCGCTGTCAATTCAAAGCGTTATGGTCCTATGGGTACCGACTTTTTTTATTTCCAATGGAAAAACACTACTTGAACAGTATGTTGTTTCAACAAGTTGGCGCCACGTGCCTCACAATGTAAGTGAATGTGGGTTTATTACGAAAGAAACTTGCCGGCCACGAAATCTCCCGTCGCACAGTGGCTGAAATGTTTGATTTAGCGTCGTTTAATTCATATATTTTAAACAATTTTTGTTTTAACATATTTTACATTTATTTTAGTAAACTACATATGTAACTACACATATAATTTGGAGAAAAAAAAATTTTCCGAAAAGTTTTTTTTTTTTTTTAATTTCAAAAAATGTTTTCAACTTTCTTTTTTCATTTTTTTATTGTCTAGTTATTGAGTCCAACTCTAATAATAATTAAGTACAAAAAACAACAGATTCTGATGGTTATCTTGATAAAAACTGTTATTTTTCTCCTTAATAATTGGCGCTTTGTAACCGCTGAAGCGATTTTCGGCCGAGCTCATCCTCCAATTTGTGGTTTTGCGTCTTGATGTTTTTCCAACAAATGGAGGAACCTACAGTTTATACTAAGCCGCCTCCGAACGACTGATGGTTTTTTTTAATGAGGAGCCTTTATTTCATGTCAGAAATACACTCAGAGGGGTTGACATTCCCTGCCGAGGGGCGATCGCAATTAGAAAATTTAGCTTAATTTTTCATTTAAATTAGATTTCAATAACTTTTGGATGTTGGTCACACCGGGATTATTGTATTATCATATAAAACAGACCTAATGAGTTTTCTTCCAAGTTTTTTTTCATTGGTTTCATTACATAAAACTTTTGAAATATCTTCATCAAAATTATTTACTTGAGCTTGTAAGCTCACATTTAAGTGCACCGATAATTTAGAAGGTAATAAAGACTATCGAACTAATCAGTGCGGTATTAGTTATCGATTATGAAATATTTTTTTGGTATTTCAACATTTCGAAATTTCAATTAAACGACGCTAATTCACTCAATTCGGCCAATTTGCGTCGTGGCGATGTTAATCGCTTGCCGAGGTGGTGCCATTTGACATTGTTGGGTTTTTTATGAGTCTATGCGTATAATCCTCTAACTCTTGTGTACTTGAAAACCAACATTCATCAAGTTATGGCTGAGATACCACCTAATATATGCCAAAAAGTGGTCGAAAATTATCTCAAATGGATCGAAGTTTGGTAAGATAAACGAGGCGATCATTTTAATATAATATAGTGCCTTACATACAATGTCAAGGATCAAACTCTGTAATAAAAAAGGAACTTCATGAAAAAGAATTATTTTAAATCCATTTTATTTACGTTCGTTTTCGAAAACATAAAGTTCATAACAATGTACTGAGAGTTTAACCGCATTTCCGAGACTCAAATATACAAAAAAAATTGTATAGGAAAATTTTTTAATGAAAAATTACCAGCGTTAAACTCTTTTTTTCTATAAATAGGAAATAAAATCAAATGATTGATTTGATTTTTTCGAAATAATTGGTACTTTAGAGTAAAAGCATGGTATTCCCAATGAGATCAGTACGACCTTTGGATTGAGAGAATATTGCTTAGCAATATTTCTTGATGTAGCCCAAGCTTTTAACAAGATACATCATTTGTATACTAGATACAAAGAGACAAAGTTAACTTTGCCGATACCATACTGGTAATCGGTTTACACAAAAGGTAAGGGAATTCATCTCAGAAGAATATCAACATATAAGTCCAGCATTTCTCAAAGAGTCGGCTTTGGAACTAGTGCTAAATGTTTTATTTACTGCAAACATTCCAACAATATTTAAACATTTAACACTGATTTGGGTTTTAGACGAATTCAGTCCGAAAATATGCAAATTTAAATAAAATTTTGTTAATATATAAAAATGAAAATACAGTCTACTTATTATTATAGATTAGGTCCAAATCTCATGAAACTCTTTTATTTATTTTTATCACTTATGTATGCTCTTTTGTCGATCTTCAGCCTTGTTCCAGTTTGGCCACTATATTTCGGATTTTAATTTTGGCTTAAATAATATTTGCCAACTGTTTGATAGTTTGAGTAATTTGTATAAATGTACGATGTATTATATAGATTTATACTGTTAATGTAGTGATCAAAAAGGCGCCTGAATTTGTTGATCGAATTGATGACAAAAAAGCTTTGTTCTGAAATAAAATTCCTAAATTTGAAAAAAAAAATAAGTCCAAGGTATTAAAAATAACAACCTAAGCGCCATATAGTGGGACAAAACTCTCGTAAAAATAATATTTTCGTTGTTGAGAAAAAAATACTTTTAAATATGAGCTTAATATAGTAATATGTGCAAGCGGTGGTACTGGTTCTACTCTAGCGTCATCTGGCGAAATCATTTTCCGATCATCAGGAGAAATGTTTTTTATTTCAGCGTATTTTATTTGAAACTAGCATACTAATAAAATTTGAATATTTCAAACAATTAATGTGATGCTACATTTCATGGAGAGGAGTACTTGTTAGCATACCCAAAACCCCCAATGTTTTGACTCCACGGATAGAAAAAAAATGGAAATTTAAAATAAAAAATAAAAATTTTGAATTTACGCAATCCCGGGCATTGGATCTTGCCAATCGAGATGTTTTGTTATACTATTCTAAATAACTTTCTTTTATTATTTCTATCAGAACAATTTGAACGTTCACAGTAGAGGCAGAAAATCCTAATCCTTATCCCACTGTCTTTATCTCTTTCATCTAGTAAAAAATAATTATATTTTGTATTGAATTGTTAAAATTTGTTGACCAGTGTATTTTTGTATATAAAACTACGCCCGCAAATTAAATCTTCTCTAATTAGCTGCTTAAACATCCAATTATATATTTATGTATGCAAGTGTGTTGCGCGCATATGCATGCATATTAAAAAGTTATTAATAATATTTTATCGAGTATGAAAAATAAAATACAACTAGAAAACATGTGAAATTTGCTCCATAGCTCTGTCGCAGCTGATTAATATGAAATTTGTCGTTAAAAAGTGTGTAGTAAAATTTGTTTTTATTGCACAATAAACAATAAATCAATATTTACGATTTTTTTAATTCTCATTTTGATTTTTTTTCGAGGTAGTAGATGCGCGTGCAACACTAATTCCAGCGAAAAGCGAAATGTTGTTGTTTTATGCCTTTGCCAGAGTTGTAATTCATATGCGAAGGAAGATCCTAATGATTAATCTCATATTGCCTTATTAATTTTCGTGTAGTTAAAGTTGGATACAGAAATTAATATTTAAAATTTTTTTATTACTATTAAAAAAAAATCGAACTCTTAAGAAGTAAAGTGTTAAAACAACAAAAGGGTGTTTTAACTACACAAACTTCTGAGAAAAAACTCAATCAAAAGCGCAAAAACCAAAAAAAAATATGAGTTACTGGTAACTGAAAAATATGTATGTACGTTTACTTGCTGCTTTTATTCCCAATATTGATGAAGTTGTTGGCGCTGAAGATTTTAACACGCTTGACACTACTCTTAATCACAATTAACACGTCGGTTGTTAGTTTATGTTGTAGTTTCATGTGTGTTTATATACACATTTGTTTATGATTATAAATATGTATATAGCTCTGTCAAAGAATTTTTTATTGCTTATTTTAAAATTTTATTAGTTCTAGCGCTACTTGTTTCTATTAACACCGGTTGCGATTAATTATAAAAAATATGCTTCGCCAAAATTATAATATTTTTTTTCAAGAAGACCAAATAGTAATCATAATTTACCGCTTGAATGTTTTGTGTATTTATAAAGATACCGTAACCAAATATATGGAATTTTTCGATTCAAAAGGGCTTAATTGACAACTTCAGTTTTAGAATTCAAATATATTTTGAATATAAAATTTTGTTTTACATAATTCTCACATAATATACGGTTCTTATTACTAAATATATTGCGTGTGAGTTTATATTTCATGCATACATATTTAGGGGGGAGGGGTGTTCATAAATTATGTAAACACTCTCTTACACTATGATTTTAAGCCAAGACAATATCGTAGCGATAATTTAAAAATTTTAATCAATTACAATAGTTTAAAACATTTGGAAATATTATCGTTAAAGCAGTTGTCAAAATAAAGTTTATTTCATTTTTAGCCGAAACGAAAAGCTGTCATTAATGTTAAATCGTTAACATATAATGTTAAATAGCTAACAGATAACGCTAAATCATTAACAGACAATGTTAAATCGTTAACAGCTGATGTTAAACGATAAAATTGAAGTTCGCTGTTAGTACACATCACAACAAACAGCCTTTCAAAACTAATAATTTCCATATCGAGGGTTTTTGTCAGGTCCTACATCGACCGTAAAGCTTACTACACTTTCTGAAATTCGAATTAAGTCTTTATATGCACCCAGATCATATAACTTATACATACTATCAATGAATGGTGTACAAATACTTATGTAAAGCAAAGAGTTTGAAATCTAACCGTTGTAAAATGCCTAGCTACACCCAAATTTAACTGCGATACTCTTTCAATTTTAGCAATTGTTCGTACTTTAATAATATCAAAAACAAGTTATGGAATTTTTCTCAATGTATATGCTAATGAATATCTTTTAAATACAGTTAAATCACAAATTTGCGCTGCAATAAGAACTGCTTTGGATGCATTACGCCATACACCAACCGCAAATATATTTTCTGAATCAAAAATAATGAACTTTGAAAACCACAGAGACTTAACTACACCTAAATTGTTTAAAGCAATTATTACAATTATTACAATATCGGTAAGAACCTCAAAAAGAGGAAAACTCTTCTTAAAATTAAATCAGCTTTAAGTAGAATTATAGAACAATGCTCAGCACTAGACATGCCCATAAATCTAACTACAAATAGTATCTCCAATTTCCCCTCCTGGTTATTTAACCCAAAAACAATTATCCCTGCACTACTTACCCTACAAAAGTCCAACACAAATCCCCTTCAGTTTCAGTAGATGTTCAGCGAGATCAAAAGTAAATACCATAATTACACACTCATTTATGCTGATGGATCCAAAACCAATCACAACACTTCATAAAGCGTAACCTCAGAAAATAGAATTATCAAAACATCAACTGTTCCATACTATACGTGTAGTTGAATATACTCAGCTGAGAATGCTTCGCTATATGTTCAGACTCACTTTCCTCTCTTAATTCTATAGCCATCATAGAAATAATAGTTACCATTCCACCAAAATCAGAAATTTTATATCACAGCACTACCCAAAAATCATATTAATATAGGTGCCTGGACATACAAATCTATCTGGCAACAACCAAGTATGAGTACAGAAATATACAAACCTCCTTGATGTTAAAAACCATATTAAGCAATATGCCTCGAATGTAACCTAATCAATAATTGGTACAAAAGTATAAATTACTTCTTACATTAATTTCAAAAAAACTCTTAACGACTCGACGTTATAAAATTCTAACGCCTTAGACTAGGACACATCAAACTAACACATGGGCATCTTACGAACAACTATAAACACCGCGACTGCTGCTTTCACGCGTGAAATATATACTCCACGCGGACAGAGAAGTATTCCACAATTAACCATAATCCACACAAAAAATATGGTCCCATTTACATTGCGATGTCCTGGGGCTGGACCACATAATTCCTCTCTGCATGACACCCGAGTAATATATGAAACTAGTTTTGAAACTAACCCAAAAAATAGTCCACGGAGTACCTACAGTGGATTATATTATGGAGTATATTCGAAAAATGACATTCGGACATAATTTATAGTTTCGAATACACTTTGCTTTGGTTGAAACATACATACAAACATACATTCTAATATAATCTGTATCATAAAAACTTGTATTAATGTTTTTAATGCCAATAAAAAAATGAAAACAGTAAAATTTGCGCTTATATGAAGTTATATTATCAACATATGCGCGTCCTCTATATGTAGGTATGTACCAGCAGCGCTCACTAACGAAACAAAACTGACTCAATTTCTTTTTCACACATTTTTTGTATACAAGTAAAAATCTTACCTCTCAGTTCCCTCAGCAGATTCAATCCTCTTAATAACCTCAAAAGGACAGATATTGTATTTTACATGAGATTTAAACAAAGGAATCTAAACATAAAATGTAGATATGTAAATAAGTATTGAGCTTAAGGCCTAACAGCTGTAGCTCCCAAGCAAATAGCATATAAGGTTTATGTTGTAAGCTATATTTTTATATATGTATAATGAAATGAAAAATTAACATAAATATGTTTGTACATATGTTCGGACATCATACATATATGTATATATGTATATATATGTTATTATCTATAGGTCCTTGCAACTTTTTGAACTCATAGAATTTATGCACCGCTTTGGCTTCATAAATATATTATTTTATATGCGTAAGTGTGAAAGCCAGAGGAAAGACTCTCAAATATACCTATACATACATAGACTATGTAATGAGCTTAGTTTAGTATACTTAAACTAACAGTTGGGTACAGATAAATTTTCGTTTTAAAATTGCCATAAAAAAGCGGATAAATATTTTCCACTGATATGGCTTTAATAAAATTCCTCGAGATTCCGGTTAATAACAGATTAACACTTTTTTCGTGCTGCGGCTGGCACATTTGTATGACCCTCTATGGCACTTATCCCTAATGCTGCAACTACCCATCTTACAAAACTTCCAGCCCATAGCAACCTATCTTATGAGAGCGCCACGTAAGTAAAAAGTTGTCACCGCTTGCCGAAGCCATTATTGACGGTTGTCCCACAGAAGATACTCGTGTTTGTATACTCTACAATATTATGGTGTTATGTTATGGCCGTGCGGTATGTTAGATGGGAAGTTGCAGCATAAGGCCTCTCTACAAAAAATAACCCATCGGAGCCAAATTGCATCTGCGAAGCAACCAGCTGATTTCTCCCTTTTGGCTAGTTATGATATTTTGGAACACCATGCGCAAAATATCGGTTGTAACATTTGCTGTAGTACTATTGGATCCACGAATCGTTCAAAACATTCTCCTAACATTTAGCAAAAAATGGATGTAGCATTGGTTTCCTGGTTACATGTGTTTTTTTTTTCTTAGCCTCAAATGTGGTTGTTTCGATTGTTAACGTAGTTGCTGATGTAAAAATGAGCTTGCGGAAGAGATGATTTCGCAGTCAAAATGCTCATATTCTGCCAGTCCGTTTTCGGAAACTTAAGCCTCTGATAGATTCAGACTTCAGTTTTAGCACCAAATGAAATTTTTGAGGTACTATACCGATTTTTCAGTATATCATGCGTCAGGAAAGCACAAAGTTATTTGCTCTTGTGGTTCGAGTATATTTTGAGCCAAGCAACAGTCAGAAATATTTTCATCTGATGACCCGAGTGCTTTATCCGATAACCAGGCAGTTTAACGAACTCGCTGCACAAACTGATCCGCAAACTGCCTGCGAGGTGAGATATTTTCGCCCGAACTTCCTGAGCAGTTTTCTTGCTGATGCGGTTGAAGACTCACCAATTTGGAAATAAACCCGCAGTATTTCCCAAATTTCTTCAAACGTAAACTTAACGCCAAGCCTTGTACTAAATACTGAATACTTGACACATTGGCAATGTCATTGAAGATGACAGAAGAAGAAGGCACAGTCTTTAAATGTTTAAATCTCAATAAAACTTCGTAAAGGGTCATAAATATAATCGAATATCATACAAGAGCTGAGAGATAAACGTTTACATTTAAGCCTCAAAATGGGCAAAACTCCAAATGGTTGGAAGCACATTAAAGAGGCATCAAACAACACAAGATTTACTCAGTTTTTTAATTGTGTTGTTTATTCTTTTTGATTGGAAAACTTAAACTTAGCATCATCGAAAACTCACATAGGGAAATATTTGCAGATTACTACATTGAATCCACTAATTTGCTTTTTAAGAGTCTAACTTCAAGCTTAAAGTCGAGAACTTCCAAGGCCCTCATCCAATATCTCCTTATTTTGTCCACTTCATAAACTCAGATGGCTCACCGTGTACCTTTTGCTTAACGAAAAAACATTTTTTGAGAAAAATAAAATAATTAAATTAATTTAAATCATTAATACCTTATTTTGCATATTTTTTTACTATAAATATTTCGATTTATTTTAAAATCTTCTAGAAAATGTCGAAAGAAATTTCAATTTATTTATCAAATAAATATATGTATATTTGCATGTGAACTAAGCGCCCGTTGAACTTCTAGTAGCACTTGTATTAGCGCTTATCATTTCCTCGAATCTCCGATTAACGAAGAGATTTTATCAGAGCTTCAGTGCAGCAACACAAATAAAAAAAATATTTAACACACATTCGAACGTTCGTTAAATAGATAAATGGTTAAATAGCATGGTATAGGCCTCTCCAAAAGCACCTGTAAGCTCAGTGTATGTACAATACATTTGTGCAGGCATTTTAAAGATTCACATCATCATAAATATTTTCTCACTCGATAAATTTTATAACCTAAAATCTCTCTATGCACAATTAATCATTTTAATTATCTAATTAAGCACGACGACGAGTTTTTAATTTGAAATACATATAAACATACATACATACAATATATGCATAAACAATTTTATAAAGATGTGCGCAAGCATAAACCTTAGCGTTAATTTATATCTCTGCTAGCAAACATACTCGTACATGTACATACATACATATGCATTAATACGTACATATGCGCGTATTCGGAAACATAAATAAAATGTACGTTTGTTGTAGTTTCACGGGTAGAACGACTGAATGCTGGTTATGTTAATATGTTTAGTTTTATTATTTATTTATTTATTTATTTTTATATATTTATGCCAAAGAAAGAAAGAAGAATTATTTATAGTTGCACGAGTCTTTTTATTTTACTCTCAGCTTATTTATTAACTGATTAATATGTGAATATTTAATTTTGACAGATTTATGATTTCCAAGCATGAGTTCTACAATAGTATAGATTCACACGTGCTGCTTCTTTAAAATTTCAATATTTATTAAATTTAACACTAAATTTTTAGGCTTAAAATAAGAATTTTTGAAATATTTCTTTTTGAAATATTCATAACAAAAATTCCTACTTAGTTCAAAACAAAATCGAGAGAGATAAGTAAGCACGAAATATTTGGAACTATTGTTGAATTGCAAATTGGCATAGGAGCTCGTTGTGGAAGAAAGAGTGAAGAAAGCATCAACAGCCTTATATACAAAATACTCTCATACTGTATCTATGTTGCATTTGTAGTATAGTGAAAAGCTTCTAAAACAACACCATTTACAGTCATTTATTCGATTTTAATACACCACCGGCCAACTTAACAAGTGTAAATGAGGCATTCATAACTGCTATGAAGATATTCTAACGTAGTATAGTGCTATAATCCTTAAGATAGAGCTTAAGGCCTAGTAGCTATAGCTCCCAAACAAATAGCTTATAAGATTTATGTTGTAAGCTATATCTTATATAAATAAATAAATAAATCCTTAAGATAACGGAAATACTACCTGGCTTTGAAAACTTTTGGCAGCTACAATAGATGAAATGAATGCAGTTTACGATGCTTTAGTCCGGTCCTACTTTCATATACTACGAAGTCGATTCAGAGAACTGAAACATGCACAGCAAGCGTTCGTTTATTGTCAAGCCCATAGACTTTGGGAATAAAGTAAGGGCTACAAACTAATAAAAATCAGGCTAAACTTTTACGAGTGACAAAGAGGCTCATGGTATTATTAACGTCGCATACCTTCAAATTTAATCTGACTGGGATCGAGAACAAAAACAACAAATACAGGGAATGTACTGAGATAACAGATATAAATATTAATTTCAACACAAATAACCAGGGCAAAAACTAAATAATTGTTTTCTCATAAAATATTCTGCACAAAAATCTTTAGTTCAATCAATCCCTTAATCTCCGACTTGCTGACATAACATCGGCCAAATTGAAAAACCAAACTGTACAAGTCACTCTTCATTCTCGGCCTGTTGGATAGTGCAGTGGCTTGCATGAAGATGTCATCTGATCGTAAAAAAATACAATAAAATAAAGTTTGATTTTCACTACAGCTTTTTTTAGAAAAATCGAGAGCCTGAATTAATAGTCAATCAAACGCTGAGAAATTCTAGGTAAATCCTTCTTATCCTATAAAACAATTATCACCATCTTAGCCGCCATACTCAATTCTAGCTTCTTTTCCTTAGGCTTGGCAAGTGTTAAAAATATTATACGTGATATTAACTAATAATGAAGCACGAATTAAAAATCACGTTTACTTTTGTTCAGCTTAACTATGCTGTTCGTACCTAATGCATTTCCACGCAAAGCTGCAACGAAATGATAAATTTCGCTTTGATTAAAAAATTCCAATGGATTCGGTTGAAAAATTTGGAAATGTTATCATTAAAGCAATTATCAAAATAAATATTATTTCGATCTTACCCGAAACGAAAAAGCTGTCGTTACTGTTAAATCGTTAACAGATAATGTTAAACGTTAAAATTGTAGTGTGCTGTTATTATCATAGCAGGCAGTCGTTTCGTTAGTAGAGCATCTATGTTTCTACGACATGCGTTCTAAAATTGAAAAAAAAAATAATAATAATTATAATGCTCTTAGCATATTTTACAGTATTACTTGAAAAACTTTATAACAATTTGCCATCAATAACTTACTCATTGTCTTCTAATTGTGTTAAGTTTTATTAGAATAATTGAGTAGCAATTAACTAAGTGGGTGCCTGTGTGAACGGCTAGCTTATTCCAAATCGGTCACAATTTACCAACATTACAAAAATTTAGTTTTCTTGATCCGGTTATAATTTTTTTTTTTTTATTTAAAAAAAATCATGTTGGAAATTACTTTGTAAATTCAGGTATTTCTTTCATTAAAAATACGTACTAAATATAAGATTTTTCACAAATTATAGAAAAAGATTAAATTAATATTGGTAAATTTAAGCAGCTAAAAAAAACTTAAGTTTGAAATATAACAAATAAATTGTCAATAAATTATATAATAAATTGATAACAAAAAAAAAATTATAAAAATATCTAATAAAGACAAAGTTCAAGTGAAGTCGGATATAAAAAATTTTAAACATACAGTCGTAGTAATGTATATATACACACATACATATGGTACATAAAATAATGTGACATATCGCATTTTAATTTATAAGCACAGCTGCTTCCTGTCGCACTCACAGCCAATTTAGCAGTTTTTGCATAATTTATAAGAGTTATTTGCCATGCGAGTAGGCAGTTTATAAATTTGTGATATTTGTTTTTTTTTGGTTTTGTTTTTGATTTTGTGTTTACTTTGGCATTATAAATTTAGTTAGTACATAAACAAGTACTACTATGTCTCTATGGTGACTACAAGTAAAGCCGGAAACGGCACAGGCTCCAGCCTAACTGTGCGAGCATTTCTTATACACTTGTATTAATTTTCTTGTCACCAAACTCATGCACATACACACATACACATACTGCGATACACTCGTACTGCGGACATATCGCACATACACCTGCCAAGCAACAACTTATTCAGGTTTTGTGACACTAATTAATTTTAGAATAATAATAATTATCATAAATAATGAGGAAATAACGCGTATGTGTGTGTATGTGTAAGTAGTGTAGTGTGTAGTTTTAGTATAAATTGATAAAATGCATTTGCCTTATTTGTGTATTATGCGTTAATATGAAAATTAAAATATCGTTATGGGCAATAGTTTAACAAACTTTTATAGCAATTATTTAAAAAGAAAATTTGTGAAATAAATTATATGTTTGTAATGGTTTCAAAAGTTAAAAAATATTTTTGTACTTGAAAATATTGCTAATTTTTCTAAATAAAAATGTTCGTGTGCCGATAAAGTGAAAATAAGAAAAAAAAAGATTTTTGAATTTCCAAAAAAAAAAAATTTTTGTAAATATTTTGGCTAAGAATTTTAAAATATTTACGTGCATAAAATTTTTTATTGATTTTTTTTCGGAAAAAATGTAATGCATATTGTATAAAAATTCAAAATAAAATAAAATATATTTGCTTTTCTAACAAGGCAGAGCGGTGCACATTAACTGAGAATTCTCTGCAATATTTTGCATTCCAATTAGTTTCGAATAAAATGCAAATTCGTGTTGGAATTAATGCGCATGCAATTGTAAAATCATAGAAAATACTGGATATGCTTGTTGTAACTTCAAATATACATATATAAATATGCATAAGCAATAGCGAGGTGTTCTTTAAATGTGAAATAAAATAAACATCAAACATCAGATAAACATAAAATGCGATGAAATAAAAAAAAAAACAAAAACAAAAAAAAATCAAAAAATCATCTTAAGCGTGTATCTATAAATCAAAGCAAGTGGCGGATTCACAGCAAAGCATTTACACTTACTTATAAATATTAATATCCAACTCGTTTGTGACGCATTGGCAAAATAATTTATACTAAATAAATAATTTAATTGAAAGCAAGTTTTTAATAAAACTCTGTTTTAAAAGTCTCTTTGCATAGATCATAGAACTAGATTTTCGATTTTCAAGATGTTTTGATGATAACTTTAATTTTCTTATAAACTTTTTTTATGTAAACTGGTTACAAATTTACAAAATCAAAACTATTTAACAATCAAATTGAGGATTAGCCTTTTTGATAGTTTCGAGAAAAAATTTTAACATTTTAAGTAATGAATTAAATTTTTTTTAATTTTTTTGTATAAAGGTGCTTAATTCATATTATATAATCGGTTATGTAGTTTAATATACTATGATACTAAGCTGGTATATCAAATATTAAAAAAAAATGCACAGAAAGAATACATTACAAAGGTAATACATATATTTTTGAAATTACTAATTAAGTAAGAAAAAGTTTTAAAATATTTAAAACTCAATTGTTTTAACGATATTTTCAGTGATTTGGCGATTGCCCAATAATAACAACAACCACAACAATTTGTCATCACATCACCGAAATAACATCCCATCGCACCAAGATGTCACCCTCGTCAACGTCAGCATAAAATAACATACATACATATACATGAGTTCCAATCTGAGAGAAGCTCAACCAGCGAAACGATCCCATTTCGTTTTGTTAATATGAAAACTAAACTTAGCGCAATGATTTCGTTTCATTTCGGCGCCTTGTTGTCGAAACGAAATGAAATTATCAATGTTGAAACCGCATAAGCTCATCGTTAGCATTAATTTTCAAATGTCTGCTTGATGTGATATTAACAGCGCACTACAATTTTAACGTTCAACATTATCTCTTAACGATTTAACATTATCTGTTAACGATTTAGCATTGTCTGTTAATGATTTGACATTGTCTCTTAACGATTTAACATTGTCTGTTAACGATTTAACATTGTCTGTTAACGATTTAACATTATCTGTTAACGATTTAACATTGTCTGTTAACGATTTAACATTAACGACAGCTTTTCGTTTCGGTTAAAAACGAAATAAAATTTATTTTGATAACTGCTTTAACGATATTTAATATTTGGAAATGTAGATTTCAACCGAAAGGGTAGAAGTTTTTTGTTTTTCGTAAAATGTATCGTTACGATGCAATCTTGGTTATAAAGTCAACATTATTTTAACATATATACATATATTTTAATATCACAGTTTAAATAAAGCAATGCGGAGTAAACGAGGGACCAAGTAAGAGTCGCAGACCAAGAATCTAAGAGTCTTAAGGCAACCTTTGTAACAACTGATAGCTTACGCATAGGTAGGTGAAGTTCTACTACCGAGTTTCGGCATCAAGAGAATGTAGTAAGTTATCATAGTAAATATCAGGTATATAGCGGCGATGAGGAACTGCGTCCTCTTTGAGAAGGTTGCGCTAATTTAAGACCAATCGATAACTGTTCGTTTTTTGTGATGGAGACCAGTATGGGGCGAAAAAGCAGCAATAATTCAGAGCTATGCATTATGTATTTTTTCATTACATTTCTTGTATTACATCACAGTTATCGGCTCTAACGATTCATGTGGATTGAACACTTTGACACCTTTCACGTACATGAAATTGTATATTAACTTTGCTTCAGAGTATGTAAGCAGAAGTAAAAAGAATAAGATATAATCAGAGTGACAAGATAAGTCTATCTGTCTGTTTGTATGCAAGCTTCTTATGCAGTATTCGAAATATTTGAACCAAACTTGGTACATAGATGTACTTATAGATTCTTACGATCATATGTCAGAACCGGTCAGATCGGCTTTTATAACAAAACGTGTAGTATATATGTATTTTTTTCAGATTTGTTATTTTTTGCTACAAATCAGTCAAAAAAGTATTTAAGTATGTGAAATTTGGTATTATAAGCACATAAGATATTGATATTGAAAATTATCGAAATCACAAGACTAAGTCATATAGCTCTCATACAATCGATTTATGCACATTAATTTTACCCGGACACAATTTTATGCATTTAATTACATCAACAACACACTTTGCAAGATCTTCTCAATGAAATATTAATACATATAAAAGTTGCAACAGGTGGTTTGCGTGAATGAAGTAAAAATAAATCTAAATAAATAAAAGATTTTGTGCTGAATGACTGACGGACCAAATCACAGTCCAAGCCATTGATTTTAGAGACCTGAACCTTAGAGAGTGTGTTCTGCGTATGACCTACGTAGCCGATAAGAAAGGTTTTTCCGGGAAGTGGCCTTGGGACCGATCTATTTGAAAAAATCTAGTTTATATTTAAATCGTTCGATTTTCATGAAATTTTGTACACACGTAACTATTTGCCTAAATTGACATATGGAATACTTTTTCTGCCGTCAAGTGAACCTAGGACTAATATAGACGAAAAAATTTATTTTTATCGTTTGATTTCCTTAAAATCTGATACCTGTTCGGAATACTTTTTCTTAAGGAAAGTGGAATAACAATTAGAAAAGAGTTTCACACACTCAAATAAAATTATAAAATCGATATATGCATAAATGAAGATTGATTAATTGATTGTGACAAAGTATTGGAATAATACAATAATAGTTAAAAAGAAAGAGTTACTGTATTGTTAGCAAGCGATTTCCGACAGACTTTGCCAGTAGTGCTCATTTATGACTTTCAGTGATAAAACTCAGCCTCATGAAAAATATGACTGTCCACTGAGGCCTTGGTATTCTATAATCCCACGAAAAAACGAAAAATATTGTCCGCAAAGAGATTAAAATTTTAGTTCAATTTCATGTTAAGCATTTAATCGCTACAATACGAATATACTTTTATATGTGTTTAGGCATAAAATAAAGGGTGGTTAAATATTCAAGGGCCGATGTTGATTTTGAATAAAACACAAACTATTTAGGAAATTATTGAAATTTTATTTTATTATGATATATTGGTATTACTCAATTATGTATGTAACAAAATATCGGCCAAATGAGCGCCGTGACCTCGGCGGCACACCTCCATACGATGGTCCAAATTTTCGATGACGCTGAGGCATAATGGAGTTTCTATGCCGTTAATATGCCGAATTATCTCATCCTTTAGCTCTTGAATTGTTGCTGGCTTATCGACGTACACCTTTTCTTTCAAATAACCCCAGAGAAAAAAGTCCAACGGTGTCAAATCACATGATCTTGGGGGCCAATTGACATTGCCATTACGTGAGATAACACGGCCATTGAATTTGTTGCGCAAAAGAGCCATTGTTTCGTTAGCTGTGTGACAAGTGGCACCGTCCTGCTGAAACCACATATCGTCCACATCCATATCTTCCAATTGTGGCCATAAAAAATTCGTTATCATCTCACGATAGCGAACACCATTCACAGTAACTGCCTGACCGGCCTCATTTTGGAAAAAATACGGCCCGATGATGCCGCCAGCCCATAAACCGCACGAAACAGTCACTCTTTGTGGGTGCATTGGTTTTTTGGATTCTCATTCGCCCAAATGCGGCAATTCTGTTTATTGACGAATCCACTGAGGTGAAAATATGCCTCATCACTGAAGATGATTTTCTTCGAAAATTTTCATAATAAGTCTGGATAACTTCAACACGTTGCTGGATTGTGTATCTCTCCATGGTTAAATTGAATAAGTCTGAAATAGAGAAATGTCAAATTAAATTCGGAAAAAAACTTGGCGTTTAGGTGTGGCTCACATTCAACATCGGCCCTTACAATTTAACCACCCTTTATTTCTGTATTTCTTTAAATTAAATTATTAAAACGAACTTAAAACTTTATTAAATTTATTTGCAAATTCAATGCGAACAAAGTTGTGGGTAAATCTAGTTTAAAATATTTTATTTTTTACTTTAATTCAAGTTTTTACATTACTTGACAAGTTTACGCTAAGAAAATATTTATAGCTTTTCATAAAATACCTACATAACGTCAACTAAAAATTTTGAAAAAATAATTAAAATTTAAACATTTTAAACGAACTTGTAGAAATTTGTGAAAAAAGCCTTCCATCAAAAATAGTGCAGCAATTACAATTACCGTTTTCCTTAACGATTGAACTTTAATATATAATTTCAGTTGATCTAGCACCAAAATATGAGGGACTGGGCATTTTTATGTTTTTCCAAAAACAAACTTAGTAATATTTATTAAAACTACAATAGTAAAATTTATCATTGCTTAGTTGACTATGAATTTTTCTTCTAGTGCGACATAGTCACAACAACCAAGCAGCAATTACAACAATATGGACAAAAACAGCTTTTAACAAATGTAGCTACCAACACAGAGGCGCTGATGAGTAGTCCGTTGGCTTAGCTTTCTAGCTTTTAAACTATTCAGCGGCTCGGCGAAGCAGGCAGTGATGCTTAGATGTTAATAAAGTGGCTTGTGGAAAAAAGTTAAAGAAAAACTACAGCAACATTGTATATCAACAATTGTAACTTTTTGTTTTACTATTATATTTTTTTTTTGTTTTTGCAATGCAGTGGGAAATACAATAGCAACAATTGAGCTGCTAGAATTTTTTTAAACTTTTTTTTATTATTTTGTTTTCTATTCAATCAACAACAGCTACGCGGCGAAGCTAGACACAAACTTAGCAATTCAATTCAGCACCTGTAGCAGCGCTCATTAGTTGTCGACAATTACTGTTGCTGCTGCTCCTAAATTTTTTCAGCCAACCCCGCGCACGGGTATATATTTCTTTGTTGTCATTGTTGTTAAGAGTGGCTTATTTTTTTTTTTGTATATATTGCCATCTTTTTGTTGCGAATTCAACCGCACTTGATGAGTCAACTGATGCGTTTTTATAAATATCAGTCATTAGCAGGCTTAATAGCAACAACTACTACAGACGTAACATTAATATACACTTTAACAGCACTTTTGCTCGCATTTTAATAGCTGATTGTTGCATTTAACCCGCTTAACCGCTTGTCCGCTGTAGGTTTTTTTTTGTTGTTACTGTTATAATTGTTTTTAATTCGTTTACATTGCTCTACAGCTATTTCTGTTGTTATTGTTGGTGGTGTGCAGAGGAAGCATTGGCGGTTATTTTCATTAGTATTTTAGTTTTTTTTTCTTTCAATTCTTACATTTAAAGTTGATTTTATTAAAGTTTCAATGCGTATGAAAGAATCTATTTTTTTCCTATTTTTTATTGCAAACCATTTGCGGGTCTCTTCTGCTCTCTGTCTCTCTTTCTCTAATTAATATTGCTTTATGCTGCTGTTCTTGGTGTTTTTGTAATAATATGCTCATTTTGTTTTGAGCGCGAGCTTACTCTTCTCATAAAATCCATTTATTACTACGCTAAGTAACTAAAGTAGTGGCAAGGAGCGAAATAGAAATAATTGGTCTTTAGGAAAGGAAGGTTAGGAGCTGAGTTGGAAGATTAAACGTTTAATTATTAATTATTATTACCAATCTAGGACAGTAAATTCGACTTACATACAAACGATCTGTGAAAGAGAAAGCGTCCATCCTATAAAATGCTATTAATGGAAGACTGGAATGATTTCGTTTAGTCTACAGGCCAAATTAACTTCTAATGAAACTTATCGAAAAATGAGGTACTATTTTCTAAAATACCGTATGGCTTGACAAAGGATTGTCAATACTTCCCCTTGGTTTCCGGAAAAAATAGTAATAATTTGTCATAAAAGGTCATAAGCACTCTAGTGATAGTAAAATACCGTAGATCCCTCCATCTATAGGAATATGGAGGTACTCACTCCTTTAATCGCACACCACTACAAGACGGACGTCTCTCTTTAGTGGAAACTTTTTGCACTTTTTAGAACAAATCATACTCCCTTAGATGGATTCTCTCTTGGTCGGACGCGCACATATACTTGCTCTAATAACAATAAACAAAAAACCTTAACTTAGTAGACGCTAATCGCTTTACGATGGACGTGGAAATAATCTTTTCTCCCATGTCACTGTTGACAGTCATAATTTCGAGGTCGTAGCTGATTTCGTCCACCTATAGACAAGCATTAACAACATAGAAATCCAACGCAGAATTACTCTTGCAAAGAGGTGTTAACTTGAACTGAGTAGGTAATTGACATAGTCCAGCCAATCAAGGGACACAGGCTGGCTAGATCATGACGTCCGAATAAATGAAAGCAATCCATTTTTGAAAGTATTCGAAGTAGGCCAAGAGCTCTACTCCATTGAAAGCATCACTTGCTATTTCCAGAAGAATTTTTCAAAAATCTCATTGGAATAGGACGCTCCAATCAAGGGGCTATAAGGAGATTTAATTTTCTTTTGAACTCGTAATTGCACTTAGTTCCAGGTTAGCTAAGAAAATTTAAATATTTTATATATATAAGTTTAGCATATTTTAGTCTGAAGAATTAAGTTAAAATATAATTATTTCAATATAATGCACGATCTGCAGATAAATTTGACATCATTTATAAAAGCTCGTGCTTAGAGATTTGAAGTTTTTCGTTGATATGAGATGAGTAAAATATGTTATGATTCAAAGAAAATTGATAATTTTTCTCAAAATGCGGATTTCTTAATAAGAAGTTTGAACACTTATATTTTTTAAACTTAAAAAAGCTCGAAAAATATATTAAAAACGGGTCAACTATATTAATATTTATGTGTAACTTGCAAAAAATGGACTTCCTCCGGAAACAAAGGTCTGCTCCATATATATTGTATATTTGTATACATGTATGTTTGTACAGACACTAATTAAGCAATTTTCAAATATAAAAAATGTATCTCTAGATTGCTCGAGTTTGAGTATGACTTCTCAGGAATGCGCTGTTCGACTTTATCGCATTATTATTTTTCCTATTGTGCCTTGTCTTCGTACAGTGGACGGGCTCTTACCATATTTCACCCGTTAAAATTTTTAAAGAGAGTTAACAACAGATGACGTTCATTGGTAGCTCTAAAGTTCAGCTGTAACTGTGCTGAACTCCGAAATTTACCTTACCAAGGAAAACAGGCAAATTAGTTCAGGGGTTATTTGAGCAGAATCTATTGCGTTTGTGTGTATTGTAAATTATAAAATATACATATATGCATGCATTCATATGTACATTGGAGTATGTTCAATTGTTTTCCATATTCAATTAATTTTTTTTAATGATTTTAAGCTTTCCTGAAGTATCTTATTTCGAAAATTGTCCTTAGAACAAAATTTTGTTTTTACACAATCTCTGCTATTATAATATATACTGAATGATTTGGAGATGTTTTCAATTATGGTGTTTACGAAACATGTATCACCTGTTGCGATACAAATGATCCTTTCTGAGTGTAAGAACACTAATAAAAAAAAACAACTTGGCATATTATTTATTTTCGAACATATTAGTTTCGAACCTTTTTTTCTGGTAGTTCAAATATAGAGATAAAAATAATATTTCTTGCTAAGGCGAATACATACTTTTGAAAAAAAAAATAAAATTATTTGAAAACATGTGTTTTCTCCTAAGTAAATCGATGCCTTCACTCAGAAAATATATTGGTTGATTTAAATTATTTTTTAAACATATATTACTTATCATATGCCTTGAGCACACACTAGAAAATTATTTAAATCTCTTAATTTAAGTTTGAAATTGGTTGCTACTTAGGATGTATTGATGATATATATGATATATAGTTTTAACTTGCTGGATATAAATACGAATAAGCAAAATCAGAATCAGATCTCATTGGAGGTACCATATATAAGTAGGAGTACTAAAAACTAATACAATAAAAAGGCGGTAGCATTAGACCATAGACTGATTTTTCAAATTATATGCAGTTATTGTTGCAGCTTATTAATATTAATAAAGTATTTAATGAATTTAAATAAATAACTCCATGACAATTTAGATTAAATGCATTATATGAAACAATACAAGAAAATTGTATAGTGCTAAATTTCGAAAAAGTTTTATTTACTAAAAGAACAGAAGGGAGATATATGCAAACAATCATTTGCCTTTAAATTTTTGGAAAGGATCATTCATTCCTAATATGTTCTACTGATGTTTTTGGAAGATCTACAAAAGGAGCGAAAGTGTATTGATATTTACTTAAATATTATAATATATATAATATAACTTTTCAATTTATATACACAGTTTGTATTAAAAATTTAACAAATCCAATAAATATTTAATATATGTTTTATTTTTATTTTTTTTTGAAATAACAAACTATTTTTCGAAATAATTTTTCTATCTTATTATTCTGATTATTTTTTAATTCAAATTATAATTGAATCGGCAACTTTTTTAAACATTATTTAATATTTACACCCAGCATTAAACATAAATTATTTGCGCAGCACATAAACAAAAATTGGTATTTTTTGAGCTTTAATGCTGTTGGCAGTTTATTTGAAAACGTTGGATTTAAAAACTGATACCCTTTCCCGTCGAGTTGTGTAATATTTTCATTAGATATATCCAGTATAAGTATAACAATTGTAATTAAATAATTTAAACACACCTTCATATTAAAAGTAAATAATTGCGTTTTATTATTATTGATTTTTTTTTTAATTAATTATATTTTTTTTAATTGTAATTAGCGCTTTGTCTACTTAGAAGTGTTTAGCTGACAGAAATTCCATATTAAATAGTGTAAATAATAATAAAAACAACAACATGTTTGTATAACAAATAAATAAAGTATTACACCCTCAGGTAGCCATATGTAAGTGTACACATACACACATGCATATGAAAAAATAATAATAATAGAAAACACAACTCTCTATAGACTTCCAGGCAACGATCGTTAATCGGGCAGCTCGTTAAATTTTCATTATTAATTTGATTGATTTGTAATTTATGTGACCATTTGATGTCATCACGTGTTCACATGCTCGTCACTCGTCTACGCGTTGTTTGTTTGCTTTGTTGCTTCTTGCTTGTCGCTTGTCTGCCGCACACTTCAACAGGCGCGCTATTCTATTCTTTACATACAAATGAACAAACGTACGCATACATTGAAAACAAAACCAGCTCATCAATTCAATGACAGTCATATTTTCTGCTGTCTCTATAAATATGTATATATATACATTTGTATATATATATAAATATATAAATTCATACATTACTGGCATTAAATACTTGTATGTAGTATGATTAATATATTTATGCTATTCTATGTGTATTTAATTATGTATGTGTGTATTTATATGGCTCAGTTTAGAAATTGTGTTCACTTAAAAATTATTTGCTGCGTAATTAATGTATGTTGCATGCTGCATGTTGCATGTCAAAGAGTTCATTGTTAATTGATTTTTGCAATTATTGCTAAGGCAAAATGAAAAAAAACTACTGAAATTAAAATAAATCAAATAAAAGAGGAATTTATGTTAACCTGATGATTTGTTTTGATTTGCCGCATTGCAGCGGTATGGCAGATGATGAATTGATAAATACATATACGCAGTAATACAATATGCACTTATACAATAACATAATATATTATATATTAATAATAATACGCTTTGACTAGCGTAACTCATACGCACAGGTGTGCGCCAATAGAATCGATATTTTTTCATACTTAATAATTTACGTATTATATTCAATGCATGCGTACGCTTTGCGTTTTTAATATATAAAAGTAGAATGCTATTAATATGAATTTAATAAAAAAAAAAACGGATTAATAATGAATATAAATACATACATCAAATGTACATTGCACGTTAAACGAGAGCTTTTTATAAATTATAATTTTTATAAGATTCATTAAGGAAATTCCTCGATTTATTAAGTCAATTTAATATAGTATAAAGTGGTTTGTTCTTTGTATATTCTCATCATTTGCACTATTTTTTTCTTTCTTTCTGATATGCTTATGTAATGCTGCTCATCACTAAGTCACTCATCATTCATAGTTGTCATAATCACCTTAAGCATGCAACTTACTGGCAAGTTTGTGTCTTAAGTCTTTTGTTTCAGTTTTGTATAACCGGCCGGCTTATGTACTCTTCCTACCTATAAATGACAATAATCTCTTAATATGAACAACAAATATATCAAATAAATAATATCTCCAGAAGTTGATCGATTTCAATTATCTTGAAACCTCATTATAAAGAAGATTGGAAATAAATTAATTTTATATTATTAATTTAAAAGCTAAGTATTGAATATTTCTTCCGGGTTATTTTTTATTGTTTTTTTTTTCTTTTTCATATTAGAAATACATAAAAAACGCTCGAAAATCGCGTCAGCGTTTACAAAGTGCCAATAATAAAATGTAATATAATAGATAAAAAAGGGATAAGTGACACAAGCAACGACTGTTATATCTCTAAAATTCCGAAAATTATAAATAAATTATGAGTTTATTAACAATCGATTTTTCGTATGAAAAAACTAAATTATTTTTACAATAAACACTAATGGGGTTCAAGTCGATTTATGAAAGAAAACATTTAATTTTCGTAGTATGTTTACAGAAAAAAATGACCAAATGAAAATTGAGCAACTGGAAAATCATTAGACCATGGTTATCTCGGTCAAAGTTAATATTTTAGAGTATCTTAAGATAAAAGCAGAAAAAAAACGTTATCATCATTATCAATGGAAATCCCAACCAGCCATTATCTAGCTCAAATTAGCGCGCTAAATGCAATCGAGAGCATAAGAATAAATATTGATAAAATTTTCAATGGAGTATACAAAGGAATCATTAAACTTTGTTCATGAACCAAAAGTTCAAAGAGAACACACACGGCAGTTATAAAGTATTTATTCAGGTACTCAATAATTAGTGCAATATATATTGAAGAAGGAACTCGACTGAAAATCCCTTTAGCTTTAACAAAGCACCAATTCAGTATACAATCTGTACTTTTTTACATATCAAAAGAATATGCACTAAATGTAAAAATAGCCGAATTGAAGGAATGTTTACACGCATTTTGTGAGTTTCTAAAACATAAAAACTTTTTCAATGGAAAGTAAGCAAATTTACCACCAAAATAAAGATATATATTTTTTTAATTTGTTTTCTTTTTCTTAAGTAATTAAAAAATCCGAAAATACCGACATTACCTAATTATTTTAATTTGTGAACTAAAAAAAAGATGTGAAATTATATTATTATGTTTTGCAAAATTTTTTTTCCATATATATGGTATTATAAATACATCTGAGCTGAATGTGTAACTAAGAAAATGGCTTTCCGTGTTAGATATATTATTCGCTTAATGTCTAAAGTCCCTACAGGATATCGTGTAATTATTTGAGTTCTTAAATTTTTTATTTTAAATTATTTATTTACTTATTGATTTATAAATATTTTTAAGTTAACTTTTCTGTTAATTATTTCTCTACTTACAGTAAAATATTTATTTACTTATTTAATAACTCATTTATTTGTTCTCGTATTAAATTTTTTGATCTACTTTCTTTATTTTTTATTTATTACTTTTTTTTAAATTACCCATAAATATATTTGTTTGATTAAACATTTATTTAAATATTATTTACTTTTTCACCTATTTTCATTTTTTACAAATTTATTAATAAAATTTGTTATTAACTTTTTGCATTATTAAATTTTAACTTAATTATCTAGTTGCATATTAATTAATTTATTCATTTCTTTAGTTTTTTCATTTTTTAATTTAAATATCACTTGTATATTTACTTATTTATTAGTTTTCCTATATATCTAAAAATTATTTTTAAATTTTTTTTTAACATTTATTTTTATGTATTTAAGAATGTTTTATGTAATCATTTATTTTTTTTTTAATTTATTGTCTTATTCGTTTTTTTGTTTATTTATTTATTCATATATTTTCTGAATTTCTTGCTATTAATTCGTTTATTTCCTTTATTTATAAAATATTTCTTTATTTGTGCATTAGTTATTATTTACATTTTAAATTGTTATTTTATGTTGTTATGTTGTTGTAAGAAATTATTTATTTTATAACAATTTACTCCTCATTTCTTTCTGCCTTTTTTATTTTATTAGTTTAGGTAATTTTTTATTCATTTACTTATTTATTTTCCTGTTTAGTTATTTGCCTTTTGATTTATGTATATTTTATAAACTATTTAGTTATTTTTTTGTTTATAAGGACGTAAAATTGATTACTTATAATTTGTTTAAACTTATGTTGATATATTCTTATATAATTTTATGTACCTTTAGGGTTAGGCAAGCCTCTTTTGTAATAAACTGTACTACTTGTAATTTAAAAAAGTTTTACGGGCTTAATTTAATATTGATGTATCATTTAAAATTACTTTACTCATAACATACATTACTTTTAATGATGTTTGATTCATATTTTGCATTCTTAAGATAGATGAGAAGTTTTTTATTTAAATATTTTTCGGATTATTTCGATATTACATTTTTTTTATTATTAAATAAGAAATTATAAAAAAAGAAAGATTATAACCCCAAATTTCGACACTCCCTCTGCTAGAATTATTTAACTTCTCTTGCGAGCTCTTCTAAACCATAAGTGTACTAAACACAAACAAATATGCATAAAAATCTTAAGCTGATTAAAGCTTTGCAACATTTTAAATTTACTCATTTTATTCATTTTTAATGTTTTTCTATTAACTTTTAATTTTTTAAAAACATTTTGTTACTTACTGTCTCAGCAAAAAACAAAAAAAGATTTATTCATATAAAACATTAAATTTTTGAATCGGCAATCGGCAAATTCCTCTCATAGTTTTCCTTAAAAAAATATTAATCCTAGAATAAAAACATTATTTTTGAATAGAAAAAGCAAATGTATCTATGTTAATAACAAATATGGTATATCTTATTTCTTTACCTCAAATAAGTTAGAGACAAAAATGAATGTAAAAAGTATGCAAACTTTCCGCATATGAATTATTTACTTTTATTTACGTTTTTTTTTTGCCATTAAAGCAGTATGCTTCGGGTAAACATTATTTAATTATACATAGTACATACATATGTAAAAAGTGATATGCATAGCTGCATATGCATTTGACAGCTATACGACAACGAAGGCAAGCGACGTTGACGCGCTGACGTAAATTTGTAAGACAGCTCGGCAGGCAGGCGGACACTCACACACACGTACAAACACGTACACATACGCACACACATGCATCCAACAAATAGTTGCTCAGTGAAAATGCAGACAAGTTGGCAGACAGACCATACGCAATGGGTGTACAAATGTGAAGGAATTCAATGAACACATACACACCCCCTTAACTTTGATGGTAGGCTCCACGGTTGTCTATTTAGCTGTGACAACCAGCAATCAACTACTTTGATATTTCTGCAGCTATTCGCCAAAGGCTACAGGATTTATTTTGCTGGTTGTCAATTAGTTGCAGTTATTATAATTTTTTTTTTCTTCGATGTGGTGAAAAAATTTCGTTTTTCTTCAACCCCTGCTAAGCTTACGTAATTCATTTGCGGGTACATTTGTCTTGACAAATGCTGGTTTCTCGTTACACTGTCTTGACGGTATAAAAAATAGAGAATTTTTGATTTTTATTTAATTATGGCTGCTGCCGCTAGTGGTAGAAATTGCTCAAAATTTTATTTTATAGTATTTTACTTAGGAAAAAATTTCCGTTTTTTGCCATAAAATTTGTTTTATGATTTTCTCTCAAGCCAGTGAATGGACAGAAACAAATAAAATACAAAAGCTTTATCATTTCATACAATTTTCTCCCCTCAAATTGTGAAAAACTTTATTTCAAGTTCGTCTCTTAAGTCTTTCTATTATCACTAATTTTTTCATCTCTTCTACCTTAATTAAGAATTCCAATGAAAATAAAATTTTATTGTAAAAAATTAACAAGACCATTTCGCGTAAAATCGAATTTCGATGAAATTGCAAAAAATTTACAAATCTTTCATATTTTACAAAGAAACCACTAATATTGGGCGTAGGTAATTCTAATATATTAACAAATATCACTGATTTGTATGTTGACATTTAAATTAATTTTCTTATTTGGGTTCTCTTTGGAGTGATCCCCAATAAAATTATTGTTTCGTAAGTTTTTCTTTTTAAACCGAATTTTTTCAGTGATTTGCTTTTCTCTGGTAGAGCTTATGAGTTTTTTCCTCAGACACATAAATAGGTACATTATCATATAAGATGACATATTTTTAAAATTAATTTACTACTATTTATTTTGTTATACTTTTTTTTAAATTTTATTCAATTACATTTGAATTTACGCTATTATATTATTATTTATTTTTTTTAATTAAGATTTTAATTTCTTT
>JAWMAG010000037.1:19962500-20062500 GCA_037013455.1 Ceratitis rosa
TTACATAATATTTTTTTTTCTTATATTTTTCACTATTGTTTCACAACACAAATAAACTATAAAATTTTTATTTACGAGTCTTTCTTTAATGTAAAAGAAAACTCATTAAATACATATATACATATGTAAAAATCACAAGCAATCACGCTCATTAGTCAAACAGAGTCAATCGAAACGAAACGAATCGAATCGAATATTTGGAGAAAATTACGTTCACCGAAACGAATTATAGGCTGCGAGAAATTTACGCGGACGTTGCAGCTGTTTGGACTTGAACATAACCGTATTGCCGTATTGCTGTTGCACATTCCACGCGCGAATTGCCGTATTGCAGAAATGTGCAAACAATCCCGCAAGAAAGCCGTACAGAAACTGCAAGCCGATAGATCAGGCTAACTGCACTCAGCCAGGCAACTAGCCGAATCGAGCAGAGGCAGGCATAAAGTCAGGCGCAATCGGCCTGGCCAACATTACCTAGTAATTCCAATGCAGTGGACGAGCGTACGAGCGATGCTAGTGAGTAACTGCAACATAAAGTGCAACAAAAACAAATGGCAAGCGACGATACAACGAAAACGGCAACAACAACAGGCAAAAGCACAGTAAGCAAAGTAGTATGAAAATGCGAAAAAATTGCAATAGCAGCGAGCAACAACAAGTTGATGGACCGTGTGGGGATGCATGCGGCGTTGTTGGCAGTAATATGCATCGATGCCGGTGCAACGAAATGCTATGAAATTCCAATGGAAGGCAAAGCCACACATACACACACACACACACACACAAATACACACGAACACACACCTGAGTGAAGCCAGCGAAGTTGCAAAGCGAAAGAAAATTTGCAAGGAATTGCAAAAACAGCAAGTGAGCAAGAAAAACAGTGAAGCAAAGAAGCAAAAAGGCAAAAACCAAACGGCGACAACCAGTACCGCAAAGGCAACTAACTATAACCGCAACAGCCGCAGTCTCAGCCACAGCAACAGCAATTGCATTGACTAAAAGCAAAAAGCAAAGAGCAAAAAGCCAAAACCCAAATCCACACGATCAGGCGGTAGTGGCAACACGAGCCGCCGAGTGCAGCAAGAAAAAATCGTGTGCAATTCTCGTAGCAACAACCTCGCAAAGACCGACTGACCGAGTAATACAGAGCGGCGGTTGGATTGTCGCACGCGGTCGTGGCGGAGAGGAAGGCAGTGTTGATGCAGCCATGCAGTGGCTAATAGCAACAGTTGCCGAATGCCAGCGCAAAACAAAACGAGTCTCAGCCAAGCAACCAAGCAACCAAGCAAAGTCAGTTGTTTTGTGTACAAATGCAAAACACACTTCGTGGAGACTCCACAAATCTTGAGCATGCTCAGAGCGAGCGCTAACCGGCGCAAACGAGCTTACGGATGTGATGTATACAAACAAAAAAGCCGCTAGGCTGCGACTGCGCAGCGACGCCACGGCCAGATGTATACTTTTCTCAGCAGCAAAATCTTGGCGGCTGCACACTTAACCGTTAGCGGCAGCAAAGTTACTGTCGTGAAGAGTTTACCGCAGCTATACGGCAGAGCATGCATGTTGTTGAATTTAAGAGTCGACTTTGTGGCTAAGCTTAGTGTTGTAGAACTTATTGCGCTCACATTGTTGAATTTTCCATGCGCTCCAATCTGCTTTACACATTCTCTCTCTTTTTCTCTCTGTCACTCTCTTCTCTACTGAGCTCTGAGCTTCAATGTTATTGTACAATAGCACGCTCACCTTACGGTTTATTTCCAGTACCGTTGTTGGTTTTGTGTAGTTGGATCTCTGGTGCCTGCGCGTTAACCAATAGAAATTGTCTTTGATGAGGAAATCGAAACAACGGCTGCGCATGCGCATGTTGTACTAAGAATTTGATGGATTATTATTTTATTAAATTGTTTACTGTGTAGTGTAATATGACAGTTTTATGAAGATTTGTTTTTCTTTACATATCTGCATTAATATGGGGTTTAAAAAAGATGCAAAGAAGTTACTTATGCGACATGCTTAGTACAGAGACTTGTAAAAATGGAGATGCTTAAAATTTCTTAATGATTATTTTGAGACAGTTTGCACAGTGCCTCTTAATTGGCAAGCACCTTTGTTGGGGATACAATTTATTTATATGAAATTTTATAATGTTATTAGAGTATAAATCTATTCGTGGAAATTCCAAGGCAATATCACACTTAAGAGTGCACTAAAATTATTTGTCTGGATCATCGCACTGCATAAATCGCAAACAATTGAATCTGGGAGGGTTTGTTCTGTCATCCGATCAAAAAAGTATATTCTGAAATTCTACCCATAAGAAGGTGAAAATGAAGAGCAAACTTTGTATATTGTCTATTGTACGTTATTTGTGCTCAATGAACCAGGAACCGGGCTCTTCGTAAAAATCTCATTTATGGTTTCATTTAAAGAGATTGCCTAAGTCATTATACCTATAATAACAAAAAATAGAAAATGGATGCTAAAAAAAATAAATAACGCAAAAAATGTTTTTTCAATACCGTGAGAACGAAGTTGACCAGGAGTCAACATTAAATCAGGACTAAGAATTAATATTTTGATAAAGCCTACAATCCACACGAAAACAGTATATAAAATATATTTATTGGGACAACAACTATTAATTTCACAAAATCTTTGTAATTTCTGGAATATATTATATTATCAAAAAAAGTAATTTCGGCAACTTTATTTGTCAGAAAAGTAGCCATGTTAAAAGTCGATCACCTGTGCGCTGAACTAAATGAGTAAATTGGTAAATGAGCCTCCAACAAACACGGAATAACAATAGACATAGTTTTCCCGGATATCTTTCCAAAAATAATTTAAAAACTTGTAACTATTAATTAATTAATAGCGATGGTTTTGGGGAAACCGGAAGAAACTGGAGGCGATAATTGTAGTTTATCAAAATTATTTCCTTAGTTTATTCAAACCCGGAAGAATGCGATGCCAGCCAAGGCACGTATGAATTGAATTATTGTCACTATCGCACTGACACAGAGTACTTTTGTTTTGTATGATATTTTTTACCTAAACCATTGCAAACAGATTTAAGGCCCGTTGGTTGTATTGCATAGAACCTTAGCAAACCGGATAGGATTTATAGAATGATAATCGACCTAGGTTATATTAAGTTAGGATATAATAGCGTGTTTAAACTAAGGTTAAGTTGGCTTAAATCCCTGTATGCTGGCATAGCTTAGGTTATTTAGGTCAGCTTTAGCTACCAAACTATTGCAGTATCTTCCCAACCGAAACATTTGCGGTGGAGTTACTTTCAAGAGAAAAGAATACACATTTATGTGGACAACCCGGCGGCCATAAAGGCGTTAATTTCATACAAAAGGAATTCATCTGAAGTACTGCCTGAAAACAGAAGAGTTTACATTTAATGGGTGAAAGTCCATACGGGTATTGAAGGAAACGAGATAGCTGATGAACAGGCTAGGAAGAGTGTCTTTTTAGAAAAGGAAGTAGTAACGAATCTTGAAGTTGCTTTCAGGGAAGTGAAGAAAAACTAAGAAGTAATACTACTTCGTCAGTTGAATAGACTCTAGGAACCGGCTAAGGGCTGCAGTATCGCAAAAACTATATGTCAAACGTATTATACAAAGCTCACAAAGTTTGTACTATCTGCAAAGTGGCCGGATTTCAGACTGTTGATAGGACTATTAACTGGACATTGTATTTTGCCATCGCATGCTTTTAATATAGGTCTAACTGGGGATAATAAGTTCAGGAAATGTGAAGAATGTATAGATACATTGGAGCATGTAATCTGTGAGTCACCGGCATACGGCAGATAAAGGTTATGCTTAATTGACGCAATGGTCAAGGTGTCAAAACCACTACTTCAATTTCCAAAAACAGATTTCTTTGGGTTTTTTTGATTGTTTACAAAGAAAATTATTACTCTTATTTGGCAAATATGAAGAACTGACAATTCCATGTCTTTAGTGATAATAAGATAAAGATATTTGAAATCTTAATAATAAATTAAATTAATTAAATGGACTCGAAATCAGTAGACAGTATGAAAGAAGCTGATGAGTTTTTCTGCGCAGAAACAAACAATCAATATAGTTTGTCAACACGCGAGCAGGCAACGTAGATTGACAAAATAAATTCGTGGGCACATCTCTCTCAAGTATGAGCACGATTTTCTGAATAGATCGGTGTCGGATTCACTAATCGAGGAGAAAGGAATTTAAAGAAATTTTAAGCATAAATAAGATTTTGGTTTCTACCAATCCATTACATTTAAGGTGAGTGGAATCATAAATTGGTTATTCTCGTATTATTCGATCCCTGGTTCACTTAACGTAAAAACCATTTCCTATTAAATATTAATAAATGGATTAAGGTGCACGCCTTCCTATAAAGTTCCAGTCTAAATCAAGGATATTTTCGAAACGATCAGCACTTTCCGATTCTCATGCCTACCTGATGTGCACCAAAAATTTCCCAAAAATTGGTCGAGCCGTTTTGGAGGAATTTGGTTACGAACACAGTGAAAGCAGAATTTTAAATATTAGATTTGAAGATTTATAGTATATGTACATATATAACTGTGCAAGCTTTTTTCGAGTTTTTTTATGCTAATGAATTCGACTCATGAAATTCTTTTTTTTAATTTAATTTAGTTTTCAAATGAACTAATAGAACACTAAAAAAATTATAATAATAATGAGCAAAAAAATCCTTGGGAGCTAATAAGTTATATATATATATATATATATATATAATTCGCGCTTTGTAACCGCTGAAGCGATTTTCTGCCGAGCTCCTCCTCCAATTTGTGGTTTTGCGTCTTGATGGTTTTCCAACAAATGGAGCGACCTACAGTTTATACTAAGCCGCCTTCGAACTGCTGATGGGTTTTTATGTCAGAAATACGCTCGGAGGGGTTGAAATTCCCTGCCGAGGGGCGACCGCAATTGCAAAATTTAGCTTAATTTTTTTTTTATTTAAACTAATTTTCAATCATTTTTTGGATGTGAGTACTCGAGCCTTTCGAATGGCAGTACGTATTGCTAACCACTCGGCTACCGGGGCCGCTAACTACTCAATTAAATAATTATAAAATCGTGTAAAAACATTTTTAAATTGCGGTTTTTCTTAAAAACTCCTGCACTTACATATTCATTTTTCACTTTTTAAATTTGTAAATGTAATTTGTAACAGAAATAAAGTACTGCCAAAGCTCAAGCTATCATCCTTGTTTTAAAGGACACACAATAACAGAGAAATTGACATTTTTGATTAACCTGACACAGCGCCTAACGCCATAGAAGTACAAGTAAAAACTGGTAAATCACTTCACTAAATTGGCAGATGGTATACGACTATTTCCATAAAGACACGTGTACTTAAATACATTCATATGTATATATATATATGTATGTATTTAGAAGAGTGCTGCTGCCAATGACCACTACAATTTGGGTGTTTGGGACCTGCCAAACCAATGACAAAGGCGATAATACTTTGCGAAACAAAAAGGAGAAGAAGTCAACAAGAAACAAAGCCAAGAAAAGGCGATGCCAAACAACAGCAGTAGAAGAAGCAACTCAATGCGGCGACAACAACAAGCGCCTGGTAAAAAAAAAAACACCGACACTTGTCAGGCGCGTTGTAATTTATGACAATTTCATTGTGGCGGTAGACACAACAATTGAAACAGGAAAAAAACTCAGAGTGAAGTGGAAACTGTCGGTGCAGCCAATAAGGTGTCATCGTGGTAAACTGCAACAACAACAACTCCGTATACATGCATACAACAGTGAAGCTTTGGTGGTATATTATAGCTTCGTTTTTATGCAATTATTCACACACAAGGTGTGTTTGGTGGAAAACGAGATTGATTAATAATCAACACAAATTTATTAGGTTCAGTAAAAGCAATCCACTATTTTTGCATTAAATTGAAGGCTCTATTTACCACCTGGTATTTTTTAGATATGCACTGTTTTTCATGGTAACTTTTTGCCATTTTTAAGATAATTTTATTATTCCTCTCTCAAAGGAATCTCCTTCCTATTAGCAAAAAATTGGTAAAAATCGATTTTCACAGGTTCTTTGCCAGCCAAATCGTTCATCATGGACAGAAATAGAGTATTTTCACTAGGTGTAAGGTCCGGACTATAAGATGCATACGTAAAAATACGTACATTCCTAAAGCCAGATATTCCAAAAATTATGAATTCCTTCTTACTAGACCACATATACTCTTATGTATATATATATATATATATATATATTTTTTTTTTTAATACATATCTTTAATTCAAAATTATCAATTTTGAATCTCAATGTTATCCACGTGCTGGATCTTTTGTTCGTTATATCCAGAAGATGGTTTTACCATTTTTCAAAGTTGAAAAACCATACTAAGAGGAATTTTAAAATAACTCCTTTTTTCTTTTTTATGACACTTTAAAGATGTCCTTAAAATGTTGTTTTCGCTACAAATTTCGTAACCAGCCAACTTGTACAAAATCTAGAAGTAGAACCTCCGATCAGTATCTCTCTCCATGGGACGCAACTTTTATATTATAATATGCAACATATGTTGCTGTCGATTTTCTCTTTCGAAACATTTCTACATTTCCTACTCAAGTAGCCTTCAGCAGTAACAGTTTGTAGTTATATTAAGCAGTAGTTTGCAATGACGTTGCTGTCAAAGGTTGTCATTGCGGGTCACACTTCAATACATTTATGATAATTTTCTAACGCCAAGTGGTAAGGATTGTTGGTACCTTCATTTTTTCCACATAGTTTTTTGTATTAATTTATTTATTTTTAACAAAGTGCTGAGCAATTTTCTCTTTTCCGCTGACCGTGGTCCCTTGAGTATTTCACTGGCTGTGTACACCAGTTTAGTTGGTTGAGTTGGTGTTGCTTGCAACTAGTTTGTTTAAGCGTAGATGGCACAACATACATATGTATGGTATGAGTATGAACATATGTATGTAGTAGTAGGCAAGTTTGTTGTTTGTCATTTGTTGTGCATTCAAATGTCGATCAATGAGTGGCGTTAGGTGTTTTTTTGTTATTTTTACACCGCTAAAGTTGTAACTTCTTCTTGCAAGTGCATTTGAGACTTTTTAAAGATTTTGAATTTTGCCAATGGCAATTGTCGTACTGAGCATCATCTAAAACGGAGGCGGTTGCTCCTCGGAAAAAAATGTTTCAAAATTGCTCCAGAATAACTAAAATTAATGGTGATTAGAAAAAAATATTAAAATTTTACAGAAGAAAATAAGAATAACGATTCGGCATCAGCATTATCAATATACAAAAATTTGGTGCCGGTACAAGTCTAAAATTTCGATCTTTTACCATTAATTACTCCTCCAGAATGCGAGGCATTCGCAGAGAAAGTGCTGGAATCAGGTTTCAGGTTCTTCTTCCAGTCTGTAGCTTGTACAAAAATCGTCTAAAAGAGTTATCTCCTTTCTTTTTAGCTCGACAAGGTCATATGATCTTCTGTCTTGTCTTGGCCATTTTACATACATTGAAACTTCTCCATCTTAATTTAGCATCTTTAAAGAATAACTCAACGCCGATATAAAACCAACCCACTATTTTGGGTGACATGCCCCAATTCCATCATATAGCATTTTTTCAGGCATAGAGGGGAATAGACACCTTACGCATCATTTCCTCTGAGTTCCGTGACTAGCTTAATTTCCTGTCCAGGATGAGTCCTACGTATTTTGCAGACTCAGTAATGTGCATGTCCATTCCTGAGAGCGGAGATAATAAATAAAATAAAAAATAAATAAAAATAAAAAAGTAAAAATAAAATTCTTTTGGAGCGATGTGTGAACGGGTGATCCACGAAGATTTTTCGCTTTGTAGGGTGTTTTTTTGACATTTGTTTTACAAACAGAAATAAAACGCATATAATTTAATATTAGGGCCAAGAATTTAGTTTTATTATAAAAATAATGGTTTGTCACCATTATGTTTTAATTAAGATTTATGGAAAGTGACCACCGTGGCTGGCTTGAATAAATTCCAACCAAGCAGTCGAATTTTCGACCACTTCTTCCTGTAACGGGGACCGTATGTCTGCGATAACGCACATAATATTCTCTTCCAAGGCGTCAATCAGCTCGGGCTTATCTGTGTAGACAAGCGACTTTACATAACCCGACAAAAATAGTCCAGAAGATCTAAATCTTGGAGGTCTCGACGCTGGCCTACGACGCGAAATAATGCGCTCGCCAAAAGTTTACGCTACTAAAATGATTGTTTCGATGACTGTGTGACATGAAAGGTCAATCCCATAAACATCCTCAAACTAAGACATGAAAAAATCAAGAATCATGGCTCTATAGTGTTCTCCATTAACCTTAATATGGCGGGCTTTATTTTCGAAAAGTGATTCTTTGAAAATGTAATGGCGTTTTAGCTCATGGTTTATCAACACTCCAAATGCAGCAATTTCGTTTATTAAAGTACTGATTGCACCAATAGCTTATAAGATTTATGTTGTAAGCTATATCTTATATAAATAAATAAAAAAAATTTCTTGTGAAAATGAAGTTCGGTGGCAATCTCATTTTGGTCTCATTCACCGAACGAGCGATGCGATTGATTGCCATTAGGTTTTAAGGCTTGCACGATTTGTATTGTATTGTGTAACCTCACAAGCCAAGATCCTCATTCTGTTCTGTGTGTGGACCCAATTTTTCAACACATTTTCTATTGCACGGCCCCATATGACTTTGATTTCGTGTTTGAAGTCATGATTCATCTGTGTTTGGTTTGATTAGCACCCGTTCTTAAGAGTTCTCCATAAAAATAGGTCGACTCTAACATTGGTTGTGTGGCACTGAACGCCGTATTGTTGAAATAAAAAATTGTGTATATCATTCTTTTCAACGTTTGGAAGCAAATAGTTTTTGAAAATTAGTACAGTAATTATATGCATTTTGCGGCAACAGCAGCTTCTAGTTCTCCCAGAAAAACGGACCAATAGTTTTACCGGTCCATATGACGCATCGAGTAATCACTCTTTAGGATATATTGGCTTTTGATTGTAGCAGCCGAGTTGAAATGATTTTTAGGGGAGAAAACATTTTTTGCTAAAAAGCTCACCTTCTGTCAAGTTATCTTCAGTCCATTGAGCGAAGTGACATCGGATTGTAATGAGAGTTTAATCTTTGGGCCAAATGGACTCTATAATCCTTCATCCTTCCGAGGTCTTTCTGTAAAAGCTTGCGTATAAAAGCACTTAAAAATTGCTTAATTCCTGCGGAGGGTATCGAGTTTATGCTGATGACTGTTCGAGCATACTTTGAGTGAAAGCAAACCATTGTCCAACATTCATAATTGATGTTTTAAATCCACTGAAGTGATTTTCAATTCAAGCAAGAATTATGGATTTTTTTGGTGTAGGAAAAATTTTTTTAAAGACTAATGAAGTTTATCTTTATAGTTAGCAGCGCAGCGATGCTCGAGGTATTAAGAAGGTCACTGAAATTCTGTACTGCATTCAAGCTAGCAAAACTTAAAACTTGTCTAAAGCGCTTAAGAAATTTTAACTGAATTTTAGCTGAATTTTAACTGAACTTTTTGATACCATGCCGCGGACTTTTTAGTTGTTATATAAGTCTACTCCAAATGACAGCTGGATTTTCATTTATTTTCATTTATTTCATGTGAGAAATGCGATCGTAGGAATGGACGCTCGACCTGTTGACGGGATTCAAAACCATGACTCTCCTCATGGTATAACATTTTGCAAATCACTCAAAACTCACAACACAAATTGTAGGATCAGCTTGACTGAAAACTGCTTCAGCGGCTAAAAAATGTCAGTTATATATTTTCAAATATATAAAGATTGGCTTCAACAATTTTCCTCTTCACCCAATGTGGTAAGTTGATAACTCACTTATTGCGCAATAAATAAAATGGAAAATTCCATCAAAAACAATAAAAACAATACACAACTAGACACTTGTAATTTATGTTTTTGCAGGCGACAATTGATGAAGTCAACAAAGTAATTATATTCTTACATACTTAAATGCTTATCTATTAACAGCAAACGGAATGTGGCAAGGAAGTACACATACAGACACACATACATACATGCATTTCGTATGTTTATCTTTATGATATGCGTCAATGGGCAGCAATTTTCTAGTGATAATTATGTGGCAGGAATGTGGCTGCAGTGAAGTTCATCAGCAATACTAGCAACAAAATGCGGGGAAAAAAATCAAATGCTAAAGATTATTGGAAGTAGTTGACAATGGTCAGACGTTGAGTGGATTATGTTGGAGGCTCAAAGGCATATAAAGACATAAGTTTGTCAACACACGCATATACGTGTACATGTGTACTTATCCAGGCGCATGTGTATGTGTGTATATTGTATGTGCTGTGGCATGTTATCGCTATGCGTGTTGGCTGTTGTTGCCCGCTTTGGTGCCGCTAAAACTAACAGCACGACGGGCAACAAGTGTAAGTTGACAACATTTCTTCTGCTTTTCTACTTTACTATTGACTGTTGTTTTTTATGGATTTTATTTTTCTTTTTTTTTTTTTGTTTTTTGTGCTGACTTTAAAATACTCGAGATCGTAGTCAAGTGCGCTTGGAGAGTTAAGTAAAAAATAAGTGCTGTGCGCCTTGTGCTACTTGGTCCGCGATTATCTTCTTTAGCTGCAACTGTCATTGCCGCCACATTTCTTCGTGGGGCCAATTTAGATTTCTCATTCAACTATTGCCGCTTTCCGTACATCCGTCCTGCGTCTGCCATTGTCGCACATCTTTACATGTCATCTTCCGCTGGCTATGCACACTCAGGTGCTTACACCAATGCGAGTGAATAGCCGCGTAAGCATCTCATTATATGCGCATAAATATATTTGTTTCTATACCGCTGTATGTATGTTTATGTGTGTGTGTGTGTGTGTGTGTGTGTGCATCCGCTCTGGGTATCTTTGGCTTGCACGTGCTGATCCTCCAGTGCGAGCTTGACATGCAGCAACCTGTTTTTATGCCCCTCTCCCAACGGCTGCTGGCGCAAATAGCGACCTCCTTGCGCGTCTGCTGTCCGTTGTAATGTGTCATTTTTCTATTTTCTATGCGCTTACCAATAAATAAATAATTTATGAGTTACACACGCAGCGAGCTGTTTTATTTCTAATTCTTTTTTTTTTTTTTCCTTACACATATTTCACAAAGCAACTGCAATTGTATTTCCCCTCTCGCCGCTTTCATACTCATAATCGGCCAGCTCTCGTATTGTGCATCTGAAGTATGGTTGGCATTTTAAATGCTCCTCATCACAAATCGATCCGGTGATGATGATGACAATGCGCCATTATTGATTGATGTGTCATTGTGCGCATAAGCCAAATTATATATACAAATAAATATATATGTACGTGTACATCCATAGACGTCTGTATATTTATAAATAATGCTGTTGTCGCTAAATATATGTACGAGTAAAACAATTGAAACACCGCAAGAGCTGCAATGATACCGGATTCTTTTGTGTGGCAAAGTGCATGCGCGTGAGTGTGTGTGTGCGTGCTAGCAAACTTCTATACAGTTATTCTATTTAAACGGTTTGGAAAACGGTTGCGGAAACGACATTTTTAGTCTAGGCTAAAAAAAGTATTACATCAGTAAGTCATTCAGAAATAATTCTTTATTCTTTTTATTCCTTTTTTACGGAAAATCTTTATTAACATTTAAAGTACTGACGGAAGTGGCTGAAACAAAAACTCTGAGGATTTAATTACTCTATAACAGATGTCAACAGATTTACAACCTTTTTCTCCCGGCTGAACTTGAGTAGTTAGTTTGTTCCACTAAAGTTTATGGTAACTTCACAGAATAATCAAAATTTTAATTGTCTACAATCAGAGATCAGTTAGGACTAAAAATAGTATGTATCTTTTTCTTAGTTATTATCCATGCTTCTGAACTATTTAGCTAATGTTCGTCGATAGATGACTTTACTTTCTAATTTACTATCTCCTATTCAGTCCAGCACACAGTGAAGAAAATATAGCAGTCGTAGCTAAGAGTTTACATGAAGACCGTGTAGAGTTGATTCGGCGCCGTTAGCAGCAGCTCGGACAAACGTATGGAAAGACTTAACACATTTGAAGTCGGCGACCGTCGCCATGATAACCGACTATTTAAATTGAAGCTCGTGATCTCGGCGATATTTGGTTTCAAAAAGACGGCGCCACTTCCCACATATTGCATTAATCACTTTATTGAGAGGACACTTCGTTGAGCAGATAATTTCACGTTTTGGGCAAGATCAAGTGAATCACACCATAAGACTTTTCCCTAGGGGTATGTAAAGTCTTAAGTCTATACGGACAATCCCACTTCGATTCATACCTTGGATCAAAACACCACGCGTTTCATTTGCTAGTTACCAGTCGAAATACTCGAACGAGTCGTCGAAAATTGGACTCAACGGATGACCATCTGAGACGTAGCCGCAGCGTACATTTGAAAGAGATAATCTTCAGCAAATAAATGCTGAAAAATATTCTTTCGAATTATAATAAATATTTCCCATTAAATTTGAATTTAATTTTTTTTCTCTTTTTAAAAAATAGGGAACCTCGAAATTGAACACCCTCTTTACCTAGCTCCGCAGCTCGAATTATTTTCTTCAGATCTAGATTAATGAAATCTCATGAAGATAACTTGTCTGAAATCTTGTTTAATATCGAACGGCTTGGATTGGTCTTCCCGGACCCTGATGGGGCATTTGATGCTGCTGAGCGTCAGTTGATACAGCCGTATAATTTTTGTGGTGATGTCAAATTCAGACAAAGCGGTATACAGGGCTTGGGGAATATCTGGTCAGGGATATATTTTTTAGATATTTATTACAAAATTTGTTTGGATTGGTTGTCGGTTGATATATATATTAAGTCCACACATCAGTCAAAAATGGAATGTCTGCTAAATAGCAGATGGGTCTCGACCTAGAACTTTAGTTCTTGTCATTATCAAAAGCAAGTTTGGTTGAGTTATATTAATTAATACCTTAAACATTTGATCATAAATTCAGCGGGAATTGGAAAAAAGTTCGTTATATGAGATCTATATGTGTTTGTTGCTCGATTGCGTTGATATTCAATTCAATGTTCATATTAGTCAATGGTATGAAAATGTATTGAATTATGTCCAATGCTTTATAAGCATACTTTTTGGCCCAAAACTGGGTGGTTTCAAGTTCACGGAAATATTTCTCCTCACTTCATACTTTTTTTCATATAAATGTTTTCATACTTTTCACAAATACTGTTAAATTAGAAGTACGCGTATGAACTTGGCGAGCTTTCAACCATTTGACATAACGTCCGTCACTGTGACTAAGTGAATGTGTAAACCTAAATTTATCACAATATCCGAATCCTTATCATATAAAAAGGCGAATAAACGGGCAAACGGACAGATAGGCACAGTTAACTGTATTGATCTCATCATTCCAACGAGATTTTCCAAAATCGCTCCATTCAGTTTTTTTTTTAAATTAATTCTGATATTCATATTGCATATAGCAAACGCATTACAAATATCTCCTTTGTCAGGAAGAATCTGCCTGATCTCATCTAGGCTGGTAAACTCCCGTCCGCCTTAAAATACTATATCTTCTGCTCAAGTATAAACGAGACTGTTAAATAAAATAAAAACGGTTAATTATTCTTCAATATTTATTTTATCCCCTTCAAAATAGTCACCATTAGAGGCGATACACATATGCCACCTTTTTTTCCAATCTTCATAACACTTCTGGTCGGCCGCTTTAGGTATGGCTTTCAGTTCCTTCTTCGAATTCTCTTTTATGACTTCAATCGACTGAAAATGCTTTCCACGAAGCGGCAATTTGAGTTTAGGGAAAAGAAAAAAGTCACACGGTGCCATGTCGGGTGAATATGGTGCTTGCGAAACAATATTTACGTTGTTTTTGGTCAAATAATCGCGTACAAGACGAGGCGTATGAGCAACAATTTTGGAACAAGTCGAGCAGACACACGTCTCATGCCCAAAACATCGTGAATAATGCTTTGAGCGGATCCATTTGATATGTTGAGCTCACTAGCTATCTCTCTTTCAGTCACACGACGATTTTCCAACACAATTTTCTTTACTTTTTCGACGAACGAAGAAGTTTATTGACGTTGCTGGACGACGATCATGGGGCAAGTTCTCCAGCGAAGTACGGCCGTCCTTGAACGACTCATACCAATCAGAAATACGTGCACGTGATAGGCAAGACTCCCCATATGCCTTCTGTAACATTTTCATTGCGTCCGTCGCACTTATTCCATTGGAATAACAAAATTTCAAACAAACTCTTTGCTCAACGTTAAATTTCCATAGTAAAATTCGAAAAACACACTCGAGGTTGACTTGTTTATAGTGCCGTAAAAAAAAACTATGTGATAGATCACGCTCAAATTTGACATGTAAACATATAACAGTCCTGGCAACCTAAGCAAAAAAAAAAATATGGCCATATATCTTGTCCTTTTCGAGTTATGGATAAAGGCTCGTTTATATTTGAGTAGAAGGTACTTTGCCAAGGACTAATATAAACCTGCATCATGTGCTTGTTTTATTGTGAATACAAGGGCTCCTTCGTTCACTAGTTCGTCTGCCACGCAATTACCTGGGATGTCACTGTGTCCGGTTACCCAGATCATGGCAGTGTTTTATTCAATCGAGATTTTTTTCAGATTGCTTCCACATTTTATGAGCAATTTAGATGTGGTACTGATACATTGATTTGATGGCAGCTTAACTGTCGGAATATATCGTAACTGATTGTCCTGCTACTGTAGATTTGAGCATTTATTCGGTGTCTTCCATAATTGCATTGCAAAGAGTTCTGCTTAGAAGATGCTGCAGTGGTTTGATAACATCATGCTCCAATTTATTGAACACATCGGAGAGTAGACTCCGCAGCCCATTTTTCCATCCGGGTTTTGAATAGCAATGGCTACCTGGTTGAGGGAGTTGGTGTTTTCCCATGGGGAGATGCTTACAAAGAGGTGATGAAAAAAAAGAAAGATGATGAAGGAAAAGCCACATGTCTCATACTATTAATAATATAAACGTACCATGAATCATCTAAGAGAAGGTATTGTCAGCAACGGAAAGATTTGGAATGATCGGCAATGAATTGAGCATTCATTTGGGTATCCCAAAATTCTAATGTCGTCATATAAAATATTAAAACTATGGATCGGTAAAATCCCTTTTTATTATTTACTTAATTGATAAAATGATTTAATTTCATTTTTATTAATTAGGAAAAAATATTAATTTTTTTTCAAAATTCTTTCATTTTTTGGCCATACAGCAGCAATTCATCCTGCCAAAAATATTCGCATATCGCCAAAAGCCATACAAATTTCTTGCCACCTTAAGGCTTCGGTATATTTTCACTCATTTTTGCATATACGTGTATATATTTGTATTTATCTATATGTATGCACACAAAATCGCTTAATTAAATGCAAACAAACAAATGCCAATTGAAAACAACAAACTACTCGTGTCCATTACTATGCAAACTCATTGAAACTCCAGTATTTCGATCCTTCTTACGTTGTTGTTATTGCAATTGTTGTTGCCATGTAATATACACCAAATTCGCTGTTTTACTTAATTAAATTGTATGCATTCCTATGTGTACGTGTTGTAATGTTTTCATTTTCAATTAAGTATTTACGTTTTTCTTTGTATGTACGTGTATGTAGGTGTGTGCGCAACTAAACAAGCAAGCGGCGAAATTGCCGATTCGAGTTCGTTTCTTAAGTCTTTTGTTGATGTGATGTTTATGTTTTTATTGTTAATAGCTGTTGTATATGATAAATTAAGTGAGAAGATTTATAAACAGTATCCAATTTACAGTTATAGCCAAATGTAGGATTATTAAAAACTCTTTAGCCAGATCCTTCTTTTTGGCAACAAAAAAAAAAAAAAAAAAAAACAACTAAATAAATGCTTTTCATATAAATTTATATGCAATTTTTTATTGCCAAAAAATCTTCACATAACTTTGCATACGCGCTACGAGGCATTTCCTCATGCAAACACATGTGTGGGTCTTTGTTGCTGCATACATGCATGTCTATCGAAGATTGTTGTTATTTTTGTTGCATTAAAATGTAATTTCATTCATCATTGCAAAACAAACAGCATTTCTCAATAACAATTAAATGCAATCATAGCATCAGCAACGCAAGCAGCCAAAAATGGTTATAATCATACATATTGTATAAACATACATACATACGTGTACATACATACATAAATATATGTATACATATATATACATTTATGTATTGAACATGCACGAAACATATATATTTATATACAAACATATTTGAGTATTTATTAAAGAGATACATGCATTCACATACATACGTGTATACTCGTTTGTTGCATGCACGCATTGAAATGTTGCAAGTTGCTGCCAGAATAGTGTTGTTGTAGTCTAGCGCAGGTTGAGTGGTGAAAAGCGTGTGTAAAAGAGACAAATCGGCAGGCGGACACAGAAGCATAGTCCAGCGGGTTGAAAGCAATCAAAAGCAGGCAGCGCAATGCTGCCCAAGAAGCCTATAAAGAAGCTCAGGCACAACATGCAACCAACTGAACTCAATAGCACTCAGTCAACAACGTGCTTACATACTTGAGATTATGTGCGCATATTTGTTATTGTGTTTTTTTTCTAGTTTTTTCCTCGATCGCGTAAGTATGGTTTTGCTTGGAGAAATTGAATATTCATTACCTGCAATGAGTTGCGAGAATAATCAAGCATGTGTTAAGGCTTAACGCATAATAGAGTGACCAGATGGGCGGATAGAAGGGATATATTTATGGGGTATATGTTTGAGGCACTTGAAAGCATAACTTTGCCAACAAAAAATTATATTGTATATTGTTATACATAAAATGTTGCTAAAATTCAAATGTTGTTCGGTTTAAAACATTTCTACACATAAAATGTTGGTTAAAATATTGCTAAATATAAAAAGTGTATAAAATAAACTAATTTTTGTTAATATGTTGCTAACTCTAGCATGTTGCTACAAAATTCAACCTCACCATGGATGCCAATTGAAAATAAATAAAAGGAAAATACTGCTATTTTTCTCAATATATTTCAGTTTATAAATACATTTAAATATTTTAATGTCCCTGCAAGAGTAAGTGGACTACTATGGACAAATTCTGGGTCTGTCTTCTTTACTGTAGATACTGCTTATGAGATTATGGCCGAATAAACAACATTGCTTCATTCGTTCTTTCCCATCACTACTTGACGACAGTCGGAAATAAAAAGTGAAACCAGAGCCTAGTTTCTACATTCTCTGAGCTATATCAACGTCATCGTACAACTCGTACAGCTCACCGTTCCATCGTCTGCGGTATTCGCCGTTGCCAATGCGGAAAGGACCATAAATAGTTCGCAAAACTTTCCTTACGGAAACTCCCAAGACCGACTCGTCGGATGTTGTCATCATCCATTCTACAGCACTATATAGCTAAACGAGAATGAGTTTAGTCTTTGCTCGTAGAGAGGAGTTTGCTTTTTAATAGCTGCGTCCAAAGTAGTGCTCCTTGGCAAGAGTGATTCTACGCTTCTGATGTTATCCAGCATCAGATTACATTATCTGCCTGTTTGTGGATTGAGCAGAGCACATTAAGGTTCCACTCCTCGGACATTTTTTCATCCGTCGTCATCGATTGATCAATCGGGCTCGCCATCCCCTAGTGTTACACTTTTACTGCCATTCAGCAGGCTAGTGCAGTGAAAACTCTAGTTTTTTTGCTTCGCCCCAGCACGTATTGTGGTCGATTGCAAGGTTGCGAGGTAGGCAGCCTCTTTTCCATCCACGCAGACAGTGTAAACCGTATTCTACCAGGGGCTCTTGCGTCCTTTCCCGGAAACTAGGAAACTCTAGGTAGATATACGTAGCGGGCTTAAAGTGCCGCCCCAAAGTTCCCTTATACCATGTTGCTGATAGTGCTCTCAGAGAGCAGGGATGCAAGTCGAGTAGAAAACCATTTCGACGTTGAACCTTCTTTGTCTTTTTTGATTGGCGTTTTTTGCTGAACAGATGAGGGTGCACAGCATTGCTGTTACGACATAGTGGTCCGAGTCAGTGTAAAGTCGCCTAGCACTATTGTCACATGCTGAGGTAGCAGCGCCCACGAGCATGCTCCAGTCACTTATATAAGACATACCTGGTTACATCGTCCTTTTCCTCCTCTGTTGGTGCGTAAGTCAGCGATATTTAAGAAAAAAATCGCATTGATGGGGTACTCGGCGACGAGTATGGAACTGACCGCAAACTTGCGTTCCTTAAATGGTCGGTATAATAAAGCTGGGCTTTCAGACTGTGTTTAGAACCATGGTTGTACAAACGCCTTTGGTTTCAGGTCTCTGGTCCATTACCAGGAAACAAAAGTTTTCCCTTTAATCCCAAAATTTATATAAAATAATCGATTCATTTCCCGTACAAAAGGAATTTCAAGTAAAAAGAATTATAAATACGATATTTTCGAACACGTCAGTTGTTCATCTACTACTTGGGGAAAGGTGTAGTCTTCGTACTAATTAAATTAAATTCTTATAGTTCAATTTTTTTTATACTAAAAAATCGCTTTGGAAAGCTAGCAAAACCCTTAAGCCAGCTGTAAGTACTGAGGCACCGCTCTGGGACTACGTAACGGTTCATGGGCCAGAACGGATGAAAAAAATGGCGACTTGTTTTGCAGAGCACCTCAGTACGGCATTTTAGCCAAATACTGCACCATTGTCACCGAACCGTTTTGCTCCAAGAGCAGTCTCCAGGAGACAATCACATCTCTTCAAAAATGCTAAAAGAATTGTCAAGTATTTCTATCGTTTTTTCTCGCAAAGTTTTTCAGTACCATTTCAATAATCTTGGTAGTGACACATTGCTGCTGTAGCTTATACCTACTCAAATTTGCCACTTTACTTTGACTTTTAAACAAGAAGTCTGAACTGAGCATTAGCAACAATAAAAACGATATGGATGTATGGAATCCAGTTATGGGGCACAGCTTGTGCGACGAATATAGATATAATTCAATGGTTCCAATCGATTGAGAGTAATAACAGACGCGCCATGGGACATGAAAATATCCATAAAGATTTATATCTATGCACAATCAAAGAAGAGATTGAAATCGTTACACATAAATACATAGTAAAACTGCACAATAATCTGAACCCTTTGACTATCACCTTGGCCTCCGCAACAGGTCAAACGCGCCTGAAGAGAAGGGATTTGCTACCCTTTTTAACACTGAGTCAGAAGCCCATTCCTAACCAATGAGCTATTATATTATAATTTAGTTAAAAAAAAATCGAAGAGTTCGGTCGCTAGTCCACTTTCCTGAAGTAAGTGCAGTCCTCCTGCTAATCTAAGAAAAGGGCTATGTATGTACGTATATACTGAACTTCGAGTGAATTAAATACAATTTTTTTAAGTATGGTCCACTTCCGGAAGAGAAGAAAAGTCTTGCTGTTGATCTAAGCAAAAAACCACACATTTACCAAATTTAAAGTAAATCAAACCATAAATAATATTTTTTGGATTTTTGGTCAACTTACCGAGATCCTTTCTACGTAGCAAAAAACAATCTGACAAAATTTCAATTCCATCGGTGGGTAACTTTTCAAGATATGCGGATTTACAATATAAGGTTTTTTTTATAATATTATATATCTAAATAGATAAGCAAAATTATGCGTGAAATATAAATTATCGAAAATTCGAAATTTGCTTATCTTTGTGCCGTTGGCGAATACTCATCAATCTGTGGCTTTGAGTCTCAACACTCATCTCTACAGTTGAGCACATATAAAGACTACAACATCGACTCGTTGCTCATTCCTTTATACATACGTTTCAATATCTGCGGCAGTTGTTGTTTTTATTGTTTTCATTGTATGTCTGTTGCAAATTCTTCACCTTTTTCAATTTTTATTTTGCACACTCCATTTGATAACTACTTTCTTGAGTGGTGAGTGTGTGTGTGTGTGTTAAGTCATGACTCTTAAGTAAATAAGTACAGTTAGTGTTTAACAAATACCTGGTGTGATGAGTAGATTTAGATTAATTATGATTATTAAGCATTTTTATTTTCGCACAAGATATAATAGAAACTTTGCTAAGGTGATGGAAAGTAAAAAAAATAAAAAAAGGTTTTGTTGTAATGTGAAGTAAATATGTGAACAAATTATTTATTTTGAGTTTAGGACCCAACAATCTCTATTTCGAATTGGACAAATTAACGGCCGTAACAGTCAAATATGTGGCAGTGGGTGAAATGAGCCAGACATTCATAGGTTGAAGTTTAATTTTCCCAAGTAAGTTCGAGCCCATAACCCTCCGCAAACTACCATGTACTGCTGATCACTCTACTAGCGCAGTCAAACTTTAATATTGATATAAATTATAAAGAAGTATACAAAATATTAAATTTTCTATTTTATATGTTTACTATTAATTCTTTAATCGAAAAGTAAGCCACGTTAACTAAGCAAAAAAGTCCTTCATTCATAAAGTGGAAAGAGTTTTCAGTTTTTTTTTTCTTTTATATTTCTCTACTTAAAAATATCGCAGTTCACATCTTTAAACAAAAGAATAAAAATTTATGATATTTTTGCACAAAATGTGTGAACTTCCGAAACCCTTAAGTGGGATGTAAATATTTTTGAGAGCGAAATTGTATCGAATTGTTCACACTTAATATAAACCACGAAAAAAAAAGTACAAATTGCAGACAATAATTTTTTTGAGTTTCGCATACGACGTGCTCTATCAAGACCCCCAAGGTTTCGGATATAGCTCTCGAAAATTCCCCAGCACAATTCCCAACTGATCCGCGATCTGTACGACCAGCGAAAGAACAAAAAAAAAAAATACTTTTCATTTTCTATAAATAATTTTTTTTACGAAAATAAACATATTATATTTTTACCTTAAAATTCTGTCATTAATAATGTTGAAAAGAAATGAGAAACATCAAATCCCTCATAGTTTAGAGCTTGAAGCTAAACATGTAAAGTAATTATCTTTTCTAATATTTTTAGTAATTAGTTTTTGGCACTTTCAATATGTACAGGGTTTACCCATAAAAGGTGTTATTTTGATAGTCAAAGAAAAATGTAGTTTTTTGAGATAAATGAACGGAAGTTTGTTCCAATCTAAAGAGGAAGATATGCCATTAATAATGGAAAACAATATAAATAAAATGGCCGTCACGGCTACGGTTACAGAACCGATTCGGGTCATAAAAAATCATTAATCATCTGCAGATAACGCAAACAGTTCACTGTAACTGTTACTCCAGCCTCATTTTCGAAGTAAGGTCCAATGACCCAGCCGCGTTATAGACCTCACCAAATAGACTCATGTTGAGGGTGGAGAGGTTTTTCAACAATAAATCTATGGTTTTTCGAGCCTCAGATGCGACACTTTTGTTGATTGATGTAGTCAGCGAGATGGAAATGAGTCCATCAGTCAAAATGATTTTTCGATGAAATTCCGAATCATTTTCATGCATTTCAAGGACCCCATCAGCAAACAAAGGACATTGTTAGCTGAACTGTATAAGCTTTAACACCAAAGTTTTTATGCAAAATACGCTGTAATGGTGTTTGGGGAATGTGCAATTCCAAAGAACGACGAGCAATGGACAAACCTGGGTTTTCTTCAACACTTTGAGCTACACCGGTAATATTCTCAGTTGTTCTAGAACGACATGCACGTGTTTTAATCTTCACACCACCAACAGCTCCATTTTTTCCAAAGATTTCTGGCCGTCTCTGCCAGGTGTTCGCTATTTTTATAGTGAATTTTGATAGTTTCAATGCAGTATTTTTCATCCAATTTTTATTATTGGCGTAGTGTTTACTTGTCAAATGTCAGAAAATTACGGTTTTTAAAGTGACCTCACATTCCTACTTAGCGAGCTTAACTTTACCATCCCTTGAAGATTATCTAGACACTTTAGGCCCTCTTCATTGTGTTCACGCAGAACAAACTTTGAAATACACCACCGTTTTAGATCTTTGTGTAACGATTTTAATACATATTTCGCCAACATTGATTCCTCTGATACGCTTTTCTATATCAAAACTTACTTATTGAGAGCTTTAAATAATTAAGTAATTTTCTTCTCTTTATTCCCCATGTAATTTTAAAGCAGCTGATAAAAAAATCTGTAGCTGTTTAGTGTAAGAGGCAAGAGTATCCGCGATCGGTCTCGGGATCAGGGCAGTCCGGACTGTTATTGGTTTTCGATCACCGATCTGTTGGATTTTTCAATTATGCCCCAGACGAGCCCCTCGTTCGTATGGGCGGGAGGTGGGTAAAGGTTATTGAAAAACCTTTTTTTTTTTCAAAACACACTTGTTCTTAAGAAGTAGATTTTTCCAATTTTATAAATCAATATATCACACTGCCTGGTTCACTACTTCTACTCTCTTTTTTAAGTAATTTACAAACAATCTTCACTTTGCTGCTTTTTTAATTTCTACAAAGGCTAATCTGCACTTGCACCATTACACTTCCGAGCCAACTAATTTTCAATCTTCTACTTATTGTGGTTATGTCAATAAAAGTGTTTTGTTTTTGTTGTTGTTATTGTAGTGCTTGCTTGCTTATTACTATGCGGCCGCATAAAAGCTTCTTCAGTTGCAATTGCACCTCATCATTTTCGTGGCTATTCGACATTAGTTAGTTCCCATTGTGGCCATTTCATGAGGCTGCCACTAACTAAGTGCAGATAAATAAGTAAACTTCAATAAGTTTAGTTTGGTTATGTCCGCTTTTCTTTACGTTGCTTTGTTTGTATTGGCTTTGCTTTGGCTGGTTCATCTAATGATGACTATCATTAAATTAACGATGTACATTTTAGGTTGACTGCCTTTGGTGTAAACGCACACACACACACACATCCATATACATATATAGGTAAGCAAATACGAAACTAACAACAAATACACGCCATTGGACTCGCCACTTTGGCTACTCACCCGCTGCGACAGTCCTTCTGGTCTTTAGTTTATTCCTTATTTTTTCATATTTACTACTTTTTTTCGCCTGTTCCCATATCTTTTTTATATTTGTATGTATGTCTGTGTTTCTTCCATCATGCAACAATTTATATGGCCACATAATTAATGAGATTTTTCAGTGTTGTCTTGCTCTTCACACTGTTTTCGCAACACTTCCTTGGCCCAGTGTTTGTTCGGGCAGTGCAGACACTTGGTGTATTATGGCTTGTGGCAAGTGAGTTGAGTGCTTCTACTTCAATAAATATTATTTAATGAGTACTTTTGTGTAGTAGTGATTTAAATCACATTTAATTGCAATCGTTTAATCTTAATTGCATTTTTTTGTTGTTATGAACGGTAGGTGTGGTTGGAAAATCGTTACAAATTGTTGGTAGAAAAAAAATTTGGTAAAGAATTTAAGGGCAACACACACAACATACACTTATATAAATGTGAGTATTCCATGATTGACAGATTTAGGTCAAATCATCAAACTTTCGAAAATAATTGAATCATGTTGAGAACGTAGTTAGGGGATTTTAAAAGTTAGACTTACTTAAGAACCACCACAGCTAACTTCACAAATGTTTCGAATAAAACCTGAATAAGAATTTATATTAATACAAAAACATTAATCGTCAAGCCAATTTTTCAATAGAAACGTCAAGGAAGGCAGGCTTAAGAAAGCCACTGTCACTTAATCAATTTAAGGAGTGTCTGACTGGTGGTATAGTTTTATTGGTCAGAGTTCAAATAAACATATGACATCACGACAATAAAAACTATTCGAAAATAATCCTGTATTCCATAACAAACAACTTTCTAAAAGTCAGAAGTCACGACATAGATTCGGAGCCTTTACTTCTGACTTTCGTATCCCAGCAAAACTTATACGACTTTACAAACCAGTGATATTCAGTACCGAAATCACCGTCAGGAAAGGATACAAACACTCCAAGCCGTTCGATACTAAGCGAGATGTCAGAAAGTGTGACTCTTTATCATTAGATTTCTTTAACTTAATGTTGGGGAACTAAACAGCTTCCACTCCATTGAAAAGTGCAGGTTTAAAAGGAAATATAGGCTCCTTGTCTCCAATTGGCGTCGAACGATGGCTGGTACGCTATTTTTTATTCGGCTATAATTGTGTGGCGGCTGCGGTAGCCGAGTGCTACCAACATCCAAAAGTTATGGAAAATTAATTAAAATAAAAAATTAAGTTAAATTTCTAATTACGCTCGCCCCTCGGCATTGAATATCCACCCCACCGAGTGTATTTCGGACATGAAATAAAGGCACCTCCTAAATAAAACCATCAGCCGTTCGGAGGCGACTTAGTATAAACTGTAGGTCCCTCCATTTGTTGGAAAAACTTCAAGACGTAAAACCACAAATTGTAAGAGGAGCTCGGCCGGTTACAAATCGCATATTATATATATTATATATATATAATTGTGTAAGTCGAGAAAAAAGTTTTGGCGTCACCACTGCGGAACAAAATTCTTATAAAAACAAAAAAGTTGTGCTGTTGAATTGTAGGAATTGATTCGAAAAGCTATTTTGATGTGTTTGATACTTCCTCATCCGGCGGGACTGGCTCAAACAAATTCAACTGTTGATCATCAGTCTTAAAAAAGTACTGTTAAAAGCTAATGCGAGCTTTCGCGAGCTTTCAAATCTTTTGAGAACTTTCATAGCTTTTGAGAGCTGTCAAAGCTTTTAATGTTGCAAAATCTTTCAGTTTTCCGCAAACGTGAATAATACATAAGTGCCTAAAATGATTTTTACGGGTCTGCTCGAAATAGTTAAATTCTTTTCAAACCATTATATGAACCCATGATGGTCCAAAGAAGCTAATATAAGTCATAGGATACTTACTTCCACTGCCACTACTTTGGACAGTGATTGGTTTCGAAAATTCTATATGAGATCAGACCTAATGAAATTGACTTGAACATCGAAGTGGATGGATTGGGATATAAAGCTCTGGTACTGCAGGGAAGACATGGTACCATGATGGACCTGATTCTGTCCAAATTCAAACCGAAGTGCCAGCCCTGTCAGCTTCTGCTGGCAAACTCAAAATTACAGTGTGTTGGCTACCTAGTAAGCCATAGTCCTGGCATTTCGCCTGACTTTCTAGGTTATGTTCACTGCCATCTTTACATTCATTCACCAACAACACTATGTTGCATATAAACTTTCCTTTTTCACAACCACACACACACACATTCGCATATGTACCCATATATCTATATGAGTGTGTGTCACTGTCACTCAATAGCCAATCACCTTCGATCGGAATGTGCCACCAATAACAACTCGACCGAATAGCCAATATTTTCATAAATATCTACTAAATGTGTATTCAGTAAATTTACAACATGCATTTTGACACATTTATCACTTGTTGTTGCACCAACAACAACATTTGTCAAACACTTTGGTCATGCCATTTAATTTGAATGTGTCCGCAAGCAGATGCTGAAGAAGACAAGTTATAAAGCGGCTGCAAAATGTTGCAAGCAACTCGTGAGTGAGTGAACTAGTTTTCGCAATGGGAGGACGATTTTCGTAAAACAATAATAACAACGTCCGCATATTGCGGGTGTTTCGGAGACTTGTTTTTCATTTGAAGAAGAAGAAGAAGAAATGAATGCCAACGAGGTCACAAGTGGCTGCTACCATTAGCAAACACGCACATATACACACATACGAGCATATGTATACATACATACATGCTAACATTCTTCTGTGTGTCAACGCATTGCGTGGGTGTTACGGTAGCAGTGGCAGCAGTGGCAGCAACCATAACACTTTAACTGCCCACCAAAATATTTTTCGCATTTTTTATTATCGCTACTGTATTTATTGTACATGCATACCCACACAAACATGTATGTATGTTGCACTTAATAACAGCGACTTCTCTCTCTCTCTCTTTCTACACATATTTATGCGTTAATTAAATGTTTTATTTTCGGAATTTTTACGTTCGACTAAAGTGCCTTCATTTATATGCAAATTCTTTGTCCTCACCAAGCGCACAGGGGTTGAGGAGGCAGCAAAAGGCTGTGAGTGCTAGACAAATGTTGCTGTTAGCATTTATATGTTGCACCAAAACGACATCAACACCAACAACCGCCGTAGATGTTATAGATATTTAACGCTCTCATCGCTCGTGGCTAGCTCATCGTTTGGCTGGCTAGCGCGTTAACCGGCTGACTGTTTGCTCGTCTCAATTCTGTGTCCAATTGCGCTCGTCTGCCGTAGTCTGTCTGCTCTTCGCTTGGCTTGTCGTTTCATGCGAAACGCGTAGGTCGCACCATTTGCCACGATCTGCATTTGCAACGTGCAACAAGTGCTGCAGCACAAATATTTATGATGCACCCAAATACTTGAAGCCAACAAACTACGACAGCATGCAACACCAAACGAAAACCAGACTACATGCATCTAAAAACAAAATAAATATTAAAAAATAAGTAAATTGAAAACAAAAAATGAGAACGAGAACTTACTGTAGCCGAGTTGCAACACATCGCCAAAAACACTAACGAAACGCCCCCATATATGCATGTAGTTTACCACGTTTGCACTTCAATTAACTGCCACAAGCAATTCCGCTATGCAATTTTATAGTCAAGTGACTTAAAAGTTGCATTTTTGTGTTGGTGGTTTTGTTTCTATTTTAGCTTTTTATTTACTTTTATTTTTTTGGACTGATTTCTTTACTCAAATCTACTTTAAATGTTTTGTATGCAACTTAAATGTTAAGTACTAATGGCAATAGGGAAAAAGGTCGAAAATTTCTTCATTTAAAGTAAATATTTGTTTTTTTGCCTTGAGACTCAAAGATTAGATTCTTTTAAGATTTAGAAAAAATCAATAAAAATGACCCCAAGATATTACGCATGATCCAAGTAGAGATACATCTTTGAGTAGCATTTTTTGACAGATCACGCGTGAGTCGTGTCAAGCTGTTAGGTTATTTTTGTTCAGCATTGTTGTACATTTCATCATGAAAAGACTTCCACCTGAAAAACGTTTACAAAACCTTCAACTTTATTACGAAAATACCCGTTCTGTAAGGAATGTGTTTCGCGCGATTCGCTCAACTTTTGGGGAATATAATCGGCCTATTGAGCGTACTATTCGCAACACCATTACCCATATTGAGACCCAGCATTCATTACTGAATAAAAATCGACCGAATAGACTACGTCCAGCACGCAGTGAAGGAAATATAGCAGCCATAGCTAAGAGTATACACGAAGATTGTGTAGCGTCTTTACGAAGACCGCGGAAAGTCGATTCGGCGCCGTTCGCAGCAACTCGGACTGACGTATGGAACAACTTGGCGCATTTTAGGTCGAGATCTTTAATTGAAAACGTATAAAATATACCTTATGCATTAACTGAAGCCACTCGACCTTCCAAAGTGACATCGCTTCACTCTATGGGCTCTTGAAAACTTCCAAGAAGATACGACGTTTTCGAGCTAAATTTTTATCCGGCAAATTTGTTGAATTTTGGTGGAAGAGCAACCTGAAGCGATTCAAGAGCTGCCATTTCACCCAGAAAAACAACGGTTTGGTGTGGTTTGTAGTCCGGTGGAACTATCGGACCATATTTTTTTCGAAAATGATGCCGGTGAGAACGTAACCGTCAATGGCGACCGTTATCGCGCCATGATAATCGACTATTTGCTGTCTAAAATTGAAACTCGGGATCTCGGCGGCATTGAGTTTCAATAAGACGGCACCACCTCCGACGCATCGCATCAATAAATAGGGTTATTGAGAGAATACTTCGGTGATCAGATAATTCCACATTTTGGGCCGGTCGATTGGCCACCAAGATCACTTGATATCACACCATTAGACTTTTTCGTGTTGGAATATGTAAAGTCTAAAGTTTATGAGAACAATCCCACTTCGGTTCAGGCCTTGGAGCAAAACATCACGCGTTTCAATGCTCGATTGAGTCATCGAATATCGCACTCAACGTTTGAACCATCTGAGACATAGCCGCGGTCAACATTTGAAAGAGATAATTATCAAAATATTGAAGTCTTAGAACCTAACAAAGAATTTTTGTGTTCGTGGCTGGCTGTAAGTAGAAATGCATTTGATGAAGAATTTTTATAAGCTACAGTTATTGATGCTTATATATTTATCGGGCTTGGGAATTTTTCTACAATCTAACTGTTATATAGGCCCGATAATTTAATTTTTCTCTGCGAAGGGTTTTTTCGAAAAAATTCTTTTTTGAATGCAAAACGATGTTTTCGATTTACCCACGATATCTCAACAAGCATTTGCTGGATAGCAAGCAACAGGGCAGATTCAAAGCCATAAATAAATATTTTTCAAATATATTTTTCGAAACTTGAAGAAAAAATATTTTTTATTCTTAATATTAGCCTGAGAAAGTGAGAAAGGTCAAATTTTTCTCTTTTTAACAAAATCCGGTCACATTTTTGCAAATATTGAGACTCTAATTTGCTCGGTTCTTCAGATACATCGAAATGGTATTTCTATACTATACTATCCCGCTCTGAATATGCTGTAATCGTCATAAAAATTAAAAAAAAACATTTTTCAAACTTTTTTCATATTGAGCTTTTTTTTAAATAATATCGGCAAAAATAAAGAAAATTTTAATTATTTTTAATATTTATTTGAGTAAAAATATCTCCCAGAAAGTATATAAAGTAATTTTAATTTTCACTTTCTGAGCCATTTCATGGTTATTATTAATGGTCAAACATTTTGAAACCTCTAAATAATTCTTTAAAAGCGACCTTTTTGATAAAACGCATAATTCAATGAGATTACTTTACAAGAGCTGGTTATCTGAGGTATAAGACACATAATTTCATGACAGTTTAAATGTATTTATTATGTTTACGTGCTTTTCTTAGTAATTCTCCTGAAAATTTAGCTTCTGTACAAAAAAAAAATATTCAGCGCAACATCATGGAAAATAGTTATGTATATTCTACTTAATAAATTTTCAATACCCTACTATACCTATATAAAACATATGCAAAATAATAATCTCGAATTCCGCAACGAATATTTGCAAACCTCACCGAAATTTTTGCACAATATTGAAAATCGTGAGGCATATATTTCAAAATTCTGTCAAAACAAAATGATATGTAATAGACTCGTAACAACATGCAACTAACTATTAATAAATAAAATCGTGTAAGTGGTGGCACGTACATACAAAAGTGCACATAAAGGCAGCTGAAGTAAGGTATGCTGAAGAAAAAAAACCCAAAAACAAAACAAGGAAAGAGGGAAATAAGTTCAACTTGTGCTGGCCAACGGGCAAGTCAAAGTGGCAAGAACAGCAAAGCAAAGGGTTAAATTGGACGACAGCCGCGGATTAGTGGTCATAATAAATAGATGAGAGGCAGAAACGATTGATACCTACATGAAATGAGGCAGGTAAGTAGACTTTTTCAAAAAGAATATGACGAATACATTGCAATATGAACCGATATTAAAGTAAAGTAAGTCGTTTTCAATATTTTATTTATAAAATGTTTTCTTTCAATTAATATTTATATCATTTTTATTTCAAATTTATTTTTTTCTTATTTTATTTCAAACTATTTTATTTAGTTTATTTTAATTAATTTTGTTTTATTTAACTCAATTTAATTTAATTTAATTTATTTTTTTTATTTTATTGTATATTCTTTTATTTATTTTCAATTAATTTAATTTTATTTTATTTTATTTTTTTTTGTATTTTTTTTATTTTTTTTGTTGTATTTTATTTTATTTTATTTTTTATTAATTTTATTTTATTTTTTTTTATTTTATTTTTTTTTTACATCCCGTTAAGGAGTAACTTTCAGTTGTTGGCGACAGCTCAGCTGCAAGCCAGTAACTTACATTTCGGTTATAAATATACTAATACATATGTGTGCTTAAAAATAATTTACATTGACTTGGTTTTAATAAACGTTTACTGCAGAAAGTTTCTAATTATATGACATGAATTCAGTAACGCTGCTTTCTGTATGTCGAAGATGATGTAATCTGGCAACTGGAGTTTTCGTACGTTTTCCTTAAGGTTGATATGCACAAGGCCATGCGCAGAGACGATGATTGGTAATAGATATACTTTCCTCAACTTCCACTGGCGTTTCACATCTATGCCTAAGTCCGAATACTTGGCGATTTTTTCCGTATATGTTTTTTGCATATTTTTATTAAGAGGAACCGCAATATCAATTATGAATGCAACCTTACTAGCTTTGTCGACCACAAATATATCTGGCCTATTGTGGTCTCTCGTGGCATTCGTCAAGACGGTTCTGTCATAATAAATAAGGATACTGGAATTTTCGTGTACAGGTTCCGGGGCATATCTGTAGTACGGTGTTTTATTTTGAAAAAAGTCGTACTTCTGCGCAAGTTGCATATGGATTATTTTCGCGATGTCATTATGGCGCTTAAGGTACATTGAATTAGCATTATTTTATTTTATTTTATTTTATTTTATTTTATTTTATTTTATTTTATTTTATTTTATTTTTTATTTTATTTTATTTTTTTTATTTTATTTTATTTTATTTTATTTTATTTTATTTTATTTTATTTTATTTTATTTTATTTTATTTTATTTTATTTTATTTTATTTTATTTTATTTTATTTTATTTTATTTTATTTTATTTTATTTTATTTTATTTTATTTTATTTTATTTTATTTTATTTTATTTCATATTATTTTATTTTTTTTTTATTTTATTTCATTTTATTTTAGTTTATTTTATTTTATTTTATTTTATTTTATTTTATTTTATTTTATTTTATTTTATTTTATTTTATTTTATTTTATTTTATTTTATTTTATTTTATTTTATTTTATTTTATTTTATTTTATTTTATTTTATTTTATTTTATTTTATTTTATTTTATTTTATTTTATTTTATTTTATTTTATTTTATTTTATTTTATTTTATTTTATTTTATTTTATTTTATTTTATTTTATTTTATTTTATTTTATTTTATTTTATTTTATTTTATTTCACTTTATTTTATTTTATTTGATTTTATTTAATTTTATTTTATATATTTTATATTATTTAATTTTATTTAGTTTAATTAATATTATTTTATTTTATTTTTTTATTTCATTTTGGGTTATTAATATTTATTTTATTTTATTTTATTTTAGTTTATTTCATAGTAATTTATTATATTTTATTTTATTATATTATATTTCATTTTTTTTATTTTATATAATTTATTTTTTTTTATAATTTTATTTTTCTTATTTTAGTTTCGTATGTCTTTTTATTTTTATATATTTATTTTATTTTATATCATTTTAGTTAGTCTTTTAATATTTTTATTTTATTTAATTTTTTATTATTGTTTGCTCTGAGCTTTTTTATCGTTGATTTTTTTTAGTCTTGTTGAACCAATAGCTTTTTTATGCTTTTCGTGAGTAATTGGCAAATAGTTTTGGGTTTTTTCTTTTCTAATGTTTGCATATTTGTAACGTACATATTTGGTAGCGGCAATTCATACAAACGTGACAGCTTTTGGCCATAACTAAACGCTAAAATGTTGCTTAAGTATGTGTATTGCCTAAGTTGTTGGTGACTAAGCCCAGTTCTGGTGTATACGAGTATACTCGTATATGTATGTACCTATGTATATAAGGCCTGTCAAAAGTGAACTACATATTATTAAACACACTTTTGCATATTTTGGTGGAAAATGCCAATATGATTTTCATGATGAAGTTCATAAGTGCACCAAATACATAAACTGAATATAATATTTTTTTTCTCCCACAAGATATTGGCTACATTGTGAAGCTCTGCACAAAAATTTTTCAAAAATAGAAACAACGTTTTTGTCATTTCTGTCTCTCTAAACCAATCTTTTTATTACAAAATATTGTCCATTAAAAAGTAATATATTATTTTTGCATTATATTAAAGGCTTTATTACCATATCAAATATGCATCCTTTTATTCGATAGCTTTCTGCCATTTTGAAGGTGGTGCGAGATCTGAACTATAAGGCGGATACATAAGAACCTTCAAACCAAGCCCTATCGATTTGTGTGGGGTCTGGCGTTGTCCTGATGAAATTCTTGTCCTCTCCTGTTGGCCAAACTGGGAGCTACTGGGTGATTGCTTCCTTCAGACGGTCCAATTGCTGACAGTATCGATTTAAATTAATAGTTTGCCCGTAGGAGAGAAGCTCATAGCAGATGATTCCTTGCCCATCCCTCTAAACGTACATTAAATCCTTACTAGCTGTCGATGCTGGCTAATTGCTAAATAACTCCATTATCTGTTTATCAAAATACTCATTAATATAAACGATTTATACTGAAAATTGTTTTCCATAAAGCAATACTTTAGATTAAGCAGCAGATAAGTAAATTATTTCCGTCTTTCACTTCCTTCCGCATTTTCCTATATGTATGTATTATATGTGTGTACGTGCATACTCCTACATTACTAAAAAAGACTTATGTCTACAATTGCATTCTCTGTCTATTCAACAATCGCTGACAGTGCGTTTAGACAATTTGTTTGCCAGCTAATATCACCGCTCTCACCTTACGTTGGTTGGTCATTAATTCTTTGCGATGTTTGCGTGTTGCTCGCCTGACAGCTCAGTTAACAGCAAGTACCCATAAACATAGGTACGTACTTGTAAATATAGACAAATAGTTGTGTGCATAGTTTGGCTTGCTGCAAATCCAATCGCCAAGTAAGCCAAGCCGGGACTGTCAAACTTACTCAGCGCGGCAATGTTGTCATCCTCCACAAGTGCCGCAGTTATGCCGTCGTCGGCTTTTCAACACTGCTTGTCATTTACAGTCGGAGATGTGTGCATTGTCTGCATGCAAAAAGAAAACAAAGCCAAAAATTGTTAAATTCGTTGCCAGAGGCAGCTACAATACAATCTGCCTGTCTGCCACCTACGTCTCGCAAAAGGAATTTGTTTTTGTCTCAGAGCTCTCAGCAAGCAAACAAATGCATTTATGAGCAATAAATGGCAAAAAGAATTATATTCATGTATGAAAGTTTGTAATATACACGTAAGTAGCTATCAAATGTGAGTATGCAGCGCATAACTAGCCATTTGGTTAAGTGACCCACCCCTCGACTGGTGACAATTTACCAAGTGCTTATCCTTTTGTTTAGTCGTTTGGATTATAATGTCGTTAGAGAAATCTTTGCTTGTTTATTGTGTCAAATGACGTTGACGCAGAGGAGGAGGTCAGACGTAATTTTGTTGTTTTGTAAATAAAGGAAAAATTATATAACTGCACAGCTACAAAAGCGTTTGTGATCATGTTTATCCCGCTTCGGCTTGTGGCCGTCATTTGGTCTTGGGTCAGAATGTTTAACCTTTTCCATGTTGACACATTGTCCTGCTGATTGCTCACGTTAATCGCGCTTTGACTTTGACGCGTGAACGGTGTCACTCAGGGAGGAAGTGGCGATCAAAATTAAAAATGGCTTTACTTCCGAAATATAATGCAAATGTTACTCCGATCTAGCGATGGCTCTACTGCGCTTTACTCGCTGGCTTTCATAATTTTAAATCGCACTCCGACAGATTGATTGATAGAGGCTTTTTCGCTAAAAACCTCCAAGTATCCAAAACAATGGTAATTTACCATTTCTTTTTTGCTTTTTGTTTTTCTTCTTAGTGGTGGTCGACTCAGCTTATGCTTTAATAGCCGAGCCAACAATAGTACGCTAGTAAATTCTTCTTTTTACCACCCGGTGTCAATTCCATTTAATCTCTCCAACAAGTTCAAGATTTTCTATTCTGCTGCTTTCATCAAAGGGTATATTATCGAAAACTTTTCCAGCTTGAATGCTTTCATTATCGAATAACAAGAACTCGTCAGAGTAGTCACTGTCTCACAATTGGCTTAACTTGGGGATTAACAAAGGTTCGGTAAGTTGACCGAAACTAACAAAAAAACTAACTTTTTGTATTTATTCGTAATCTTTATCCTTTTTATATTTTCTACATAATCGGCATTAATTTCACTGCATTTTTGTAAGCCTATAGATCTGCTTCTGAAAACAGTCTTCAAAATCTTTCTTTTTAAGTTTATCAAGTTCAGCATTAACCACATTAATCATCTCGTCGTTGCTTTTAAAGACCTTTCCCTTTAATTTTTTTTCATTTTTGGAAATAACTAGATATCACAAGGTGCTATATGGTGCTGGATGAATTCCTCGACCCCAGAGACCGCAATAAAATGACTCGTTATTTCAGCAGTGTGGGATGGCGCGTTGTCATGATGTCAAAAGTAGCGCCGCAAATCCTCTTTCTTTATGTTTTCCAACAAATTTTTGAAATCTTTAGGTAAGCACTCTGAGGTGTACCATTTTGCAGTTACCAACTGATCCTTTTCCAGTGGAATATCAGCTACGATTTTAGATCGGGTGAAGTAAACAAGTAAATTGACATCATTACTTTTGCAGTTGCTTAAATTTTACGGGTGGGTTTGCTTCTGTTGGGCTCCATACCATGGACTGCTGTTTGGTTTCTTGATCGTTGTTATAGAACCAAGATTCGTCACCAGTAATGACTTTACTATTGTTGCCAGACTAACCATTTTCGAATTTATTTAGGAAAAATTGAGCAAAATGCACTTGAGTCTCTTTTGGTGCCTCATTTAAAATTCGTGGTTCCCATCGAGCAGATTTCTTCGTATATCCCAAATGATTACTTAATATTACGATACAGACATGGCTTTCAAGTCTAATTCATTTGAAATCATTTCTTGTGTCAATCGTGGGTCTTCGTAAATTTTGGACTTCACCAGAGCTACAGTGACGTCATTAGTGAAAGATTTAGGTCTATCTTCTCAGGGCTGGTCCTCTATGAAAAAATGTCCAGTCGGGAATCTTCGGAACTACCTCAAAATAGTCTTTGAAAACGGTGCAATCGTTCCATATGCAATTTGGAATTCACTGAATATTTGTATTGACTGTAAATTACGCCGAAACTCGAAGAGAATCACATGGCGAATTTCCATTTTTCGTTGACGGTGGAATTTCGTCTGACCTATCTTCAGCTATCTTGCGTTTTCTCATCTCCGTTTTTTCCGATGGTTCTAAAATTTGAAAGGAAGACTAATAAAGTAATTTCAAAGAATTTGGTATTTTTGGATTTAACAAATACGAATTGAAAATCACAAGCTGACCGAACTTTTGTTAATCGCTTTGTAAATGTAAATGTAATTCAAATGGCGCACCAGACAGTAAGTGTTTTATTGGTGTAATGGAAAAACGTTCGAACTTTCGTGCTGTGCGGTTGTATGTATAAAACTTTGATTATTTTATTATTATTTAAGGTCGTCTCGTGGCGTTCGAAAATAGGCGAAGCGCAAGTTAGAGTAGCCTAAGCTACTCAGTGAGAAAAATTTCTCCGAAACGGTTGAACCGATTGGCTTAAAGTTTTCACACGACCTTCTAAAACATAATTGAAGGAATAAAATCTTTGACAATAATTTCGATTTTTAAGACGTAGAATTTGAAGTGTAGAATTTCTAACAAAAAAATTAATTTTTCCTTTTGAAGCCGCCTTTTGTCAAAAATCAAAAATTTGCCTATTCTTTCGATTATTACCTGTATTTATCCATTAAAATATTACATTTTTTTTTGGTTTTCGAGTTTCAGTTAATTTAAAGCAGAAACATCTTCCTCAACGCCAAACACCTTTTTTTGGATTCCTCCATCCAGAAGATCCAGTATTTTTTAAAATCAATCGTTCATTATTAAACTATATTATAATCTGTCTATTAACATTTTTTTCTATTATTTTATAAAATAAAATGCCTCTAAAAAAAATTAACAAAGAAAAGCATTTATTTTATTTTGCAAGTGGAATGACCCATTAAGTCAGGGTCGAAGAAGTAAAAATATAGTAGCGAAAGTATAGTTTTTAATCTAGTTACTGTCGCTTCCGACGCACTTTGAATTTCTTTAATCAGTCAAAATACAAATAAACAGAGAGAGATACTGCAAACAAACTGGTTGACAAATCGCATAGTAATTAAGGACAGTGCTACCAACTTAACAAAAAAAGCTGAAAAATATACAGCATGGGCAGTTTGAGTAACTTTCTGGTCTTAATATACTATACGAGAATAAATATAACAATTTTAAACTTTTTGGTAAAAAATATTTTTTTATAAATCAAATTTTTAATATTTTTTGGTAACACTAAAGTTGTTTTCCTTTTCAACAAAAAACGATGTAATAATACGGAAGTTTTTTTTTATTATTTTTCACCTGCTTGAATTTGAATAACAACCCACCTTCAATTCCAAACATTTAGCGAAAAGCATAGTCATTAAATTAAGCTAAATAAATTAAATTTAAATTGCAAATAAATAAGCATTTTATATTGTAATAAATTAGCAAATTATCTTTAAGTGGCATCGGAAATTTCTAACGAACGACGTTATTAAATTCTTTGATTTTATTTAATATTCAATTAAACTACTTTGGCTACCGTCTGAGTTGTGTTTTATAACAAGAACTTGTAGTAAACAAATTGGAATATATTGTGTTAAATATTTTTTTTTTTGTGCTGGATAACTTTTCATTATCCATACATATGTAAACGGCAGCTAATTTTATATACTTATACTTGCTGGTATTCAAAGGAAAACAGGTAGTTTTAATGGTTGATTTGAGTCTTTTAATTTTGTGAAGGCACTGCAATGAGAAAGATCAAATTAGGAGACTTTCCACTCTCGCGGAAATATATCCAGATTGTAAAATCGTATAGAAGCCCATGTGCCTTCTGGTTGAGCATTTAAATGCTTATAATATATCCAACTGCCTCTCTTCCTCACTCGGAAAATGAATCCTCCAATATGGAGATTTTCTTTCCCCTAAGCAAGTGATACATGCAACCACATTGGGACTAGAAAAGTAGATCTAGCATTAAATTCTTTAGCTTTATTTGTTTTCGATTGAATTTTTAGTACACATGTAACAACCTTGTAAATGCGCATATTAAGGAGAAAAAAAATTAGAAAAAAAAATAATAATTTGATTTCATGCATTTTTAAATACAATCAACCTACCGCATTGAGAAGCATTAAGCAATTCTTTATAGCAAATAATTGACATTAAGCAATTAGGAATTATACCATATACATTTGGTGGAAGCTTATCAAAAATTTTAATGCCTTGTTGTTGCAATCAGTGCGCCAATTGCCACCGAATTTTGCATACAAAAAAAATTATATGCAATTATTGCTTACACAAGCCCTCTAGGAAAGCGATTGGCTTAGTGGCAATACAATCAACTTGTCACAATGGTTTTGTTTCCAATAATTTAAACTAGAATAGAGGCAAAAGAAAACTTATAGAAAAGCAGTATTAGACTTCTGTTAATAAATTTGTATGTGCCGAGGGCAGTTGAGTAAAATTTTTTAAAATTTTAATACATTTTCAGACTTTGTTGATACAGAATAGCTTTGAACTTTTAAAAATAAAAACTCAGAAAAATTTATAGGTATATAATGCACGTAAAAACAGTGGTTATTAATACGAGAACCACACTTCGCTTATTCGTATATATCTTTTATTTTATTTTACATTATTTTATTTTATTTTATTTCATTTTATTTATTTTCATTTCCTTTTATATTTTCTTATTTTTCTTTTATTTTATTTTGTTTTATGTTATTTTATTTTATTTTATTTTATTTTATTTTATTTTATTTTATTTTATTTTATTTTATTTTATTTTATTTTATTTTATTTTATTTTATTTTATTTTATTTTATTTTATTTTATTTTATTTTATTTTATTTTATTTTATTTTATTTTATTTTATTTTATTTTATTTTATTTTATTTTATTTTATTTTATTTTATTTTATTTTATTTTATTTTATTTTATTTTATTTTATTTTATTTTATTTTATTTTATTTTATTTTATTTTATTTTATTTTATTTTATTTTATTTTATTTTATTTTATTTTATTTTATTTTATTTTATTTTATTTTATTTTATTTTATTTTATTTTATTTTATTTTATTTTATTTTATTTTATTTTATTTTATTTTATTTTATTTTATTTTATTTTATTTTATTTTATTTTATTTTATTTTATTTTAATTTATTTTTTTCATTTTATTTTGTTTTATTTTATTTTATTTTATTTTATTTTATTTTATTTTATTTTATTTTAACTATAGTTTATTTTATATTATTTTAATTACGCGTATTTAATATTTATATTATTATTTAATTTAGTTCTATTTTTTATATAATTTTATTTTTATTTTTTAATTAATTTGTTTTTTAATAATTTTTGCCTTTTCCATTAGGGTGCTTAAAGTATATTTAGGGTACATATTTGCATACAAACAAAAGTCTTTAAACATATCTATTCAATTATATTTTTAATGCGCTGAAAATCACAGGTGTTCTTCGTATATGAGGCAGTTCAAACATACATAAATATTGCATATCTACATACACACCAACCAGCAAAAAGACTTTGGATTGTTACAGCGTTGAGTACTTGTTAATTGTATGCCTATTGGCCAAATTCCCGTATAATCAGAATTAAATTTGGCGCTTATCTCGCCGCCAACAACGCCAAATGCATACTGACCAATGGTGATTGGCTAGATTGCTGTCGCAAAGCATGTGGTGGCAATAAGCTGCTGCCGCTGGACATTGGACAGCTCAACGATGGTTAATGGCTACTTGATTGAAAAGTGTTGGCACACAATGCCATACACGCATACGTGTATGTTTGTATACTCGTACATGTGTCCCAAGCAGCATGGTTTTTATTTCATTTTTTTTTTTTGCTTTAAAAAGTTTATGTGGTCTTAATTTGCATGTAAATTTGTTTAAAGTTTAGAATATATTCTGTTAAATTTTTTTGTTATTTATTTGATCGATAAGAAATGTCGTTTAATTTGTTAGCTTATCGGTGTTGGAAATCTATGTTAACTAAAAAATTTTAAGTAATATAAAAAACTAGTTTTCTGATGATGCAAAAAAGTTGTAGGATATTAATGTTTTTAAGCGTTTTATCTTAGCCGCTTGCTTCAATCATAAAAAAAAAAATTAAATTTTTTCACTTTAGTTTTTAACGCATAGAGAATTTTGTTTAAGCGTAAGAAGTACTTCGCCTATATATTATATCACAGTAGACCGTATTTCAACAAAAAATTAAAAATAAATAAAATTATACTCTTATGTTGTCATGGAAGCGTTTTAACTTTAACTTTATCTTTAATACTACAGTCATTTAGTAAACTAATTATAAATTTTTGATTGGTATTTATTAGCTTTAGTCGTTATTTTTTTATATATTAGAAATTCCTGTACTCATTTATTTGCTAGATGTTAGATTACCAGGGGAACCTTGCATTCTCCTGTAGGAAATTCAAGCATTGTATAAATATCGTCACATAATATAACTACAGTTTATTCATGACTTCGTCCCGATACAATTTTAAATGCCTTTCATAAAAATTTAAATTGTTTTTCTATTTATATATAGATATAGATATAGATATAGATATAGATATAGATATAGATATAGATATAGATATAGATATAGATATAGATATAGATATAGATATAGATATAGATATAGATATAGATATAGATATAGATATAGATATAGATATAGATATAGATATAGATATAGATATAGATATAGATATAGATATAGATATAGATATAGATATAGATATAGATATAGATATAGATATAGATATAGATATAGATATAGATATAGATATAGATATAGATATAGATATAGATATAGATATAGATATAGATATAGATATAGATATAGATATAGATATAGATATAGATATAGATATAGATATAGATATAGATATAGATATAGATATAGATATAGATATAGATATAGATATAGATATAGATATAGATATAGATATAGATATAGATATAGATATAGATATAGATATAGATATAGATATAGATATAGATATAGATATAGATATAGATATAGATATAGATATAGATATAGATATAGATATAGATATAGATATAGATATAGATATAGATATAGATATAGATATAGATATAGATATAGATATAGATATAGATATAGATATAGATATAGATATAGATATAGATATAGATATAGATATAGATATAGATATAGATATAGATATAGATATAGATATAGATATAGATATAGATATAGATATAGATATAGATATAGATATAGATATAGATATAGATATAGATATAGATATAGATATAGATATAGATATAGATATAGATATAGATATAGATATAGATATATATATAGATATCATATTTCTTCAAAATTGATGCCGATGAGAACGTAATCGGCAATGATACCTGACTATTTGATGCCTAAGAGAACACTTCGGCGAGCAGGTAATTTCACGTTTTGGGTTGGTCGATTGATCACCAAGATCGTGTGATATCATGCCGTTAAACTTTTTCCTGGGTGGGTAAGTAAAGTTTAAAGTCTATACGGACAATCCCCTTTCGATTCGAGCAGCCCCAGGCCCACTTGACTGAAGTAAAACTGCTCAACTTGTAAATTTAGGCCAAGAGTTCCCTGTGTGTCAGATTTCTTGTAGGACAAACGATTTAAAAATAAGAATTTCTCGAATATATCGGCCCCAGCTCCACTTCTCGGAAAATTTTTTCGAACCCTTTTATATATATAGATGTGTAACACCCATAGTTAGGGCGCTAAGTAGTTCATGAATACAATGTATATTTTTATATATGTACATGTTTTGCAAAGGTGAAATACAATAACTGATCCAACCCATATATCTTAATTATTCCAGTAATAAATATAGATTTTTATCTAAATATAAATAAATAAATAACTTACTCAATCAGCGGAATAATTGGATGAAATTACTTGGCTACTGCAATACTTAACAAGAGCTACCTTAAGGTACAGTTGAACACACACACATTTATATTTGCATTTTTCTGTAATTTTTACATACTTTAGTTCCAGTATAAACTTCCCATTGTGGATATATAGTGAGTTTTTTTTTCAAATACTTTAGATTCCAAATGTTTGATGAAGCATTCAAATGCTCATATCTGACTAAGTTGTACAAATGATTCACTGGGTTTGGTCATTGTGGCTTAACTATTGAATAATAATAACAATTGACACTTTATAACCGCTTTGGCGATTTTTGGCCAAGCTTCTCCTTTAATTTGTGAATCAGAAAAATTTCTTAAATTAATCTCCTAAATTTTTGGATGTTATTCCGGCCTGTGTTCGAACGCCACACCTTCTGCAAGACAGCACGCACTTCTTACCACTGTTGTTGGCAAAGAGTTAATGGATAATTAAGTGAACAATTAACACTTACACGAGAGCCAATGGAACCAGCAACGCCTTCGTTACTAGCGGTGCTTCTATAAATATACATATTTACGTTTGTAAGTATATTATGCAAATTGGTTTTTATCTTTATTTATAGTCTAAGAGACTTAATCCCATTTACACCCACAACTGTAATGTAAAATTATATAAAGTACTGTTATAGTGCTGCACAAAACTAATGGAACAAGTTAATTAATAGTCCGGGTATTATTAAAATAAAATGCAATCTAAAACTTGTTTTTGCATGTTAAAAATTGAAATAATGATATTTCTTTTGATGAAAAAGCAATGGGAGGAATATGAAGGCTTTTGGCTTAAACACTTAGGCTCCTCCAATTTCTGGCGTATCTCCAGGTTTTTCTTACGGATGAAGGGATGTACCATTTTTACCCGACTCTGAAATGTTGATTGATGTGCTGACGCTCGTGGAGATAGTGACATCACCTTCCGAGGTGAGAAAGTTCACTATCGGAAGTTTTAAAAAAGCTTCTAAAAGTATGAAATTTGGCACTCACGGCCGGAATTTTCGTCATGTTGACAACACGTTACACTACCGACTTCTCTCCCTTCCAATGAGACCGGATCGAGGTCAGTTCGTTGAAATGGATTTACATGGATAAAAAATCATTTTCAACCGACAAGGAAGTAAAGGAAGAGGTGAAAAAGTGGAGAAAGGAGTTGACACGAAATTACTTCGTGGAAGCCAATCAGGAATTGATACACTGCTTCACCATTTGCATAGAGAAAAATTGCGACTATGTCAAAAAATAGTTTACGTTGTTTACTTAGATACAAAATTTTTTAAACTTTCAAACACCTAGCACAATTACTTTCTGGATATGTCTCTAAACAGTTGAAACTTTTTGAATTATCGTCAATTAATAGAATTAACCCGAAAGCCAAGGAAGTTTTCTTTTTGGGCCAATCGAGGGCTAGCCATGACTGATAAATAAATATTCAGTGCTGGAGAACAACTACTTATATAAAAAAAAATTTAGAGAGATATTTTACATATATATATATATGGTACATATATTTACAAAAAGTTGTAAGTTAAAAAAGTAAAAGAGAATATGTACAAAATATAATAACTGCAAGCTCCCCAGTGCTTATAAAAACTAAAGCAATTTATCAATTTACCACAACCACCATTACAAAAGGAAGTAAAAACATGTAAAATAACAGTACCGAAAATTTATGCACTTCATAATAGCAGAAGCATCTGTCGAACAGTCTACATAATCATAGTGTCTGCAAACACGAACATTTCAATCATCCACAAATACAACTAGCAACAGTATTCACCCACTCTGAGCATAAAGTATAGTAGACCCACCAGGCTGCGGTCGTCTATTAGCCCACCACCAGTGGGTGTTCATCATTATCACGGCCATTGTTTATTGACGAAGTACGAGTATATTTAAAGAAATTTATTAGTTGGAACTCTTATGACGGAAAAATAAATATTTTCATAATAAAAAGTGGTTTTAGTGAGGTGTACATATTCTTATTTTCTTCCCATGCACATAAACACATAATCATATGTATATTGCATATTGGACTATAGTACCATACAAAAAAAAAGAAATATTAATGCTCAATCATGAAAACATAATTTGTATAATAATTTTGCATTTTCCGCTTATTTAGTTAATTTATCTAATATTTGTTTTAAATAATTTTTGCTCATCTACTTTTTTGGTTTGAAAATCTCACATTAAACATCGTTTTTTGCTGTTGTATAAATCAGTGAATATAATTGTGAGAAGATCGCACTGCACATCTTGGCAGAAGTCAAAAGTGATAGATTGATTTAACAGCGGCAAATCATGGTGTGAGGCTTCGCAACAATGGCGTTGAAGATAAGTTTGATATATGAAGCATATTTTTTTTTTGTATTAAAATTGATTAAAAATATAGTGAGAGAGTAAGAGTAATATTTTATTGAAGACAATTAATAACCGAGAAAGTTAGTTACATTTTTAAAGCTATGTAGCTCAGCGTGGCAGACAAAGAAGTGTTAGTGTTCTATAGAATCTTCCTCTGTGCAAAAATTATTTTAGGGAAAGCCTATTTTTCCATGAAGCCATAGCTGTCTGGTAACGTTGCACGTTATCTCATTTTGCCATCATGTGTTTGCATTTTTTGACAAAGGCAAATCTTTATTTTGGATAGAAGGGCTCCTTCACCCCCTAGTTCGTCTGCCGTGCAATTGCTCGGGGTGTCCGGGTACACAAACTATGGCAGTGTTGCATTTAGTCGAGAATTTTTTCAGATTGCTTCTACACTTTATAGTAACTTTTAATGTGGAAGAGATACACTGTAGAGATTTGATGGCAGCTTGGCTATCAGAATTTATCGTAACTGATATTCCTGCACCGTAGATTTGAGCAGATACTCGGCGGTTTCCATGATTACAAAGAGTTCTGCTTGGAAGATACTACAGTGCTAATCTCTTTACTGAGAGCCCGTTTTTTTATCGATCTTTGAGCCGTCTGTAAAGATGGGTATGACTTCTTGTTTTTCCTCAATTCATTCCTGTTTGGGATTCTTGTCGAAGTAATCTGTTGTGTTTTGTATGTACATAGAAAGGAGAGTTCGATTATTTTTCCAAGCCGCACAAAATCTAGGATCTACATCTTTCCGGACTCGTGCTTGCCAAAGAAATTTAGAAAAGGGGTTTAGTATACATATACCATTTTTTTTTTAAAGAAAATATATTCTTCCAATATTAACATTGCATAAATAATAATTATAATCAATTTATAAAGTGCAACTGTCTGCAAAGTGTTACAAGAACTTAAAGGAGTGCCATAATTCTAGTAATCTCTTGTGACCACAGCAATTATAGAGCTTTCTCCTATGCATTTTTCGTGTATTGCTTACAAAATTCCTTTGCGAAGCAGAGTCGAAATAATTATACATGCTCTTCAAGAATTCTCTAACATCCCATAAAATATAAATATTTTACTGTTAATGTCATTTGAATTAGTTATTATGCGTTATTTCAGGCATAAAGTGACCTCGGATATTTCGATCGGATTTTTTAAGCAAAATTTTTAAAATTTTTTCAAGACGTCACATTTTTTTTTTGGACTTAATTGGACTTCAATACGTTGGCTGATGTATCTGCCCTGGATTATGATGTTTCAATGCCACCTCCACCATATTGATTTGCACGCACTGATTTGCTCTGCCCGGCATTTTGCCAAGGTAGAAGTTTGATACAGATACTGGACTAGGAATTGTCGAAACTTTCTTATATGCAATATCTTCAGTAATTTTAAAACAAAGTCTCTCCTTTAATAGCCTATAAAATATTTGCCTAAGCTTTTAACATGAATTCTCAATTTTAAAACCGCTATTATAGACTTCTACTTCTGCTCAAGCTCGTGGGCAAATTTCACTTGTCAAACTGTCAACCAATTTGTGTCCAGACAAAGCAATAATAAAGCAGTTAAAAAGTCATCAAATATTTCCAGCACGACATTCCTACCCAACGAAAGAGACCGAGAGGATTGCGACTGGTCGCTAAATTTTTTAGTCAAAAATTATTGGTGATTAAGCTTTTATGTTTGCATACATTTGTATGTACGTATGTACATATGTAAATAAATACAAAATGCAAACGAACAAACAAAAATCGCTGTTATTGTTGTAGAATATTTGCAGTAAAGCAACTGAGCTGAGGAAGTTTGAAGTTGTTGGCACCAAAGTTGACGGTGGTGTTGCCGAAGCAATTGGTTGGTCAACAGCCTTTGCGGCAGGTGGAGACAGACGAGTGCAACAAAAACGAAGAAAGCTAGCTACAAAAGCAGCGGCATTTTTTGGGGGAGTGCAAGTCAGCAAATTTCTCGCTTTGACTTTGGCGCAATCGCAGCGAACGCATCGTAAATCATTCATAAAAATCATGCCACACTCATTGCGGTGGCAGGAACAATTGCGTATAATAACAATAATAGCAACAACAGCCGCAGCAGCAAGCAGAAATCACGCCGACAATAGATAATATGTAGTTGTAACAGAAAAAAACAGCAACAACAACAACAATATAGAGTTAACCGCAACAGCAGATTTTACCATCGCCAACAAGCGTTGTAGCATAAAGTGTAAACAGCCTAGTGTATGCGCACGCTCCTCTATGCGCAACAACAATAGCAATAATTTTCAAAATAACAATAGCAACAACAACAGTAAAGGCATTATACGAGCCGTCGAACGACAGCAAAACAAATTGATTTTAGTCACGATACTGTCAATTAGCTAACCAAGGGTCATCATCAACGAAACACCATAGAGACCATTGTTGTTGTTGTTGTAGTTGTTGTTGGTGATGCCATATTTTTATTAAGAATATACCTATATACATTTTTCTCTTTTTCATATCATGTAAATATCTACACATGTATGTACGTATGTTATCTAAATACATATAAATAAAATATTATTGTATATAAATATATATATAATGTAGTAGAATATCAAAAAATAAGAAAGAGCTTATTTCGGTTGTAACCCAGTGGAATTTCCCCACTAGATATATATCTGAGATACTTTGTTAGTTTATCATACAATTTGACATTTTCGAATATTTAGAGAAGACCTGACCACTCATTCCTTTAGCTCAGACATTTTTAAGGTTATTTATATTTCCTCCTATTTTAAAAATATGGAAATTAGAAGCAACTGAGAATAATAAAATAAATACTTTTAATAACTTTGCCTATGCAAACATTTTTCAACCAAATTTGTTTTGTTTTTTTTTTGTTTTTGTTTTATTTTTATTTTTTTAATTTAACAATAATGTATTATTTTAAGAATATATGTAATCTTTTTTGTTTTAGTTTTGTGAAGGGCATGCACGATAGACCGCTAGAGTTACACCTCAATCGGGATCACGCCCTGACAGTATTATCTGACTATGCTGGACTTGCGAAACAATACTCCTGCTTACTAAAATTCTTTACTCCGGCTGCTATAGTTGGTTTTTGGACCTTCGTGACTACGCTGCTAAGCACTACTTCGCAGGATCAAGCTGGACCAAAATGCTTCTTCACACGCTCGCTGTAGGATAGCAAAACTAATACAAGAAGAACGGAGCGGTAGCATCAAAAGCGCCGAAAGACTTCTATATAAATATAACTCATTGGTAGATAAAATGGAATACTAGGAAGGTGGACTCTCCATCTGATACCGAATCTAATAGCATGGCTTGGCAGGAAACACGGGCAAGTGGACTTTCGTTTAACGTATGTGCTCAGTGGTTATGGATGTTTTAAAAGATTTCTTCATCACTTTGGTTATGAAACGCATCCGCAATGTAAAATTTATGCTTTTGAATTTATAGAAAATGCCGTGTACGCAATATTTGTCTGTGGCGAATGCTGAACGAGTCTGTAGACATCAATTTAAGGCCGGAAACTCTTGATAAATGCATGCCGGAAAGCAATTATCAGCATTACAGCTGAAATAATGCAGCATCTACGGTGGAATGAGGAGCAGACTTAAATTGACAAGGTAAGTTACGAACTGGATACCTATTTAGTGACGACTTCTGAAACCCAGACAGTTGAAGAACGATGAGGACTTACGATATCGACTCAGACTATTGAGCTTTCTATGCTTGGACGGTATTAAAGATTTCAATGTTTTGCATCCTACAAAAAAGAGAAAAAATAGCACTCCTTGTTGGGTTATTCATCTGGCCTTTCGCTCCTCTGCTGCTGTTCTTTCACCCAAAATAGCTTATACCAACCTCGATTGCTGCATGTGACCCACATATGTTCCGCATTTTCGTCGGTACTGTTGTGGAAGGAACATTCAGATTCATATTTGTGGCCGAATGTGTGTAGGTACTCTTTAAAACAACCATGTCCCGACAATAACTGTGTGTCAGACAGAAGCCTGTCTCACCATAGAATATATATATAGTTGCAGGAGCATTAACACACGCGCAATGAAGCCAGACTGCTCATGCTAACTCGTAAAGGTACTCCTCAGGGTGCTGTATTGTCATCACTTTGGTGGTCACTTGAAGCAAACTATCTTCTACAAAAGAATTGAGGAAAAGACAATATATAGGATTATTGCCTATGCATATTACATAGTCATATTAGTGGCAGCCAAAATCTTGAGGTACAAGATCCCTACGTGGCAACCCCAGAGGCTTGCTTGACAGCAAGCTGATGTAGAAGCTCAAGTGGAAGAAAGGGTGAGAATGCTAGATGATATGTAGGGGCTTTACCCTGGAATCTCAATCAGGAGACATCCGCTACAGTCTTATCAGCACAAATGCTAATACTACTACAAAATCTGCACTCGTTAGGCTACTCAACTAACCAATAGATATTTCAGCGATTTTTGTTGTAAGATTGATGATGTTAGGTGAACTCTCTGCTTGAACCATCGGACAGCGCTCAATAAGTAAGAATGATATGCAAAATAGGTCCAACCCTATCTGCTTATGCTTTATATGAGAGAGAAGTTTTCAAGCCACATTAAAAGAGAGCGGATGGCATATGAATGGAGTGTATTTTCAATATGGAGGTATTAGCGATGGGAGAAGCTGCTAAGCCAGATAACAACGCAAGAAATCGCATGAAAAACATCGACAACACTTTGATAACCGAACAAAAGCAATAATGCCAGATCGTATTACCTCAGATAATGCTCTTAACAGCAAGCAGGCAGTAATATGATAAGCAGCAACGTACACACAATATTCTAGTAGCTACTTATATTATTAGTCTAAAAAACCGCGCTGTTAGTTCTGCTTTCCCTAGACTGGGTAAGAAATCGAAGGCAGCCGATGAAATGATGGGCTGTATGAGATATACGCCCTAGTTCATCGAATCAACAAATATATAAAAAGCTTTTATTTATTTTACTAGAAAACTAACTTTTTTCTGCACTAGGTCATTTGGTCCGGATTACCTGCCGTTGAAAGCAGAGGAAGAGGAAGACCTCCACTGCGTTGGAAAGGCCAGAAAATGTGTGGCGCAATGTTGTTAACGCGGCTCTAATCGCGTAAGCGGTGCATTTTGCTTGCATTAACAGCAGGGATACATATAGGAAGTGTATGGAGGCGGAAATCCGCGAGCTGTTCCTCCGTTTCTGTCCGTTCATATTAAGAACTCAAAGTCAAGAGTAAGTATTAAAATTTAATGGAAAAGGCTGCTTAAACTTCGGCAAAAGAGTTGACGTTCCGCGCCTTAAATTAAACCTATAGCCAATACTATGAAGAATTAAAAACCAGTATAATCTGGCTTAACCGGCCTTTCATTTTTCACACTTTTTGTAACATACACATAATACTGTTAAAAAAGCAATATTGACATACCCTTCGAGAAACTCCAAGTACTATCATGATGATGATAGTTTGCTGATATTACCTTTACAAAATTTATCCCTAACTTAATGGTGATGTTGTGTTGTTAACCTATGATGCTTCACTACCAGCTTGACAAAAAACTACATCACTGATGTGGCATGTTCACTTACCCTCAACGAAACAATCTTGTAACGAAAAACAAAAAAAAATCTACCTTTAAAAAATGCTTAGCTTGCATGTGTGTGGCCAGTTATTTTCTTATTAATATTACTGCTTTTATTATTTGTTGTTATTGCGCTATGTGCACGGTTGTTCTTGTTGTTGTTGTTTGGTGACCTAAGCATTTTCTCCCTACTACAATGTGAGTGGTCAAAGCAGCCAGCGCCTGTATAATATGCCAATGACTATGTTGCCGCCTGTTTTGCCACCTTCGCAACGCCTCAAAAAAAAAAAAACTAAAGCCAGTATAATAAATGTTGTTGCAAAGCCTAGCGTTACGCCTACCATACAATAACAGTGTTTTTTTTTAAATCTCCTAATAATAGCCACCTCTTTGCGCAGTTTAAGTATATTTTATGCGTATCATTTAGGGTTTAAATTATTATTATGTTTACTACCTATTTTGTGGCTACTTTATTAAACTGGCAACTACAACAAATATCTAACAACAACAATTACTAACAGCTGCTGTTGATGTTGCTGTCTCCTCCTCTTCTTTCGTTTCTCGTTTGTGTTTTTTTTTTTTTGTGTTTTTTTTTTCATTAAACACCTTGACTGTGACTATGAAATTGACCATGTCCCTATGCTTGTATCGTACACGTATGTATGTTTGTCGAAAAGGCCTTTTCGCCACATTATCGCGTGTATCGGTGTGATAATCTGTAGGCAACGCTAATGGTTTTTGTTATCTTTTTTCTTTTTTTTTTTGTGTTGTATTTATGCTGTGATTTTATGATTTCCTATATTGTTTTTGTCATGCACTGCAATTGACCCCTTTGGAACGCACACGTTGCAGCAATTACGTGTGCATTTTCTACTTCATTATTTTATTCATGTTCGCTTTGTACACGCTTCCAGGCGCGTTGAAGTGCACTGAGCCAGCATTAGATGCTGCATTTGAAGTGGAAGATTGGTGAAATATTCGTAAGTGTGGAAATTATTTATTTATATGCCACATCAGTGCTGCATAATTATCTGATTTGTGTTGGCTGGTTTCGGTTTTAAAAAATTACTTTTCACAGGTTAACCAGGTAGGGAAAATTGGAGATAGAAACATAAAGGAACACTATGAAAACGTGGGATAAGATTCAGTAATAATACGAATATTTGAAAAGTACTTGTTTTTTTTCATACATATATACCGAACTTTATGACATATTTCATAAGCGGAAATTGGAAAGATCTTAACGAAGCTTGGTTTGAATATTTTTTAGGAAGCAAATACCAAAAAGCGCTAAGCTAACTAAACGATATAAGAATGAACCACTTTTCAATTTAGAGTTCTTAAAAAAATGCCAAATTTCCGATACTTCCTAAAGTAATATTGAACAAGTATGACAAATATTTAAATTTATTAACTCCGAGTGCCTCAAAAGATGCTTTTAGATCCATTCTTTTCACATCTTGTTACTTTATGGTATACAGACTAAGTGTCGCTCTCTACTTGTTCCTGTCAGCCTAATGTGAGGCCATTTCTTTCATTTGCTCTCGCCAGCAGTTATTGCATCGAAAGCTTTCAAAGGTGAAGAGCTTTTGACCAGCCGGACAACATAATATAGTCAGTAAAACTTCTTTTTCTTTACTGGCGTAAATAACGCTTACGCGATTATGGTTATTCATTGCTTCCTTTCGCTATCAATTGGAGATACCAAGTACAACCAGGGTCTTCCTCTGCTCTCACAGGTGGGTACTGCATCGAAAACTTTCAAAGCTGAAATATTATTATCCTTTGATTAACTGAACTATATCAATGACGTATAGCTCAACACTCCATCGGCTGCGCTACTCGCCGTTCCTAACTCGTCGAGGACCATAAATCTTACGCAAAACCTTTCTCTAAAAAACTCCCAATGCCGACGCGGCAGATGTTATCATCGTCCATGCCTCCGCACCATATTGAAGGACGGAAGTGATGAGTGATTTGTAGAGTTTGGTTTTGTTTCGTCGAGAGAAGCAAGATAGACAAAGCTATCTGCCGTAACTACGGCTTCAGTTTGTTTGATGCTAGGAGATATTTTGTCTTACTCTCGTTCACTTCTAGAACTAACCAGTCTGACGAAAGTAGAACAAACGTTGCGGTTTTTGAAGCCAAACGCCAGCAGCTGTGCACTCTTGTTGAAGATTGTATCTTCTCTATTCAGCTCTATAGCTCAGACATAGCGACGATTAGACCCTTGGCCGGATAAAATTCGGGTCCAGTCCGCTGCGTAGAACGAGCAGTCATGAGTTATCGTGGAGTCGTATTGCTGTTATGATCGAAAGTAAGCTGCTGTCTCGCCTTTCTCACTTCCTTACTGCTCAAGAATTGTAGCTGCAAGCTGCTGGCAACGCTTTCCACCAGCTGGACAAAAGAGTACCGCACACTACTGCAATTCTCATAAAAGCGCAGAGCCACAACAAAGCGTTAGCCGTCAGCACCTGCCGAAAGGGCAAAGAGTCGGTGTTGGTAACACACAAGGCAATTGGCCGGGCGGTCGGTGAAGAAGCTGCAGGTTTGCCAGAACTCCACTCTTAGAATCGCGACGCCGGAGCATCACCTGCGCAGTGATAAATTTTTGCTACGAGTTAAAGAACATAATATGGTACTTTATTTTGCAAGCAATTTCTGTTGGGATGCTTTCGTAGTGGGTATCTTAAGAGATATTTATTTGAAGCCGAGCCACCACCTAAGCACATCAAGAAGGACTACTCGACTATAATGACACTAGTCAGCACCAAGGCTTAAAAAGTCATCTACCGAAAGCTCGTTAACAACATCTTGAACTCTCCGTACCACCAATTTAAAATTATCCGTCTGACTTACATTGTTGCTGTTATTTTTGTGATGCTTTGATTTGTTTAAACGAAATCCGACGACTTCGACTAACAGTTGGCTATTTTTTAAAGCCAATGGCCAGTCAAAGCATTTTGTTGGCGCCTTTTTTCATTTTTGTCATTTTCACATGAAACGATGATTTTTGTTTATTTTTTTAATATTTTTTAAGACTTTTTTTTTTGAAAAATACGCTTCGACCATTCGCATATACTCAACACCTGCAGTTGAGTGAGTCGTCACCATTTCTGGCTGATATAATTTTTGTGAACGAATTGGTTGTTAACCACTTGTTGTTGTAGTTGTCGCCATAGTGCATACAAGGGGAAATTAAAAAATCATTTAAAATCACTTTTTCTTCTTCTTGTTAGCGTTGTATAATTTGTATTAAAGTGGAAAATTTTATTTCTTATATTTTTATTATTTTTAATAAAAACAAATCGTTGAGGTAATATCTGGTAAACCATACCCCTATGGTAGTTTTATGGCGCCCATACCCTGGGGCCATCCAACGATCCACTTAAGGTCATTTGTCGCGTCTGGTTGAAGTAGGCAAATTTTTCTAAAAGAAACAATAATATAGACAACTGCGCTTGCATTCACATTTTTTTGTTTGTTATTTTATTTTATTTTATTTTTACTATTTATTGTTACTATAAATATGCAGATGAATATGGAAAGTAGAAGTTCAAGTCATAATATTAAGAAATATTTTTTAGGGCTTTAGGGAAAATCCCACCAAGTGCGTTCTGTGCAGCTAAACAAGAGTTCAAAGTTCGATTCTGATATAAGAAAATAGACAAAAAATTCAGTCCACAGAAAATACTGTTCTGAAGAAAAAAATAAATAAATTAAAAATTTCAGTAAAGTTAAGAATTTAATAAAGTTTTCATAACAGAATTCTACATGTAAGACCAAAAAATTACTATTGAGACATTTATTTTGTCTACTGAATGTTTATACAGCAAGAAACTTCTGACCAATTATCATGGGGTAATTATCGCATTTAAGGTCCTATCAAGCGTTTTGTGTTAAACACTAAAGCTTACTTACTAACTCACTTACCGTATTGGCCGTTACCAACCCGTAGAGGACCATAAATCGTATGCAAAACCTTTCTCATGAAAACTAACTAACGCCGGGCTATCAGATGTTGTCATCGTCCCTGCCTCCGCACCATATAGCAGGACGGGCACGATAAGCGACTTGTAGAGTTTGGTTTTCCATTATCGATAGAGGAATTTACTTTTTAATTGCCAACTCAGTCCAAATTAGCATCTGTTGGCAAGAGTGATTATACGTTAGATCTCCAGGCTGACCTTGTTTTTGATGTTAACACTGGTTCCAAGATTGACGAAGTTATCTACGACTTAATAGTCATGATCCCCAACAGTGACGCGTAAGCCGAGTCGTGAATGTGATGACTGTATGTTGGATGGCAGGAGATATTTAGCCTTGTATTCGTTCACTACTAGACCCATATCCTTCGCTTCCTTATCCACTCTGGTGAAAGCAGAACTCACGGCGGGTTTCTTGAAGCAAATAATGTCAATATCATCGGCGTACGGCAGCAGCTGTACACTCTTATAGAAGATTTTACCTTCCCTATTCAACTCTGCAGCTATTATTATTTTCTCCAACAATAAGTTAAGAAAGTCACACGATAAGGAAACACCTCGTTTGGTATTGAACAGCTCGAAGAGATCGTTCTCAATCCTGACGGATCAAACGATTGGACTGTATGGGTGTGGTGGCGAACGAGGACAAAAAAAGATATCTAGAAACAAATAAACAATTATCGCATTTGTGACTCAGCTTCTACAACACGGTTGACAATCATAACTTTGAACTTTAAGCCGCAATTGTGTGAAAAACGGCCAGAAACAACCGAAAGGAATGCCAAGGTGATTTTACAACATAACAGCGCTCGGCTCCACCGTTGTTGTAATGATCAAGAACTACCTGGTAAGGCTGAAATGGTAGGTTTTTTCCTACCCGCCGTATTCTCCCGAACTTGCTCCTACTTGACAGAGAGGTCTCATTTTCTAAAGAAGATATTCAAAAATTACCAGAGAGAGGGAAAAAAGTAATAATTTCTGACGTACAACACTTTAAGAGATGTACTTTTTATTTTTTCCAATAAAACTACATTTTTTCAACACAAAATAACGAACCGAGTCAGCTTATGTATACTCTTAATATATAGTTATTTGTAATATTTCAGGTATTTTCAACAAGAATCAGCTTTCCGTCGCCAAATGCTTTAAAAACGAAAGTACAAGTATAAAATTATATTATTTTAATGAGCATACATACACGGTGTGTCCCAAAAATAACCGAACTTTTTGGATATAAAATAGTAAAATACACATTATATTATCTTTGAAAGTTATTATTTATTCAAAATAGGATCCATTTGACTCAACACAACGTTTGGAACGATCAACCAGCGCATGCATAGATTTTTTATGTCATTTATAGAAATGTTCTTCAGTACCTCGGTTACGGCTGCTTAATTTTTTCAATTTTTTTTTAATTTTTTAAACTTCAATTTTAATTTTTTTTCAAGTTTGACACAAAATTTTATATTTGCTCTTTTTTTTGGAATCATTAGCATTGCGTTTGAAAGAGGATGAATGTATCTTTTTAATGTTGCAAATTTTTAATAGATGGCGCTGTATGTTGTATGATTTAAATATAAAGCTCGGTTGTTTTTGGGACACTCCGTGTATATATCATACATATGAAAAGGTTAAATAAAATGGAACAAAAAAGCTTACCGGGTATAAGGCAGGCAACAATGACATTTTAAATATACCGCATAAAGTAGATATTTTAAAAGAATTTAAGAAAAATTTAAAAAAAAAAACCAACATTTTTGTCAAAACGTTCAAAATGCTTGCTAATCAATTTTCCACTAACGAACACTGAACAGGTGTGCGCAAGTACTCGGTACTCTTTATTTAAAGAAATGCTAAAAATTGTAATGAAACTCTTTAAAGCGAAGGCTGACACTAAAGCCACAACTACTTTACTTATTTCCACTCAAATTCTAAGCCAAATCCTATGGATGCAGTTACATTTGTGTAAAATAGTAGCTTTCTGGCATCCTGCAGGTCGCCTTGAATCTGTTTAACAGTTAGAAATTGGTGCATTTGGAAAATCGTGATTTCACCAAAAAATGCTACAAATTCATTAGAAGCCAGAAGTAAAATGCACCGAATAAGTGAAGCTTTATTGGTTAAGCAAGTGCAGTACTAACAACAGCAACAACAATAATAAATACAACTTGGTGGTAAATAATAGACAGTGAATACCCAGCAAAGTATCCAACTAGTTAGCATTTTTTCATTAACTAGTTCATTTTCCGTTCATTTCTCAAGTAAGCAACTGGTATTTTTAACACCGCGATGTCCTACGAAATGTCATTTATCCAGCTATATATCAGCTTCAAACCAGTTTTATACCAGTTGATTTAAACGTATTGAATTGCTACTTCTTTAGTTCAAGAAGTAAAATAAAAATAAAAATGATTTTGACTGCAGCGAACCTCATGGGCCATGGTAGATATAACAACCAGACTCGGTGGTGGAAATTATTATTACTCCCGTGATTAATGGACTGCTAAACAAATAGCTAACTGGTGTAAATATTTCATCTTCAGAACACTAGTATTCAACTAGAATTTTTTCAACTAGTCTACCTTCTCCCTGCAGGGCATAAATTTCCTTACAGTCCGAAAAAATCCAAAAATGAAAGAAATGTAACCGAAGAAGATGACGAAATAGAGGAAAGCCAACTAAAAATAAAGATTAAAGAAACATTAATCAGCAAAGTGAGAGAAAACTTCGGAATTCACCAAGAGTGAAGCAAATTAATCCAAAAGGTATGTATGCACTCACTCCAGATACTGAAACAGGTGAAATAGGAGAGAAAAGGAAATGTGACGAACAAGAGAAGGCTGAATAGACAAAAGTTTCCTGACGTCAAAGCGACAAAGCAACCAAGATAGCTTCATTGCTTAAAGACACTACAGGATTTTGGTTCCGAATAAAATTAAAAAATAAGAATAAAGTACACATTCATGCACACTTACATAAAAACACATTCATTGACATATACTCGCCAAGTTTTTGGTTAAAATTTATAGTCCAACTTCATTTTGGTTGCTGTCCGATATCTTACGACCGTTGTACTACCATCCATCGTAAGTCGTCGCATCGGTGCTGGCGTCGTCGGAGTTGCTCATCTCGAAATCAATTGAAGTACATAATTACAAAATGAATGCACGAACTAATAAACTAGACAAACACTCTGACACAATGAATGCCACCAATGCCATGGCAATTGCATTTGCCATTTCGACAGCTTTGCACAGTCATGCACACATATACGAATATTGAAACAACAGGCGGTTGTACCACTTGCTTTCCTGCCTAAAATAAATAAAAGTGCAATAAAACTTGGAAAACCGTCGAAACGGTTGTAAGTCAAATGGGCGAAATTGAAAAGTTGTCTGGTACTGCAATTGTTGTTGTAGTAGTACAGTAGATGTGCACTTCTGAGCGCACAGGTGGAAGTTAGGAAGTCACTGCACTGGGAGGATTCGGTCGTCATTGTCTCTTACCAGCAGTTTTTCCAAACGTACGAGGGGATTAACAAAAGATAAAAACAGTCTTCAGATTCTAAGTTTATCAAGTTCAGCTATTCAGCTTTAAAGAACTTTCCTTTAAACTTTTTTTAATTTTTGAAACCAGAAACCACAAGGTGCAACATCTGGGGAATAAGGTGCTGGACGTATTTCTTCGATCCCAGAGATCACAATAAAATTACTCGTCATTTCAGCAGTGTGGGATGGCGCGTTGTCATGATGTCAAAAGTAGCGCCGCAAATCCTCTTTCTTCCTGTGTTCCAATAAATTTTTGAAAACTTTTGGTAAGCACTTTTCGGTATACCATTTTTTAGTTACCCTCTGTCCATTTTCCAGTGGAATAGCAGCTACGATTTTAGATCGGGTGAAATAAACTGACATCATTACTTTTGCTGCTAGACTAACCATTTTCGAATTTTCTTAGGAAACATTGAACAAAATGCATTCCAGATGTCAAAAGGCTGCACGACGTAGTGTATCGAGTCCAGACTGTTGACAGACCAGGGATCCATAGAAAAAGTATGGCTAATTGGGACTTAGTTGGAGGGCAATGTGGCGAAAATGCCAAATACGAATGAGAAGTGAGGTCGACAACTAAAACATATTATATCTGGAGCATGAATATCGTATGTTCATTGTTGAGAACAATCAAACAGAACCTGACAGCGTTGCATGCGAGAAATCGTAAGGTATATAAAGTCGCATCCAACTCCGTAGATGTGCAGTTGAGTTTAGAACTCTGTAGTGACGACATCGGTGTGGAGTGAAAAGGAGTAAATTGTGTGTTCATTGCAGAATAAACTATATATTTATATAAAGTTGTATTATTAGCAAATTGTGTGTTCATAATATACATAGTAAACTGTAAACAATAAAGAAGCTAGTAAATAAGGAATTTTTATATAATGTCCGAAATATGAAAAGTCGGAGTGCTTGACGGCAATAAAATAGTAATAATAAATAATAATTTTCTTTAATTTTGGTGGTTGGTTGGAATGGTTGTACTCAATGCTAAACACTTTACTATTGGGGCCATCAGTAGCTTGAAGCTGTCATTATGGTCAGAACTTCCATTATACTCATCAAACCAGATTATTTTGAAGTATATTTCATGTAAAGGTGTAGTATAAAGAAATTCATTATTTTTCCAATAGATGACGTAATTTATCTCTATCTCGCGTTGTCCGATCGGGTTCCGTATTAGATAGATGACATTTCATATTAAAAAACCTAATTGTCGAAAATGTCGATGAAATCATGGAGATTGTCGAGTCCGACCGTCATGTAAGCACTGTTTCGACTGCCCAAGAGCTAAAGATTGCACAAAAAACCATTTGGAATCATTTGAATAAGGCTGCATACGAAAAGAAAAAATTATGGATTGCCTTTTACTACACCTAATACTTGGGTTTCAAGGTGTTACTGGTATTGCAGCAGTACTTTTTCTGATAAGAGTTGTTGATTTGCAGGATTTTCTAAGGCAAATTGAACTTGCAAAGAAACTCTCTGACTTTTTATGAGCAACGTTAGCATTTCACTTATAATATCTCTAAATAGTTTCCAAACTCTTACTAATTCATAATTAAAATCAACGAGGGAATATTATTTTCAATGAGTTGTCCTTTACGCAGGTTCATCTCACTTCACACATGAAAACTAGACAAATCCTCTACATAAAGTCATTTAATTTAAAGACTGAAGTAATTGAAAGATAAGTATTTCCACATATGCACCCTTAACAATTTCCCTAAAAAACGAGCTGGTTTTGGGAAGTTTTGTCTACTGTGAGACTGACTGACTTACTGAGATAAATACAAATAAACTATGCAAAGTTATTTAAAAAAAATCTCAGTGTAACAACAAACTTCATAATAAATAAAGTAAAAATATAAATGCAATGAAAGTAAGCAAAATTTGCAGCAACAAAAAAGAAATAACAAAAAAAAATAAAGATAAAAGCGGAACGATGGCAAAGACACTGACGGCAAGCATTTCAAGTTGATATAAAAAGGGTTTTGGCATACATATAGGCAGGCAAACGTACATTCATATATTGTATATAGGTATACAAATAAATACACACACCCATAAACACAAGCAAAGTGGATTAATTGATGCCAAAGCCCCGATGCCCCATACAGCCAACTGAAATGTTGACGGTCAAATGCGACTCCAAGCTGGTCTGCGATGATGTCTACGTAGACATTAGTAATAGTGATTGCTGTGATTTGCGGTAGGACTTTACTGTTGTGCTGTTATGTTGTTGTTGCTATCGTCGTTGCATGGCAAACCGCACCCAAATGCAATTTACAGTTACTTTAAATTAATTAAGCGCACTACACTTAATTAGAAGCGAAAAGGCGGGCAATCAAAGTGGCTAGTTGAAAGCTGGGCACGGAGCGACCTTAAAAATAAATAGAAGAAGAAGAAATAGAAAAATAAGAAGAAGAAGAAGCAGAAGAAGCAAAGGAGGAAATAGAGTTAAGCGATTGTGAAGATGAAGTGTGCACAATGAGGCACGATGCATCATAAGACAGCGGTGGCGCACTAGCAAATCTAATGACGTTGGCGATCTTTACAACAACAATAATGGCAACAATAATAACAATAGCAACAAGAAAGTCGAACGCAAACAACGCTCCCTAGTAATATGCCACAATTGACCAAAAGTAGCTTAAATTGCTAGCGCGGCCAAACAACGAGCCAAACAAGCGATGCGCCACTCTGACCTCGAGACTCTAATGACCAATTGGTGGTGGTGGTGGTGGTGGCTGTGGTGTGTCAGCGCGTCGAACTGTCGACGATTGTTCGGCGGTCATTGGACCGCCCAAAATGGACTTGAACTGCGCTTTTTTGCGCGTGGCGTGGCGCTAGATAAAAATCTGAGATCAGGCTCCGCTTGGAATAGGTAGTTGGTGATGGTGGTGCTTGCAACAAGTGCACGAATCAACAAACACGCGCGTGCAAGTGCAGCAACAACGACAGCAACAACAGCAGATGCAGCAGCAGCAGCAGGAGAAACAATAATAGCGGTAACAAACAATTGGAGCATCATTCAATCTTTTCTTGTTGCTGTTGCTGTTGCTGTTGTTGTTGTTGTTGTAGTTGACGTCGCCGTGACTTTTGTTAACCCCAATGAACCCGATTCCAGCCGGTTGTTCACGGCACCAACGACCACTCTCAACTAAGTCAGATAAGGCTACCAAACCGACCAAGCCACACGGCGACGCCCATTAATGGATAGTGTATTTGTATTTGTTTGTTTCGTGCGCGCTTCTTTTTGTTAGCATTTTACGGTATTGTTAGGTTCTTCTGGGCCTCAACTGCTCTTAAGTAAATATGTTCAATTGCTCAATTTGGGTCAATAAATAAATCATTGCCAGCGTAGTATAATGAGCTAGAGTTTTTTTTCGATTTTTTTTTCATTTTTTTTTTTGTATTTTGGGCGCTTCTTTTCATATTTTCTCTCCTACAAAATTGCCTTCATCTGCTTCTTCTTTTATTCGATTTATTTCCTTATTTACATTATTTTTTCGTTAGAAAAGGAAATTATGACACACGCGCGACCTATAAATCAATTCGAACGCATAGCGACGCGGCGTGGCTGGGTGTGCGTCGACGTAGCCTCAATTGCCACGTGCTTCACTTTTGATTAAAACTCAAGCGCTACCGCACTTCGTCGCTGTACTGCCGCATCATGTACTGCCCCAAAAATGTTCATTGTTAAAATAAACAACGAAGTCATCACTGGAACCATTACCGCCACCTCCATGGCCGCATGCTTTTATCGGCAAACAGAGATCAAAGACGCGTCCAGCCTCGAACGCACAGCAGGCGCACAATCATGAAACCGAAATTTCTGTTTTTTTTTTTTGTGTTTGGGTTTTGCTCCTAATAAAATGGATGCTATCGATCTTCGAGCCACTCCCGCATGAAAATATTTTTGAGTGCCGCAATGCAGTACGCCTGCGCACAGTGACCGGCAGAGTGACCAGCGCAAATTGAAGAGCACATCGCACGCCGTACACAAGTGGAACTTGCAACTTGACGTTTGCTGGCATGCAACTAACGCAGCGCACACCACACGGACCATAAGCTGCTGCGGTGTTTGGTTGGGTGTACGCTTTTGCGGGCGTTTGCGTCAAAAATTTCATTTCTGATATTTTAAAAATTAATTCCAGTTTTTTTTTTTTTTTGTACAAACTTTTTTCTTCCAATTTGCCTTTGCAAACACTTTTTTTTATATGCACTTATGTTATATAATTTTTTTTCTCTTTTTTTTGCCAACACAGAGTTTTCACTCACTTGGTGTTGTTTTGTTTTTATTTCGGTTTTCTCTTTCTTTTTGGTTTTTCTTTTTTTAATTCCTGTTCATCATCAAAGTTGATTTAATTTTTCAACGCTTTGCCCTGATTTTCATGTTGCACATCATTGCGCCGCTTCGTTCGCCTGATTCAGCCTCTGTGCGCCACATTAACCTGCCACCTGACCTTTTCAGGGTTATTTATGTTAAGCTTCTTTTCACCAATATTTTATTGTAAAGTTTTACAACAACTTCTTTATCTTTATTATTTACTTTTATTGCTTATATTTGTTTGCTTGTGCGCGTCGTAAATTAAATGCAATTTTTTTCTGTTTCTATTTTATTTTTATTGTTGTTTTTTAAAAGCTTTTTTTATTCTTATATATTAAATTGATTTGTTGTTGTATTTATTTGCTTTCTTCTTCTAATATTTGCTTGGTGGAAAGGTGGATTTTCACTTCAATTAAGTGGAAAAGAAATTTTTTATCCTAACAACAAAGTTCCAACACTAATGCAAGTGATATGTATGCCGATTAGAGCGATTTTTGAATTTACAAGGTTCAAACAGATTGTGCCAGAATCGTAATATGCTTAAAAAATCTAATTATAACATTTTTTGACGCAACCTTGCTGTTTTTTAAGAATATTTTGAGCCGACTTAGCTCTTAACTTTCTCTTTGAAACTTCTCTAATTACCTAGAGCATATATGTACATAGATGTTAAATATCGAAATATCTCGCTGTTACCAAGATTTCCTAAGCTGATGAGCCAGATACCTTTGTCGGAACGATTCACTATACTTATCCACTTAGAACTTTGAAGAAATAAATCAGACAAAAAAATGAAAATTTATCAAAATAAGAAACTGAGCCTGGAAGAATAATCGAGCAATGCAGAGCACATCTTGCAACCAAAGGGTGGTGCCAAAAAGTCATATTAACTATACGGAAGCTTTTGCTCTAGTGCCACGTTTAGGTGTTCAAAGAGATTACAACGAATAAGACGACAGTAGCGTGTCGAACTAATAGAGTTACGCATGGTCTCAAGCAAGCTAGCCGGCAGTGGTACTCCAATATAAAGTCGCAGCTTAAAAGTATGCGATCAAAGCACAGTTTCATATTTACCTCACGGATATTTTGAGAAAAATTTAAATTAAAAACATAGCCGGCGCAGCAAACTATTGTCTTGGACGGTGTTGTGGCGAAAATGCCAAATACGAATGTGAGACGTGAAGGAAAGGCCAATTACTAAATCACGTTCTAGATAGATGTATCGAATGTTCGTTATCGGGAACATTAAAATGTAATCTTCTTGAGGATGCATGCGAGCTATATATGAGCGTAAGAGGGAAACGCGCCCTGCTCGAATGTTGAGTTGAGTTTGGAACACGGTAATTACAAGCTCGGTATAGCCGTATATTTGCATGGTATCTTAAATCATATTGGCCTATAAAAACTAGCCGTTGCATTTCTGCGGCTTTGTCTAAATTTGGTATAATTGATATTAATATCAAATCAATAATCACGCCATAAATTCTTTTCTCTGTTATCCAGATAGGATAACGAAGTGAAGCGTTTGGTATTGGTAGTAAATGAGGATATGAAAAAGGTTTCCTTCTTCATAACAAATTCTGCTCATCTAAGAACCAGTATTAACCTCAAAAACAATGATATATTCTTCACAACAACTGCCGCAGGAGAGCATTGAGTGTTAGCGAGAGTAAGCATTTAAAACCATAGAATATTTATGAGAGAAAGAAAATACAAGAATAGATGTAGATCCTAGCGATGTCCGCTGCCTCGGCTTAGGGAGTCTTCGAGAGGAAGGTTTTGCATATGAACGACCTATGAGCTTTAACTTCTTGAATGCCCCGCTCAAAGTAAGGAAAATACTACTCATTTTTTTCGCTTTATGTATTGTTTATTCCCAGTATTTTATCTGTTCGTTTACGAGAGTTTTAAGATAGCCAACCCTTCCGAGTGTATCGGCAGAAAATATCAAATGTCTGACACGAAATCAAGGCTTCAAGGCCAAGCCCGATTTCTTTTAAAGTCTTCCGATCTAATTCAGAAAAGATTTTCAAGCTCCTTTATGGTAGATATTGCTAACAGCCAAACTTTCCTTTGAATGGTAACATCTGCTCGCTAATACTGAGGTCTACTTCTAGGGAAAGCTTAAGAAAGCGTGTTCTAATTAATGAACTTGATCAAAAAGTATTTTACAATGTTTTTTACAACATTAACACACAGAGCAAAATATTCAGCAACCAACCTGCACAAAAATATATTATCAGATGTTAAAAGTCTTCTTCTTTTTTTTTAATGGCCAGATCAAAATGCCAATTAGGAATGCGGGGAAATTTTTTTGAATTAATGTCAAAGGATTAAGGCTATACGACGACATTCACAGAGTGCAACCTATGAAGAGATTGCGTATACGCTGGCGAGATCATGCCATGTCATCCGAACGCACAGAAACACTCAAGCTCTGGAAGCATTCGACACAATACCCCGCTGGTGGAAGCAGAAGTAGGGCAAGACCTTCACTTCAAGGTGAATAGGGACGAAGGTAAGTAACTAAGTCGTAACAGTATTAGTGATAATTATTTAAATAATTCACTAGAATTCCAAAGTTTTGAAATTAATGTTAAAATTGTAGATTAATGATCCGCATTAAGATCTTTATATCAAATAATAAAAGGACAACGGAATTCCATGTACTTAATTATATTGCATTTGTTGTACCATGACATGCCAATAAAACGCACGTACATATGTACATACGTGTATGTATGTGCACATATATGTACTCGTATTCGTATTCGTATGCAGCAACATTGTCGACAGTGAAAACATGATGTAGAAAACCGCGCGGTAATTTGGCCAGCACAAGAAAACAAAACTTGTTAAGAGTTTTTTAATATTTTTTTTTTGCTGTCTTCTTAAGTTTTCGCTGCCACGCTGCTCACGGTGTGTAATGTCGTTATCGTAAAAATATTTTGGGTGTTTTTTATATATTTATAATGGACAAACTTATCTGATTTGTAGCCCTGACAATGAAAGGTACAGAAGTACAAAAAAATTACACTCAAAAAATTGGATGCATTTTTGGGAGGGGGACCAATAAAGGTTCCCTCTCTCGTCGTTTTGGCTTTTAAAGGAGTTTATGGTAGTTTAAAATTCAAAATACAATTTATAATAAATTTAGGCAAGATTCTATTCTAAAAACATGAGTAGGTATGCCTACTTCTATGGAAGTTTAAATTGGTTTAGGTTGGATGAGGAAAGTTGTGATAGGATATCCAAGGAAATTTTCAACTTAAGTTAACTGCCACAAAGGGAACTTTAATCACACCGTCGACTATTTTAAACCATATACAAATGAAAAAAATACATATAATACATATAGGTATATGTGTGCACGTACTACATACAACTGCTACCGCATACATATACGAGTACATAGGAGAGATATTTTTTGGTTTGTTGGTTTTTCTTATTATCTCTCATGGTCCATTGCCGCTTGTAGTGAATTTTCGCTCAGGTTGAAGGGCAATCGACCAGCGACGTGTTCAGGCTTAAATTAAGCTGAATAGTGTGCGTTTGTGTGCATGTGTAAGTGCGTATTCATCCTGTGAGTTGCATTCTGCCGCAATTTTTTCACAGCCGGACTGAATTTAATTTTTTCTTTTAACTTAAACGGAATATGAGTTGGAATTTTTTATTTTTATTTATTTCTTATTTCGCTTTAAGTTTTTGCTTTTTTTATTTTCTTTTTATTATTTTTACACTTTTGCGTTATGAAATTGCTTTTTTTTATTCATTTTCGTATAATCTTAAAATGTGTTTATTTTATTTTTTTTTTTTATTCAACTTTTAGGTTGTCTTTATTATGTATGAACAAGCCTATTAAAGTACATAATAACACGCTTAAATTGATAATAAAAATATAAAATATTTCTTACAATAATAAAATACACTAATACGGCGAACAATAATCTTATAATGATGCATAAAGGTCTTTCAGGAAGTGTGTTCGGATGTTGGTGGTTGTGGCGATAAAAAGCAGGAAATTTTTTGAAAATACTAAATATTTAAGTATACATAATATACACATGCTTTACTACATAAATTTTTTCTCATTTTGTTTTTTCTTTTCTTAAGACATATCGGTGAGGTCAATCTGATGAACTGGAGGTTGTTTTATTAAACACATTTGTGTACACCTTTGAAACTGTGAGGCTTACATATACTACTAGTATTTGTATAAAGAAATTTATTATTTTTTACATTTTTTTTTTATTCTTCGCTGCTTTGGATGTTTCACTGATTCTGTTTTTATTTTTTATTTTTTTTGCTGTTGTATAAGTATTTATTTTCATGAAAATTTTATTAATATTTAAAATCTATTCAAGAATAAGCAAATAAATTGCACTTTTTAGTAAGGATATAAATTATTCATGGTTCATAGCTAGAATACGTTCAATTAGAGAGGCACTAAGAATAGAAATAGCATTTTATTTTTATATAATCATATCATAAGATAACAAACAAATGCAAAGGCCTTTTTTCTGATCATCTGTCCGAACTTTTGTTAATCCCCTCGTACATACAACCTGACATGTATTAGGTCAAGTAAAAAATTCGTTCGGTTTTTTATTGATCTTTCAAAATACGATAACTTTGTGTACATTTGGAGAGCCAATTTTCACAAGCCTCTCTTGAGGCCAACTTCTCACCATTAAGCGCGTTCGCCACGGACAGGAAAAGATGATAATCACTTGGTGCTAGGTCCGGAGTATAAGATGGGTGCATTAGGACCTCCCATCCGAGATCTTGGAGCTTCTAGCGCGTCACCAAAGACGTGTGTGGCCTGGCGTTGTCCTGATGGAACACAATTCGGCCTCTGTTGATCAAAGATGGCCTCTTTTGGATGAGTGCCGCCTTCAAGCGGTCCAGTTGTTGGCAGTAGTGGGCCAAATTGAGCATTTGGTACTAGGGAAGCAGCTCGTAGTAGATGATTCCTTGCCAATCCCACCAAACACCAAACACACAGCAAAACCTTCCTGGCCGTCAATCCTGGCTTGGCCACCGTTTCCACCGGCTCACCGCATTCGACCACGACCGATTTCGCTTGACGTTGTCGTAAGTGATCCACTTTTCATCGCCAGTCACCAAACGCTTCAGAAATGGGTCGATTTTCTTGCGATTCAGCAGCGATTCGCAGCTGGAAATTCGGTCCATCACGTTAGTTCGTGTGGCACCCAAACATCGAGCTTCTTTTTGAATCCAAGGTTATGCAAATGGTTCCAAACGGTTTTCTGGCTTATCTTCAGCTCCTCAGCAATTAAAAAAGTGCTCAGGTGACGGTCTGTTTCTACTATTTCCATGATTTTATCACAATTTACGACGACAGGCCTCCCGACGCGTGGTGCAATTTTGACATCGAAATTACCGGAACGGAACCTAGCAAACCACTTTTGTGCGACACGTTCGTTTACAGTATCGGACCAATAAACTAAATTAATTTTTTCAGCTGCTTTGGCAGCTTTTTCCCCTTGATCGAAGAAAAATTGTAAAATTTAGCGAATTTTCTCTTTGCTGGTGTCCATCTTTGACGAGCGGTCACAATGTACTGAGTCAATCAATCGGAAAACTGTCAAAGACAAATTTTTAGCGCGAATAAACACGTTTTCAGCGCCATATAGTATGATATGATACGACACATGACGTAACACCAGTACTATGGACATTAACGCCATCTCTTAGATAAAAACCGAACGAAATTTTCACTTGACCTAATATTATATAACGAGGTATGCCAGCCATTTTAGCAACACAAGGGCAGCTTAAATTCTGAAAAATGAAAACTAAAAGCCTAATGGAGTTGCTGATTAGAAACAGGCGAATCTTTCGCCGAGAATGGCAAGTTCGCCGATCGATTGTATTGCCGTCCTTGATAAAAAACCTGATCACCTGGAAGTTGCTGAAAGAACTGTCAAGCATTCCTCTAGTTTTTCTAGCAAAATTTTTCAGTGCAGTACTAAAGCTAGGATTTTATCTTCAAACATAGAAAAAGGTGCATAATAGGAAAACCAGATAAAGACGCAACCCTGGAGTTGTGTTATAGACCAAAAAGCCTGTTGTCTTGCCTTTCGGAAAAGTGTTGCTATGAAAAACTTCTTTTTCTCTCTATCAAAATTACAAAGTTCATGACACTATTGAACTAGAAAACCGTATAACCAATGAAGAAGGAAAGACTTTCGAGTTCAAAGAGTATAACTGGGCAGTTTTTTTTTACAAATTCTGACATGATTGCCCTTTTCAAAACAATAAACAATCATTACCTAATACGTTGCACAATATCCTTGAGTCCTACATATCTAACAGGCGACTCACTGTAAAAGTAAATCAATAGAATAAGATGCTGCAAGAGAAGTTCAGTCGAAAACCACTTCAAAGGGTTTGAAGCTATAATTATGCTTTATGGCAAAGATTTTGACTACTATTCACCTGAGAATGACCTGAAGTAATTTATATTTCATGTGTTTTGCGTATCTCATAACTTCACCTGAAGAGAAAAAATAACCTTCCTGTAGTTGCGCGTAGGGTTTGAGATACAACACAAGTACTGAATGATTTCAAGGCTGACAACACCGTGTGCAAGCTGTGCAAATTTTAGGGTGGATTTATATAATAAATTCTTCAACTTACTACCGATTTTCCCCCACGCCTCAACGGAAGAGAATCTGATCTGATTAAAGATGCTTTCTATCTAGAGCGTTTCCAGCGCACTTACTAACGCTGCCCATTAAACATTTTACCACCCCTTTGGGCCACAACAGTTGGAAAATTTAGCCTCATCGATAAAGCATCCACAAACGGACTAATCGACTTCGTCGGGGTCGGAAATATTGCGGCTTAAAGCAACAGATTGTGGAAAAAGCAAACTCATCATCAAATCGAACATGTACTGATAGTTGGAAGACACGTCTCCAGTATTTTAGATGTGTGTACGCCCCGAGTTGGATTATTATCTTGTCGTAGCAAAGATAAGCTGGGCTAAAACAGAACGACTGTCAACAGAAGGAAAGCTCGATGTCGAAAAGCTTCAATCCCAGCAGGGAGCTGGACAGTTATGTCGAGGTGCACTGAAAATAAAGACTGCCTACCTAGTAACGTTTCAACGCTGAAGTAAGATTCATTTTCACAAAAAAAAAAAGAAAGAGACCGAAAAGCGCGAGTAAGACAAGCTTGAGAAGCTGGGCGATAGGGGTAACTCTTGAAAATTCTTCGTAAAAATGCGGCATCATGCAGAAGGTTTCAAGATCGGAGTATATTTATGTACAATAGAAAACAAGGATGTAAATTGGTGACCGATGTGCGGAGCATACAAACTTGATGGAGAGAAGACTTATCCAGCTTGCTAATTGGCAGTAAAAGTGCAACACCCGGAGATGGTGAACCTTAGTTGCCCACTGATGACGATAGAACAGAGAAGTTTCGTTACCCGAATAAAACGAAGTTGGGTTTCTGGTCGAGCTAATCAAATAGGACGAAAATGTGCTCTGCTTAGTCCATAAAAAGATGATTTTGGTGTGGCCTTCGTTTAAATAACATACACGTACATAAATACATCGATATTTCGGTACATTCTGCTAAACATATATATGGTAAATACATTGTATGTATGTATATCAACAACTGCTCCCGGCAGTTAGCGCAAGCTCAGCTATCTTTATATGAAAATATGCTTGTCAATTATTTGTAAATCGCTTTGACATGTAGACGGGCGACTCGTTATCGCTGCGCCTTTTTAGCTTTTAATAAATATTTTTATTTATTTAATTTCAATAAATTGCTCCGCAATCAATGAATTGGCGAATACTTACAAAATGTTTACAGTAGAGCTGTGCGCAATTAAATTGCCAAGAATTCGAACGATACGAGAAGCAATAAAATATAAGTAAAATTGGATTATATTATCTGGCGCAGTATAAACCTTTTTTACGATTTTCTATAAATAAATTTCATTCTCTAATTACATTAATAAGATAATAATATTCATTTTCCACCAGTTGGATTTTTCATATAGATATATATAATGATTCTGAAGTACAAATAGACAGTCAATTTCTGAGGCTGTCAAGTATTTTTGCACCAAATATACGGAATTATTAAAGTTGCATCACTGTATTTTCAAAAAAAAAAAAAAAAAAACACAAACAGCCTGTGCTTGAGGAACTCTTTTTGCTAAGCTCGCACGGGTGTGGTTTTATAGCCAAACACCGTAAAGCATGTGTCCAGCGGAAATTTCAGTTGCATTTTTCAAGCTTTGTTTTTGACGTTTGCGATATGCTTAATACCGCTTAGTTGTTGTTAAAATTAGATATATGTATATATATTTGGCACTTTGGAACCGCTGAAGCGATTTTCGGCCGAGCTCCTCCTCCAATTTGTGGTTTTGCGTCTTGATATTTTTCCAACAAATGGAGGGTCCTACAGTTTATCAGTTTATACAAAGCCGCCTTCGAACGGCCTTTATTTCATGTCCGAAATACACTCGGAGGGGTGGAAATTCCCTACCGAGGGGCGATCGCAATTAGAAAATTTAATTTAATTTTTTATTCAAATTAATTTTCCATAACTTTTGGATGTTGGTGGGACCGGGATTTGAACCCGAGCCTTCCGAATGTCAGTGCGGAATGCTAACCACACTGCTACCGCGACCGCTTTTGTTAAAATTATTTTTGATATTAATATTTTACGCTGATTTTGCTGTCACATAGAAGTTTAATAGAAAAATTGGTTCCACTTCTTTGCCATTTTCTTTTATTTTTTTCATTATTTGATATCGTTGTAGATCAAACTAAATTACTGTTATCTTTCACCGTGATTAAATTTGACATGATTGCTAAAATATTGGAGCAGAATTTCGGCTTGTAGGTGTGCAGCATTTATAATGCCAACGACTGAATATATTATTGTGGGCTCTGAATATTAAAAATTTATGATTATGACATTATAAATGTAATTTGTTAAATTAAAATGTTCAAAACGCATAATTTGCGGTTCGTTGTCCAAGAATTTTTTAGTTCTTTTATTTGCCTGATGGCTCCAATAGAGCATTGTTTCAAAAATTTTAGCGCCTTCAAATTTTGTCTAAAGCAGTGGATCATTGGGGAACACTTAAAATACTTGAACACTTTCAAAGCACGACGTACCTCTAAATTATTGTGGAATAGCAGACAGACTAATCTGTTACTTGCAAAAGAGACCTTAGTAATATTGGGTTTATAGTGACGGAGAAAAAATCTTCATAAACTAGCTAAAGGGGAGTCGGCTGAGTGTAGTGAGTGGATATCTTTCACAAAGTTCCCAGCTGCAGCCTTACAGAGGGGAGCACACATTTTTGGAAGAACTTACAAGAATTCAATAAATCTACTGAAATGTTCGCAAAAGCATAGTTGTAAAAAGTGGGAGAGCACAATGAGTCTACTCAAGTTGACCAACAATCATCAAACCAACCGTGCTCTGCAAAAAAAGCTGATCCCAATATTTTGTCTGTACTTCGCCACCATATTTAAATAATTCACAAGGTTCTATCAGTTACCGTCGCCTTTTTTCTTCAATCGTTTAATCCAACTTCGTCTAGTTCCCGCATGAGTATGACCTTACCTTGGAAAATTCTGAAAGTTGCCACATTATTTCATAAAATTTATTTCTTACACATGTTGCGACATAGCCAGCATTTCATCTCACTACCAAAATACGTTTAGGATGTACTAAAACTTTTACCGACATCGATATTATTATATCGTGAAGTATAGGTCTTTCACAAAGCAAATAGTTCAAGTGGAAATCCGCTGGACTGTCTCCTGTGTTTGCAGCTTTATGACGTCGAGCGAGCCTTTCTTTTTATTTTTAACAATCGTTCTTTGGTGCAGAGTGACGAGTGCATACGTATACCTTTGCAGTCCGAGTCGATGATAGACCTTGGAGTGTGCACATCTAGAACACTGGGCATTCATCTATTGGGGAAAGTCAATACTCGTGAATGGAGTCTCCGTGCAACTACAAACATATTACCAGATTTACGCGCTAGCATTAGGAATGTTAGGGTTGGTCCGACCAACATACAAAATTTTAGAAAATTATTTTTTCTAATTGCGGTCGCCCCTCAGTAGGGAGTGTCAAGCTCTCCTAATGTATTTCTGACATGAGGTAAAAAGTTTCTCATAAAAATCCATCACCGTTCAGAGGCGGCTTTATATAAACTATAGGTCACTCCATTTTTTAGAAAAATATCAAAAAGCATATCAGTAATTGGATATGGAGATTACGTATGTATTTATGTAAGAGAGAGTGTCGAAGAAGCGTCAGACCACTATTATTTTAGATCATAAATTAAATATAAATGAAATATAATTTAATGCGATTTATATAAAATTTTAATTTTTTTTAATGCTACAAAGTGTTGGAACAATAAGATCACTTCAGAAATATTAACGAATATATCATTTAATAGACACTGGGGCGTTAGCAACATCGACCAGTCTTAAGAGTATTTAGTTTTTGCTTTTGCAGGAACACACCGCTATGCATATATGTATTGTAAGTATATATAGATAAACATTTGATTTACATATTCGACACTTAAGTATATACATACATGTTTACATAGTAGCTTTAAGACCAAAGTGGAGCTTAATCCTCTTTGCATACAGCAAATACACGAGGTAATTTTTTTTTTTTTTTTTTTTTTTTTAAATAAATAAAATAAAAAAATTTCAGTCAAAAACAAATCAAAATCCAAGCGTTGCTTAAAGCAAAACTGCCATAAAGTACAACTAAAGCAAAAAAAAACACAAAAAAAAAATACAGAATCATCAGAGGCAACAAGAAATACAACAACCAGCGCCACACTCAAATTTTAAGGCATCTTCAGCAGTCAGACGGCAAGCAGTTAGTCGTCCGTCCACGAGTGCGGCCGGTTGCGGCGTGTGCCTCTTTAAACTTTCCTTTCGGCGCCATCAATCATCGAGTAGCCGGGCGTTTTCGGTTGGCTCAAGGCTTGACTGCATACCGTCGCTGTGTGATGGATAAGTGGCTTTAGAGTCTGCTGTTATGGCTTCGGTGTAATCTGCTGATGACTTTGGTGGTGGGGGTGGCGGTATGCAGCAGCCAAACAACAACAGCAGCTGTTCGGACGCTTAAGTGGACACTGGTTGTCGGCTGAGCCACATTTATTTCATTTTCAAATATGCGCTGCAGTTTTTCTGTCTGTTGGCGTATAATAAGTAATTTTTATTTCGAGTGAATACTTTCATCGTTTTTTATTTTATTTTATTTTATTTTTTTCTTCAGCTTAAATTCACTTATGCTTAAGTAAATTGATGTAATTTCTTGTATACAGTCGCATCTTCAACGATTTTGGAAATTAAAAAATAAATTTTGTTTTCACTTGGTGGTCAACAAATTGCTGAAAATTTTAATTCAACAAAAAATCACAATTAAACAGAATTTCAGTTGAAATACCAGCATTTGTATTTTTTCAAACTCAAAACGAAGTGTAATTACATGTTAATTTATTTATTAAAAAATGCGGAAAAGGTTATGATATCCTTCACTCTCAACGTACGTATTTCCTTTATTCACGCTCCAATAGGCAAAGAAAAAAAACTATACTCAGCTTATCACTGTTAACTGTCGTTTAAAGTCATCATCGATTAAGAGAAGGCTGTTTAATATATGTACGACCATACACATACACAGACCAAAGACACATAATTATTGAAAAAAGACGTAGTTATTTATTGTATAAACTTACATACTCACACATACATTCTTTCGAGTAATTCCCAATTGCGGTGACCGTATTTAAGTGGTGTTTTGCCGAAAAAAATATTCTTTTATATTCACCGCCAGAGTCTCACATTACATATTTTTGGGTGGTTTATCACTATCTTTCAATTTTAATTATTTTTGATGAACGCAAATTTTGTAAATTTTTGCTGTTTTGTAACTTCGTTCAGAGGAGTACAAAATTCAATATGGATGTTAAATTGAAATGGAAGAAAACATGTTTTTTTTAATATTGGGGTCCTCCTAAAATTGTGGTTTTACGTCTTAATGTTTTTTCCAACAAATGGAGGGACCTACAGTTTATACTAAGCCGGCTCCGAACGGCTGATGGTTTTTTATGAGAATCTTCATTTCATGTCAGAAGTACACTCGGATGTGTTGACATTTCCTGCCAAAGGCCATAAATCTCTTTTCTATCGAATACTTCTAGAGCCGACTCATCAGATGTTGGCATCGTCCACGCTTCTGCGCCACATAGTGGGACCGGTATGATGAGCGACTTGTAGAGTTTGGTTTTCGTTCGCCGAGAGAGGACTTTACTTTTCAATTGCCTACGCAGCCCGAAGTAGCACTTGTTGGCAAGAGAGATTCTGCGTTGGATTCCCAGGCTGACATTGTTGTTGGTGTTAATGCTGGTCCCTAGATAGATGAAATTATCTACGACCTCGATGTTATCACTGTCAACAGTGACGTCGATATCATCGGCGTACGCCAGCAGCTGTACACTCTTATAGAAGATTGTGCCTACTCTATTCAGCTCTGCAGCTCGTATTATTTTCTCTAGGAGTAAGTAAAAAAAATCACACGATAAAAGATCACTTTGTCTGAAACCTCGTTTGGTATCGAGATCTTTCCCGATCCTGATGGAGCTTTTAGTGCTGCTTAAGGTCAGTTTACATAGCCACATAAGTTTTGCGGGAATACCAAATTCAGACATAGCGGCTTAGAGGCAGCTCCTTTTCGTGCTGTCGAAGGCTGCTTTAAAATCGACAAAAATATCTGGTCAATGGTTGACTTACCAGGTCTAAAGCCACACTGATAAAGTCCAATCAGTTTGTTGACGGTGGGCTTTAGTCTTTCACACAATACGCTCGACAGGACCTTATAGGCGATATTAAGAAGGCTTATTCCATAATTGGCGCAGACTGTGGGATCGCCTTTTTTTGTGGATTGTTCAGAGCACACTTAGGTCTCAATCGTCGGGCATGCTTTCATGCGACCATATTTTGCAAAGAAGTTGATGAATGCACCTGATCAGTTCTTTACCCCCGTATTTGAATAGCTCGGCCGGTAATCCATCGGTCCCTGCCGCTTTGTTGTTTTTTAAGCGGGCGATTGCTATTCGGACTTCTTCATAGTCGGGTAACGGAACAACTTTTTCATCGTCATCAATTGGAGTTTCCGGTTCACCATCTCCGGGTGTTTCCTCTTCACTGCCATTCAGCAGGCTGGAGAAGTGCTTCCTATATATATCCAGTATACTCTGGGCATCTGACACTAGCTCACTTTACTCCGGTCTTGAAACCTTTTCTGAGTCGCCGTATCTTTTCGTAGAATTTTCGAGCGTGACAATTCTCGGCCAGATTCTCAAGCTCCTCGTACTCGCGCATTTCTGCAGTCCCCATCGTAACAGCTGTTTTTGCGACCTTTCCGAAATCCAATAGCTTCGTTTGCAGCTGTACGTTGGGAGTTTGAAATGCCGTCCCACAGTTTCCTTATACCGGGTTGCTGATGAGTGCTCTCAGAGAGCAGGTATGTAAGTCGAGTAGTAAACCGCTCGGTGGTCTTTTGTGTTTGCAGCTTTTCAGTGTCGAACCTTCCTTGTGTTTGTTGACGGGCGCACGTAAAAGGCATCCTTGGTCACATCGTCCTTCTCTTCCCTCGGGGCGTGGGCGCAAATTAGTGTTGTGTTGACAAATTTCGTTTTGATGCTGATTGTGGCGAGGCGTTCATCCACCGGAGAGAATGCCAGTACTCGGAGACAGAGTCTCTCTCCCACCATGAATCTGACACCAAATTGGCGCTCCTTTATATGGCCGCTGTAGCAAATTTCACAAGGACCCACCTTCTTCCGACCTTGTCCCGTCCATCGCAATTCTTGGACGGCAGTGATGTCAGCCTTTAACTTTATCAGGACACCTTCCCAATTAAGGGACAGGACATTCCAGGGGCATGCCCTAAAATCGTAATCCTCAAAAGTGGGGTCTCTCATCCGAGGCTGAAATTGACTTTTCATTGGGTTGTTTTTTCATGTGGTGGGTTCCAAATCCTACGCACAACCGCATGGGAATCGCCTTCTCACTTTAGCTCGCCTCCAAACGGATGTTTGTTGGCTACTCAGCTGCTTGAACCACATGCAAAAGGATCATTTCTGGTCACTCCCAGGTAAATGGCAGTCAAAAACTTTCCCCACTTGCGTGAACTTCTGCAAATGGCCCCATCCCCACTTGCCACTTGCGGGTCACTAAAACTCTCCTCTAAAGAACCGTCGCCCACCGCGACGCTTTAATTAAGCTTTCGCATTAATTCAAGGTAGCGTTTCATTTTTCTTGTAGTGAGATAAACATCTCGCTACCTGCGTCCAAGTCCCGCTTTTTCGCTCTTAGCACGCGTTCTATGAGTTCTTTTACGCTTACTTAGTTGTCTGCGTTCGTGGTCCGACCGTATCTTCTAGCCTACTACGCTCACCTAGCCATCGTGCGCATTTGAAAAATGTGTGTTCGGTGTCATCTTCGTTGGCATCGCTATAGATACATCGCGGCTTCTCAGCCTTTCCTATTTTGTATAAATATTTCAGGAAATATCCTTGTCTCGATAGCATCAGTGTGACATAGTGGTACACCTCTCTAAATTTCCTGTTAGTCTATACTTGGACATCTGTTATTTACCTGGTCGTCCATCGGCCGCGGGTTTCCGATTCCCATCGGGCTTGTCACTGGTTCAGGACTTCCTTTCGTAAGTCTCTTGTGGTATTGATGAAGCTTTCTTGGGTCTTCCTTTTTTAGGCGTTCAGTTCCTTTTCCTTTCGGATGCCAAGAGGTCGATGGGAATGACATCGCTTCGCCTGTTATGGTACGGTATGCTGATGCTGTCCTCAAAGCTGAAGTGCGATACACTTCGTACAGTGTCTTTCCTGGTTTTCTTTAGTGATTCAGCCTATAGCTCTGCTCCATACAATAAAATGCTTGCAGTTGCCGACATCAAGAGCCTCCTCTTTTCTTGGGTCGGCCCACCGATTTTGGCGTGTCCAGTCTTACGCCTAAGTAGTTGACAATTTTTGTCGTTCTCAGGATATTGGAGGATGTGTGCATGTCAACTTCCAAAGGAATGTGCTTTATCGTTAGGAGTAGCACCTCGGTTTTTCTACAACTAGTCTTAGACCGCGTGAATCAAGCAACAGCTGCTTCCGGAGTGCATCTTCCATATCGCGTGCGGTAGTTAAAGCGACAATAACGTCCGTAATGGAGTAACTTTAAATGAAAAAATTAACTTATAATAATAATAAAGAAAAAACACAAAGTGGACTTATTCCTTTTCACATACAAAAAAGTATTTTATTTTTAAAACAATTCAAACGCAAACCCTTAAATACCTCAATATAAGAAAAAGGGGACTTAAACCACTTTCAAAATAAACGGACCATACACGTATATTGATTCATACGGCATGCGCATTAATTTAATTTTTTTATTTTTTAGAAATTTATATTAATAAACCAAATTGGCGCTCCTTTATATGGCCGCTGTAGCAAATTTCACAAGGACCCACCTTCTTCCGACCTTGTCCCGTCCATCGCAATTCTTGGACGGCAGTGATGTCAGCCTTTAACTTTATCAGGACACCTTCCCAATTAAGGGACAGGACATTCCAGGGGCATGCCCTAAAATCGTAATCCTCAAAAGTGGGGTCTCTCATCCGAGGCTGAAATTGACTTTTCATTGGGTTGTTTTTTCATGTGGTGGGTTCCAAATCCTACGCACAACCGCATGGGAATCGCCTTCTCACTTTAGCTCGCCTCCAAACGGATGTTTGTTGGCTACTCAGCTGCTTGAACCACATGCAAAAGGATCATTTCTGGTCACTCCCAGGTAAATGGCAGTCAAAAACTTTCCCCACTTGCGTGAACTTCTGCAAATGGCCCCATCCCCACTTGCCACTTGCGGGTCACTAAAACTCTCCTCTAAAGAACCGTCGCCCACCGCGACGCTTTAATTAAGCTTTCGCATTAATTCAAGGTAGCGTTTCATTTTTCTTGTAGTGAGATAAACATCTCGCTACCTGCGTCCAAGTCCCGCTTTTTCGCTCTTAGCACGCGTTCTATGAGTTCTTTTACGCTTACTTAGTTGTCTGCGTTCGTGGTCCGACCGTATCTTCTAGCCTACTACGCTCACCTAGCCATCGTGCGCATTTGAAAAATGTGTGTTCGGTGTCATCTTCGTTGGCATCGCTATAGATACATCGCGGCTTCTCAGCCTTTCCTATTTTGTATAAATATTTCAGGAAATATCCTTGTCTCGATAGCATCAGTGTGACATAGTGGTACACCTCTCTAAATTTCCTGTTAGTCTATACTTGGACATCTGTTATTTACCTGGTCGTCCATCGGCCGCGGGTTTCCGATTCCCATCGGGCTTGTCACTGGTTCAGGACTTCCTTTCGTAAGTCTCTTGTGGTATTGATGAAGCTTTCTTGGGTCTTCCTTTTTTAGGCGTTCAGTTCCTTTTCCTTTCGGATGCCAAGAGGTCGATGGGAATGACATCGCTTCGCCTGTTATGGTACGGTATGCTGATGCTGTCCTCAAAGCTGAAGTGCGATACACTTCGTACAGTGTCTTTCCTGGTTTTCTTTAGTGATTCAGCCTATAGCTCTGCTCCATACAATAAAATGCTTGCAGTTGCCGACATCAAGAGCCTCCTCTTTTCTTGGGTCGGCCCACCGATTTTGGCGTGTCCAGTCTTACGCCTAAGTAGTTGACAATTTTTGTCGTTCTCAGGATATTGGAGGATGTGTGCATGTCAACTTCCAAAGGAATGTGCTTTATCGTTAGGAGTAGCACCTCGGTTTTTCTACAACTAGTCTTAGACCGCGTGAATCAAGCAACAGCTGCTTCCGGAGTGCATCTTCCATATCGCGTGCGGTAGTTAAAGCGACAATAACGTCCGTAATGGAGTAACTTTAAATGAAAAAATTAACTTATAATAATAATAAAGAAAAAACACAAAGTGGACTTATTCCTTTTCACATACAAAAAAGTATTTTATTTTTAAAACAATTCAAACGCAAACCCTTAAATACCTCAATATAAGAAAAAGGGGACTTAAACCACTTTCAAAATAAACGGACCATACACGTATATTGATTCATACGGCATGCGCATTAATTTAATTTTTTTATTTTTTAGAAATTTATATTAATAAACCTAAGCCATTAAATCCGATGTTCGCCATCAAGAAAAAGAAGTAATACTGAGTCGTAAATTATCACATTGTCAAATTTTAAACTGTTTTAAATACAAACATACCCATCTACAAATGCATAAATAGGCATACATACATACATACCATATATATGTATACCATTTTCTCGCGTAAATTCATAATTTGATGTTTTAAGGTTCCCGTGCTTTCTATTCACTGGAGAACAAAAAACAAAAAAAAAAGAGAAAAAATAGAAAATAATTGTTTATTAGCTTTGAACAGAAAATGGACGTAGATTTAAAACCAATTTCGCTGATAAATTGACCATAACTTAATAATACTAAGGATCAGTGTTAAAGGCATAACTAAAGAATTATATAGAAAAAAAGAAAAAACTTTGCAGGTAAAAATTAATCAAGGCGAATCTGAAAAAGGTCAAATTTAAGGCAGAGAAATAATAATAACGGCGGCTTTGAAAAAAATTATAAAAATGCAACTACAACAAAAATGTATGCAACAAAAATAAGAAAATAATAGAAATAATCGCATAATAAATATATCTTTATAAGAGACATAAATAGGCACATCCAATGAAATAAATTACTTTCGAACTAGGCGTTGGGGCAGAGAGCCACCAGCCATGACTCGACTGTAGGCAGCCGAAGGCAAAATGGTGGGTGCGGGCGAAAAAACCATTAGCACTTTCAAGCACGTTGATAACATCCAATTATGTTAACTGGGTATGTAGAAGTACTTGTTGCTGTTGTTGTTTTATTATTATTATTTTCTTTTCATCTTTTTTATGGAAAAAAAATCCTTAAAATGGTAACAAGAAAATGAATTGCAATTGGATTAGTTTAAGTTAAAGGTACAAATAGATACATACATATATACACATAGACAAACAAATATAATATAATATGTACAAATCTCTTGAAGTAAGCAGAAAGGCTGTTCATACGCCACCAACTTCAAGCCTCAAGGCAAGAAGTGATAAAAGAAATAGAAGAAAAGGATGCAGCAAATATGATTTGTGAATTTCGCCAGCCAGCGTGGTACTTGCAACACGGCATCTGCCAGCCAGAAGCTCATTTGCAGTTAGTTTCTACTTACCGCTATACTTATTCTCCTTGGCGTTGGTGGAGCACTATTGCGGTAGAAATTCGCCAAAATGCAACGAGTAGTATTGCCTAAAAATTGGATAGCGTCCACCGCTGCTGTTTACGAATTCAGAAGCAATTTGCTCAGCAAAGTGCTAAAACAATTTGTGCAACAAAGTGTTTTCTGCTGCTTGTTGCTGCATTTCGCTTAACATTAGATATTTAAAATTTTTTTTTTTTGTAGGAAAGAGAAAATAAAGAAAAAGTACAAACAAAAAATGGTGAAAACGTGACCCATCAGAACCGCTGTACATTTTGGTGTTGCTGTGGTGCAACCTACTGAAAGTTAGCTGGCATACAATAGATTACTACTGACATATGCATAGAGACTAAATATACATACATGTATATACATATTCAAGCGACAAGTATAAATATTAGAACTGACGTTAAGCTGAGATATTGTGGTCTTATGTAATTGACTCATAACTGAATTTTCAAAAAAAAAATAGTAATTTTATATCCTTCCAAGAAATTTAAATTTAATCTTGAAAAATGTCACACCGAAATTTGACTGTGTCTAAAAGTCGTATATGGTCGATTAGTCGCCTGCGATAAGCCAAATCTATGCATTCTAAACAAGACTTTGCAAGACTGTCAACAGAGTTATAAAACGCATTTTCGTTTTTGACGCCATTGACATAGTTCAGTGAATTGAGGGACAACATCTACGTTGGCTAGGAGATGTCGTCCGAGTAGACTAAAGCTCTCCCGCTTAGAAAGTACTCGATATTGCATCCAGTTTTGAAAGCGGGGCTTGAGGAAAACCTCAAGCCACGTTTCGGTACTCATCCCAGCATTATCAAGTTCCAAGCAAGCCAACTCATAAATTCAACATTTTTGAATAGATCGGGCTCTGGTACACTTTCCAGGAAGAAATGCTTCCATATACTAACTCATTACTCCAGATTAATTTAGCTCGGAAATTTTGTTTAGTTTTACTGTGCAAATATCGTAACAGGTGTTAAATCAAGTCGTAACCAAGAGCGAGAAAGAGATCAGACATAAGATAAATGTGAGATGCTGCAGTAAGTACACGGTGTGTCCCAAAAATAACCGAACTTTTTGGATATAAAATAGTAAAATACACATTATATTATCTTTGAAAGTTATTATTTATTCAAAATAGGTTCCATTTGACTCAACACAACGTTTGGAATGATCAACCAGCGCATGCATAGATTTTTTTATGTCATTTATAGAAATGTTCTTCAGTACGGCGGTTACGGCTGCTTCATTTTTTTCAATTTTTTTTAATTTTTTGAACTTCAATTTCAATTTTTTTTTTCAAGTTTGACACAAAATTTTATATTTGCTCTTTGTTCTATTTTTTTTTTTGGAACCATTAGCACACTTTTGGTTTTATTGAAATGGCTGTCACTTTTACATCTGTCATCCGACTTACATGAAGTTAGGTGCGTTTGAAAGAGGATGAATGTATCTTTTTAATGTTGCAAATTTTCAATAGATGGCGCAGTATGTTGTATGATTTAAATATAAAGTTCGGTTATTTTTGGGACACACCGTGTCACCGACAATTCTATCGAAGACAGAAGTTCCATGTTTCAAATTATTTTGTTTTCTGTGTGATAGTATAGGACATGTAGGTATAGTATGGAGTTAAGTATGGTTGGGCTCCAGTGTCTAAGGTTTGAAACATAAAAATATTGAATGTAAAACTTGACTTTTTTGTATCGGACCAGTCTTGTGTTGAACATTCTCGAGTCCTTTGTACGCCGCCAAAAATTCACGATCGTGTGTTCGTTAATGCTTTAGTAAGACATTCCGAATAGAAATTCAATGGTTGCCACTGATCGCGGTTATATTGTTCCGATGCTCCACTCGAAAATATTGCTGAGGGGCGACAGTCAAACTAATTTTCGCTTCAGGTTTCTGATAAGAGAGTAAGATAGCATTTCGCTCCAGCTCATCATTTTGCTACGTTTAAATGAGAAAAAAGACAAATCGTAAAAGACGTTCAAACTCAACGACCATGCCGGATGGACTCGTTAGAATTCTCGGTTTGATATCTTGCTCAGCTTTGAATTTTACTATGATGTGATCTTCACACAAATTCACAACGAGCATCAGTTTCCTTATCACCGAAAATGGTCCCATTCCATGATTTCGGTTGAATTATGAATATTTCGAAGTTGGATTACTAAACATTAAAATTTAGATAAACGTAAGTTTAATTTGAATACGAAGAAAATAGATTTGCATCACTTTCCTTGAAAGCAATACATATTTACGCTCATCTTGTCGTGAGCAAACTACTTGTTAGTCGGGTTCATCATACTAAGCATAAAACATAAATAGAAACTGCACAAATGCATATTGGTCATTAAATACTTAGACTAATTACTTTGCCACTTGGCATTATATTGCCAACCAAGCGCGCTGTTGTTGCTGTTGTTGTAAAAGCTATGTGGCTAACCCATCTTCATGCCTCTTTTCAAACAAATACTCATACACATACACATAGAGCCAGCGATTATACTAAGAAGAACAGACCATAAAGAATGCTTTCATCTCAGCACATTCCACCGCCAATACACATACCTATTCAGTACATGCATACATACAAACTCTTATATTCGTATGTATTGTACCAAATATAGCGGGCCACTTGCATAAGGCTATTGGCAATTGGCAGCTGGTCACATGGTCGCTGACGATTTGCTGGCGATTAGTGGTTTGGGTCACAAGGCGGCTTGATGCTCGCAGCTCGCCGGTTGCCGTTTGCTGTTTGCAGTAGAACTCATACTTTCTGCTACTAGCTGAGGCTTTGACAATCAAATGCTTCTCTTAATTGTCAGTGAGTGTTTGTGTGTGTGTTTGTGTGTGTGTGTGAGTGTGTGCGTACAAAGTCCATTGCAGACTGATAAGATGCACCAGATGAGGCAAATCTGTCGGTGAAATTTTTCAAATGCCATTCTATGAATGCTCAGCTCAATACACCAATTTGTTGCTCCGACTAAAAATGTACTTAAATGTGTTGTTGTGATGAGTTGTTGCCTATTTTGGGCAAAATACGTACATATTTAGCTTTGTGGCATTTAGTCTTTCAAATAGTATGTGCATTCTTATAATTACTTATATATATATATATATATATATGCATATAAATATGTATGTATGTATGTACATAGGTTTTATGTGCATAAAATGTGCATATTTATTTGGTTTCAGAAATTCTCGATATCAAAATTATATTAATTAAATTAATAAAGGCGATTTGTTTAAATTTACATTTTTCTTCTTTTCATTATAAATATAATTCTTCTAAAAAGTACGCTCAATACATAAATTCCTAATTGTTGGGTACGAGTGCGTAAAATGGAAAAATATGAGAGGTGACACTAAAGAGAATTCGACAAAATTTGAACACAAATTGAATATCAACCCCGTCGGACAGCAACTTCGTATTTAGGGCACTAATTAGCAGAAATCAGCCCACTTAATTAATATACTTGTTCAAGTGCGGACTAAAGTCCTATCAAAAATGCCTCACATAGGTCCAGAACCTACCCTACTTCTTTCTCTTTTTGAACGATTTGTAGACTTCGTATCGATTTTTTCTGGAATTTATCGAGAAGGCTTGGTCTTATGTGATGAATATGATGGGTTTGATATAACTATCAGCCGATTATCTAACGTGCGGTTCCTCTCCACCTTAGTCTTCCTGACTTGTTCTAATTTCAGTTGCCCGCGGCATGGAGTGTCAAGGCCTCCAAGTGCGATTCTGAGCTGAGATGAGGTGGATTAAAAAAAACTGAGTTTTTTGTTGGATAAAAAATCAAAGATGTACAATGCTTTTTAATATAAATCGAATATTTATAAAAATGGGATGTAAATTGTACAGGATTATTCATGTTATTCAAGATTATATTATATGTCGTATCGTTATCCAAATTTAGGTATCGTGTAGTAATATATTGGCATATAGATATATGTATTTCCAAATAGGTGCTGAGATTCTATTTTCCTTTTTATTTGCCTTTTTCGTTTTGGAAAAATTTTCGAGCTTCTAGTGCAGTTCTTGGGTGACTACCAATAACTACCTAGTAGATCCACTGAGAATGCACTTTAGTAATTAACTCTGGCCATAACTGAAGCAGTCAACAATGTATCCAATGATGCTATCATGAATAGTCTGTAAGCAGCCCGGGTACAACCCACTATCCTTGAAGGAAACCTCTAGTGAGCTGTAGAAGGATTAACGCGGAATAGAACGTAGCCAGAATGTTCACACTAGAAGATAGTGAAACCTGCAGGATGATAGTTTATTATCACTTCTGTGATAACTCAAATAAGCTATTTGAAAAATTTTGAAGGAAAAGCACCCAAGCTAATTGCTATGCAGACAACATTGCTATACCAATGACGGAAAGTTCCTATATGCAAGGAGTAACGTGTTAGAGAACGCTCTAACAGTCTTACCCCAAAAACATTAATTTTTCTGTTGATATCCAAGCGGCAACTAAGTTAATAATCTTGCATAGTATTACGTCAGCAGATGCCCATGGCAGTAAATAAGGTGGCTGAGGGGCTTTGATTAACATGCAAAAAATACACTCAGTGAAGTTGACATTCCCCGTCAACAGGCGCCCCTAAAAAAAAATTCACTTAATTTTTTATTTAAATTAATTTTCTATAATTTTTGGTTGTTAGCCTGAACTGGAACCTTGACCTTCCTAATGGCACGCATTGCTAACCACCCGGCTATTGAAGCCGTCTACTACTTTCTAGAGTATACATATAATGAAATTCTTAACGTAGTTTTGACCAAAAAGCTCGTACCGGAACAAATCGGTTGTATGGGGGATACATTACCTGATATGGATGATCTTCGGTGACAATTTTTATTTTTATAATCATGAGTAAAATGCAAAATTGCATGCTCTTTCGACCCAAAACGACATTTCGGAAAATTGGTCGTATTTATGCTATAGTAATTCGATTTGGCTGGCTCAGACTAATTTTCGTGTGATCTGTATACCAAGTTTGCTTGAAATATCTCTGAAACTGAGAGGCTAACTTGCGTTTAAGCAAGCAGACAAGCAAGTGGATGGATGCAGCTCTTCATTCTGATTTAATCGCTCTACATTTTGATGGATCGATCTCTTCTCCTTCGGATATTTGGATCAAAGTTAATGTACCATTTCATGTACATGAAAATTAAAAACGAATTAATATTCTATATAATTTTTGGATGTTGTTGATGGACCACAACTCATACCCTTTCCTTCCGTACGCACTGCTAATCACTCGAAACGGTTTAGGGCTACTAACATCTGTAAACAGGAGGAGGAGAATAGAGTGGCGTGTAAGTATGAAAATTTAGGTAAAGGATGGGAGTAGAGTGAGGTGAGTATAGCGCGTTTCTATAGATAAAAAGGTAAGTAAGTATAAACTATATGTATTAGTTTTTGAATGTAACAGTATTTGTTCGGGTGAAAGCGGTATTCGAATTCATGTCTACAATAATGAGCAAATACCTTATGTGTAAGAAAACGCGACATTCTGTGGCCGAATGATATTAGTTTTCAGATTCAACACACCCAAAGGCGTAAAAATCGCAAACTCTTTTAATGAGTAGTTTTCCCTTAATATCATTAATGTGGAGGCATACGTATATATTCATTTATTATTCTACACATAAAAGAATGAATCATTGCTTAAAATTGCCATAATTTTATTAATTTAATTATAAATCTTTCTGTATTAAATATAATTTAAGTTAAAGCAGACACTTCCCTGAATGCGACAGAACAATTAAGCGCCGTTGTTGCAACAAGTTTTCTTTCCCACGTTTTTTTCGCCTTGCCAACGGGCAACCAGGCAGCTGCTTAGTAATGGCATTTAAATTACATATATATATATATACGCTAGTATAATTACAAATATATATATGTATGAACTTATTATACTTTTTTTACATTTTTTTCCATCGAAATAATTCCGCTTTATACTTCATAAATAAGTAATTTTTTTTATATAGCAATTTATTTTAAATAAATATTTACTTATTTACTTTATTTATATGCGCTGAGCGTTTGATTGGACACATTGGGCTGACGTGGTGACGCTTAATAATAATGCTGACTGTCAGTTCCGCAACGCTGAGCATAGCACAGGCGCACCATATCAATTACAAACCGCGCACACCGCAGAAAGCAAAATGTTTTGTTGTGAAAAATAAGCGGAAAGAAAAAAACACACTGAAATATTACAATGAATTTTACAACATTTATATATAGCAAAAGCCATAAAGTTAACATTTACAACACAATTCAATGTATATTGTCCACTTGCGCTTGGTTAACTGTCAATTTGCCGCCTGTTTGGTAGCGACTTGGTGGAAATCAAAAAAAAATAATAATAATCATAAATATTCAACAGCCACGCCTTGATTCTGGTATGGTGAGCGTATTTTGGTTTTTTGTTCTAATTAATTTCAGTCTCCATTTATTAGTTTTTTTTTTAATATATTTTAATTTTTTTTTTTAATTTTTTTTATTTTTTTCTTATTTTATTCAATTTTTTTCTTATTTTATTCAATTTTTTTTTAGTTTGGTGATTCGTGACAATAGCAATAATTGTTTGCTGCTTGCTAACTGTCACTCCGTGGTCGCGGTTTACGATTGAAATCACAACACAACTCAATACCAAAAATAAAAAAGAACAGTTTCAAATCTCGCATATAAAAACAAAGTTTTAGAACTCAGCAAAAACAGACTGTTTAAGAAAAAATCATAAAATCATGCCACAAAATTGTTTAACAAAAACCTTCTTGCCTACCAACTAGCCCATTTATGTATGTATGCACGTACATTTGTACATATGTCTGCATGTCTACGCCTGCGTCAACGACACAATTGCAAACACGGCATTGACAAGAATGTCGATTTCCTTCTAAAAGATTTATTCCTCGCCCAACTTATTTATTTATTTATTTGCTTAACAAGTCGTCTGATTGCCTGATGTTTTTTCTTGCGCTCGTCGCTTGCCACAATTGCTTTACTGCTTTTGTTTTTTGTTCCTGCCAGCAGTTCAATATTTGTTTTTGCCTATTAGTGATTTTTTCTTTCATTTTTTTGTTATTTTTTTATTTGTTTGTTAGCTTTGTCACCGCTAAAACTGTTATTAAATTGCTGTTCTTGTTAATTTGTACAAAGAACACGTGCGCCAGTCGAGTGGCGACTTCAAATGGCATTAACTAGCGGAAAAGATATACTCCGGCAGATTTGAAAAGAAAAAAAGCGCGACAGCAGTGCAAAAAGTTACGGCAAAAAAAAATATTACAAAAAGGTTACGGCAAAAAAACTCTCAAAAGATTGAAAAGAACTGTTAAATTGTGTGATAAAATAAACAAGCCACGATTTGTGTTAAAATTTCAACTTTTTAATTGAAAACAATCACTCGCAAGTGCCCTGTCGCGGCCAAGTTTGGCGCTTAAGTCTTTGGTTTTGGATTGTTTCGGTGCTCGGAATAGAATTGTTGAAGGCTGGCAAGGAACTCAAATATATGATATGTGCATGTACATAAATGCATACGAGCAATTGGAAATTGAGTAATTAGTTAGAGAAATTAAAAGGTTACAAAGAAATCCCTTTTTTTGTTTTGAATCTAAGTCAGCTAATCAATACTCTTACTTGTATGTAAGTGCTAGAGCACTGCCTCAAGCCCTGTAATATTTTTTCTAACACATTTTGATTTTCTTTCTTTCATTCAATCACGAGCATTAAACAATTTTTTTTTTAATTTCAGATCAAAAAAAAAAAAACTTAATGGTTAAATTTTCCCAAACATTTAGAAATTTTTCATAAAATGCTTAAGGTCATTAGAGAATGGTCTTGGCTACCCACTAAAAGATCAATAAAATGTACTTTATTGATTTGTTTGGTGGTCAGAAATCGATGAGATCTTGTTACCCAGAGACAAAAAAGGGCTCGCACATCCTCTTTAATTCCGCACTTCGAGTATATTCCGCTTTGAATTAAGAATACCGTCAGGTAATTTCATTGCTTGTTTTAGTTTATTGGGCAGCTTTATCCGTAAAAATTCATCTTTCCCTCCCTTCATGAGCTGGATTCTAGGGTACATGAATATGAAGATTTCGAAAGATGTGAGCTCAATATATACTCAGTGTTGGATCTTAAAAAATTTAATCTTAGTAGGGTCCTTTTTTTCTCATGCAAAAATTTCCTTATTCCAAAGACTACGGTGACTGTAGAGATATCACCTCTAACGACAGCCGGCTGTTACCTTTAGCCACAGGTAACATTAGTCTAAGTGCATCAATGAACCTAACCCTAATACCACGGCTGGAGTCATCTTAAGTCCTCCTCAGTCCTTCAGACACATACGGAGTTGTCGACGGGTTACGTTGCCTCATGCTGCTAGCCTTCACGGCAGTGTCTTCAGTACCCTTATCCACTCTGGATGAACACCAATCAAGTTCACATCCATAAGTGTAATAAGTGGGAGGAACACTAATGGCACTGTAAAGTCTCCTCTGTGAGAACCGAGCTCGTTATCAAGTTCGACGAGACGGATGACCGGTTTGAAAGGTCATTGGGTAATCGCACCTCGTCGGACCAAATAGAGAACGACAAGTTACCAGAGCGGAGCTTGATTTCACCGGAGAAGAGGCTTAGGGGGTCATCGGGAGGACGAAAGCTTCCAAATCCACCGGCCCGACGGAATAAGCATGCTGATACTAAAATATATAGCACCAGCTGGAGCAGATTTTCACGCCAAGGTATTTAAATTGTCTTTGACCACCCTAAAAATACTCGATAAATGGAAAATGGTTAGGGTTCCGCTACTCAAACCGGGAAAACCAGCCAACAAAGGAGAGATCTATCGACCGATATCTCTCCTCTTCTCAGGCCTTGCTGCTCCCGACTTTCACACCCCATCTGAGTTCAGCAACTTATCAAATTGCATTGCAACACAACTGTACTTAACGCCATAAACACTCAGGTAATTAATGGCCTCAACCAAGACAGGCCCTGTGCGCGAACTTTTTACCCGTCAATCTTTCAGTGCTACTATCGGACATTGAAGACTCCTCATTACCGAGGGGATTGAAGAGGTGGACCATGGCCTACCTGAGTGGTCAAACATTCAAACTCTGAAAGATCAAAAAAAGGAGCTTCGCAGGGTGGTGTCATCACTCCACTGTTGCTTAACTTCTATATCTTGAAGCTCACTCCTCCACCAGAGCATCTGTTGAACGACAAAGCATCCACGCTACGAGTTGTTAAGGAGCATAGTGGATTGCTCTGAAATCAATTTCTGCTGGGATGCTATCGTAGAAAACACTTACTATGTGCATCAGGAAGGGAGTAATCGACCTCAAGGACTGCATTCAGAATGAATTCAACGCCATTCACAGGGAGTCGATCAATACCTTTCTGAAATATCTTTCAGTGAATGACGTTCTCGGAGTTAATCCAACGCAATATTGCAGACGAAGAGCTCGAACTGCCTTGAAAGTCCCACGTAATACCGGTACAATTATGATCTGGATGTTTTAGTCGACTAAATTTCTACCATTCCTACCTATACGGACTTGACCCTCACGAACCCAACGTATGCCTTGCATGCAATGAATCCCAGCACAACAGAACAGCTTGAAGAAGCGCTACCTCAAAATGACCTTCTAGATTTAGGCTACTAGGCTTTGTTCACTCGTGATGTACTTTATTGAACAGCATCGACCCGCGGTCTTATGAAAGAGTTAGAAAAACGTAATATATTGCTTATTTCACCTCCAAATCCTAATTTTAATCATCAGTACGACTACCGAGAGCATCCTTTCACTCTTACGAAGGTTACGTAACATTGTAAGCCACAACATATGGGAAGAAGTCTTAAATCTCTTAATTGTCAGCAGTTGGTAGAAGGCAACATCATGACTGAACTAAAAAATTTCAATTCATATTCCAGCCCATCACTAAACCCCACTACCGTATTTAATATTACAGTAAAAAAATATATATATCTTATTCATTCCTCTTTAAATACACCGATCGTCAATGATCGACGCGCGCCAAATACGATTACAATTTCTTCTATGCATAAATACTTTTTTTATTTATTTCTTTTTATTTTTGTTCCTCAAGTTAAATTCTATTTTCAATATTGGCGCTCTGTACTCTGCTATTGTCCTCAATCCATAGATCAAGATCATAAATAGCAATAAGCAAAACGTTGCCACAATCAACCGCGTCTATCGCTACTATCACAGTCTGTCCACAATGATCTGTCTGCCTGCTAACTGTTTCAAGTGATCAATCAATGAATGGGGCATTCAGCCACTAGCCGCGTTTAAAACATCCGTCCACTGGCCGCCAACTGACAACTGCTGTTTATTTTTGTTTTTTTTTCACAATAAGTGGTTTCATGTATGTTTGTGCTTGTGTAAATGTATTGAGCTTACAAGTGATCGCGATCCATACTGTGTATACAGTTATAGCAAGTCGTTGAGTCTCGTGCTACAAGGAAAGTTTTTCAATGATTGTACTACATTATATTTCTCAGTTCGCTAGTGGTAGTCTTGCACTGTGTTCTATGATGTTATTGTTTTAGGCTACTCTAAATTGGCGTCAACAAAAAATTTTTATTTTATTCTATTTTATTTTACTTTATTTTATTTTATTTTATTTTATTTTATTTTATTTTATGTTATTTTATTTTATTTTATTTTATTTTATTTTATTTTATTTTATTTTATTTTATTTTATTTTATTTTATTTTATTTTATTTTATTTTATTTTATTTTATTTTATTTTATTTTATTTTATTTTATTTTATTTTATTTTATTTTATTTTATTTTATTTTATTTTATTTTATTTTATTTTATTTTATTTTATTTTATTTTATTTTATTTTATTTTATTTTATTTTATTTTATTTTATTTTATTTTATTTTATTTTATTTTATTTTATTTTATTTTATTTTATTTTATTTTATTTTATTTTATTTTATTTTATTTTATTTTATTTTATTTTATTTTATTTTATTTTATTTTATTTTATTTTATTTTATTTTATTTTATTTTATTTTATTTTATTTTATTTTATTTTATTTTATTTTATTTTATTTTATTTTATTTTATTTTATTTTATTTTATTTTATTTTATTTTATTTTATTTTATTTTATTTTATTTTATTTTATTTTATTTTATTTTATTTTATTTTATTTTATTTTATTTTATTTTATTTTATTTTATTTTATTTTATTTTATTTTATTTTATTTTATTTTATTTTATTTTATTTTATTTTATTTTATTTTATTTTATTTTATTTTATTTTATTTTATTTTATTTTATTTTATTTTATTTTATTTTATTTTATTTTATTTTATTTTATTTTATTTTATTTTATTTTATTTTATTTTATTTTATTTTATTTTATTTTATTTTATTTTATTTTATTTTATTTTATTTTATTTTATTTTATTTTATTTTATTTTATTTTATTTTATTTTATTTTATTTTATTTTATTTTATTTTATTTTATTTTATTTTATTTTATTTTATTTTATTTTATTTTATTTTATTTTATTTTATTTTATTTTATTTTATATTATTTTATTTTATTTTATTTTATTTTATTTTATTTTATTTTATTTTATTTTATTTTATTTTATTTTATTTTATTTTATTTTATTTTATTTTATTTTATTTTATTTTATTTTATTTTATTTTATTTTATTTTATTTTATTTTATTTTATTTTATTTTATTTTATTTTAATTTATTTTATTTTATTTTATTTTATTTTATTTTATTTTATTTTATTTTATTTTATTTTATTTTATTTTATTTTATTTTATTTTATTTTATTTTATTTTATTTTATTTTATTTTAATTTATTTTATATTATTTTATTTTAATTTATTTTATTTTATTTCATTTTATTTTATTTTGTGCTTTATTGATTTTTAGTTATTATTATTATACTACCACATACTGTGCAGCAGACTTTTTATTTCAATTATGAAATCTTTTTCGTTTACCAATATTCTTCTTCTTTATTGTTCTTATTATTATCGAATCTTTTTTCTGTGCTCTCGTTCTACGATCGGTTGGCACTAAACGTGATCGATTGATTTGTGTGATCGCGAGCGCACAAGTTCAACTAGATTGACTGTTGACTAGATAATTATTATTGTTGTTGTTGCTGTTTTTGTTCTTTTAGGTTTTAAAGTCTGCTGTTTATTGCTATTGTTGTAGTTTTATGCTTATTGCTGCCTTGACCGCTGCTGCTGTTATTACTTTGACCACCATATAAATGAATTTATGCTGTTGCGATTCTACAATCCGGCTTATACACAATTGCAATGAGCTCGTACATCAAATCTCGAAACGTGCAACACTCTGACAACCTTTAAAGTACGGAGAGGCGCAGCTTTTGACAGCCTAGATCATCTAGTGGAAGCTAGCAAAGCCGCAAAGATTATGAACTCCAGCTTCTTGTTTTATTCTGCTGCTGAATTATCGTATTTTTTTCTCGATTGCTACGCTTGATGTTCGGTTAATGAATTCGTGGCAATCTGTCAGATCGATTTGAAATTTTTTCTCTTTTTCTTTCATATTGTTACTATTTCGGTTATTCTTATTTAGATTTGTATATACTCGTATGTGTGTACATAAAAGTATTTGTAATTATCAATCGAGATTACACATCTCATGCACACTCAACCTCCCTCTCTCGTGCTTACGCTCGCTACTGCGAGTACTGCAGCAGCCAACGAAATATATTCCGCTCTCGTTTTAGTGCTCCTTACATCACCAAATTTTTATTCAATTATTGATTGATGGCCGTTAAAATGCCAACGATTTATATATATATGATTAAATAAGTAATCGAAGCAATGCCGCAAACAACAAAATGAAAAGTTGCAACAACTTAGTGAGTAAGTATGTATGCACACGTACGTAACGATTAGCAGGCTTTTATAAAGAATAAAATCTTCAGCTCAGGAAGGAAATATTAAGGAGTAAAATATATGTTTCTTGGAAAACGAGACTGCTTGAGAGTATTTAATTAACACAATTCGCATACCGCTTAGTGAAGGAACATTTTGAAAAAAATAAACTGAGCTTTTGGAAATAGTTGTTTTGTACTTCTTATCGTCTCAGCTCTCGTGGAACGTGCCGTGTATGTACACTATTAAGACATATACATACAATAAGAAACATTACAGCGCGCCCAGTTGTCTGCCCACCGCAGCGCAGCAAGGTCTGGTTCATCGCTCTAAACGCATCGCACGGGTTTTCTACACAATAATGTTCGTATTATGTAATATAACACACATTAAATTAATTTACACTGATATATATAAATAATTTGAAAAGATGCTACATCATCTCTAACACCACTCAGGTGGTCTACACTTCGATTTTGATTTTTCTTATAAAAATCAGATTCAATTTCAATTACTTTTCAATTCATTTGAGATACACTAAGTAACCGTATCATATGTTGATTGATTTAATTATTGCTTTGAAATTCCGAATGAAACATTATTATGAAATATGCATTGAAAAAATGTTAATAATAATTTTTTTTTTATAAAAGAAAAATTAATTAATCCATAAGTGATAAAATAGGTCAATCAAATAACAAAGGCGCACGGAAATGCAGTGAAGGTAAGTCTCTCTTCATCTAAAGCCAGCGTATTTACCAGAGCTCAAGATTTTGTTTGAACATTTTCGAGCAGCTCGAGCACTTGAGCAAAAAGTTTTACCTTAATTTTAGAACTTTATTCTGTAATTTTCAATTTATTAATTTATTTATGCAAAGTGAAAAACTCATTGACATGCTAAGGAAATGTTGACGTGTTGACGTGAACTAGAGCTCTAGTATTCACATCCTTGGTCCTTAATTTTCCACCCAAGCCAATCGCTGAACTCATAAGAGATCATGATACCATAATCTCTCCCTATCCCAAATCATTACTGCCAAAGCTCTACGGGTTATATTTTCAAAGGTAGGCATGGTCTTCTTCTCTGTGTATGGGCAGGTTGAGAAACCCAAAATTTGGTTATTTAGTCGTCGAGAGCGGATTTTACTTTTACCTTAACTGATCAATGTGGTGCTTCTGATGCTTTGACTTACTGGAAGGTTAGCTCAAATATATCAAACAATATGGCTTTATATGATAACTGGTACCCACATTTGACATTTCAGTCAAATCGTCAATATCAAAAATAAGACATATATAAACATGAACTTATTTTGTCAGTCGAATAGACTCTGGGAACGTTCTAAAGGTTGCAGAGTTCCGAAAACTATGTGGAAAACATACAATAATAAACTCACAAAGTTTGTACAATCTGTAAAGTGGCCGTAGACCAGGCTGCTGATAGAACTATTGCCTGAGGATATGCAAGGAATGTGTGTAGACAGCGCAGCACGTAATCTGTGAATGTCCAAGATTTTGAAGACAAATGTTATGCCTACTTGGCGAAGAAAGGCTATAAGATCTTCAATCGGCAATGCTAGAGCCCCATAATCCGCGTACTCATGGAGGTAGCGCTATAATCCTACCTGTTTTGATGAGTAGGCACAACTCAGGAATATGTCGACAGGTTGAAGTGTCTCACTTTAGTTCAGATTGTGTCTATATAGGTTGTAGACCAGATTGAATGCCTCTCGCCCCAAGCTCATGCCAAATTAATGTTTCTTTATCCAGCTGAACAGAGATATTTTTGTCATTATAAGACGTTAGTCAGCCGAAGCTGCTTGTATGGCTTATCTTTTCTCGGTGGTCTATCAATAAAAGAAAATGAAAATGTTTCTGCAAAATATTATTTATATTACTTATGCCAATTCCAGCCACTGCTTTTACTGGCACTGGGTTCCAATCACATGTACATAAATTTCAATAAAATATATATGCAATACCAAATGAGATATAATACTTAAGATATCAGTCAAGTGATAGCAGGTAAAATCGCAAAGTAATATTGTATATCCAACTGAATTATATACTCACATAAAAAATACATATATGTATATGCGCGTACTAAGTGTGTAGAATAAAATGAGAAGAAATAATAATCTTCATCATATAAACCATAAATTTTCTTAACTTCTCAATTACACCACCGAAGTGCGGAGTGGTTAAAATAGTGTACTGCCATTCGGAAGGCTAGGGTTCGAGTCCCACTCCGACAAACAGCCAAAAGTTAAGGAAAAATAATTTAAATAAAAATATAACTTAACTTTTCTAATTGCGGTTGCCCCTCGGTAGCAGCCGTTCGTAGGTGGCTCAGTATACCAGGTGCGTTAGTTGAAATTTGCCGGTTTTTTTCGATAAAGAAAACACTTAATTTTCAGAAGAATCTGAAAATTTTTTTATTCAAAGTATTGACCATTGGTTTCTACACATTTCGCCCATCTCTCAGGCAAATTATGGATACCATTCCAAAAAAACGTTTTCTCCTTCGAGGCAAACCATTCGACGAGCCATTTTTCGACTTCTTCAAAATTAGCGAAGCACTGCTCTGCAAGGGAGTGTCCCATCGATGCGAAAAGGTGATAGTTGGACGGGGCGAGGTCTGGAGAGTACGGCGGGTGCGATAATATTTCCCAATTAAGTGTTTTTAATGTGTCTTTCACCAGTTTAGCGGACATAAATTATCATGGTGACTACTTTTTCTTCCTGAAAATTCCCTGATATCCATCAGATGGTGCGGTTGTGTTTAATATGTGGAACGGAGATGACCCTTTGTCTTTATAAATGCATGGAGAATTTTTTTCGTGACCGATCATTCTGAAAGAATCCTATTTATACTATCTGATATGTGCAAGACCTTTATTTCTTTTCTATAATAGGACATAAATTATAATAAAATAATTAATGTAAAAACCGAATAAAAATCTTATTAGAATCAGCTTAAAATTTCATGCGGACGAAGACGCCGCAAACCGTAGTCTTAGATATATGGTAAAGGCAATAATTTCTAGAAAGAAATCAATACAAATATTTTTTTATCAGAAACACTGCTATTTTTTCAATAATGCCATTATTGGACTTAATAAGAATTATCTCTTTGTAACATATTTTTTGCCGATTGTTATTGGCATTTGTGCTGATTTGCTTCGAAATAAATATGTATAGTACACACAAACTCATAAATACACATTCGCATGCACATAATAATGTGTGTAAAACACACAATCTGGCCAATCAATCTTGTGACTTTGACATTTACGACCATACATGACTGCGCTTATGTGACAAAAAACATTTTTTTTTTTTTGACAGAAACACACACACACACACATAGCGTGTGAGCTATATTTCAGAGACATTTTTGCACCTTTGTTTACCTTTAACAACAAAATACAAAAACAACAACAACAACCAAAGCTCTTGTACAAATAATTTTTACTACTTCGCCAGACAAAATGTCACCGAAAAAGCGAAAGAGACAAAAGCTAACAGCATATGCTGGCTACACGCGTTGATTGGCTGCGTATAGAGCAGCGTACAACTACTCGTAGAGTGCCGTTTGACGAGCTCACGCGTTGGCCGAGTGCTTGACAGGGTTTGGCAGGTTCGCATTTTGGCACTCTTTGTCACATTAGCAAGTGTCAAAGGCATTGAAACAACAACGACAAACACGACGCTGTGCTGCCTCATTTAAAACATCTCCGCAGAGTATGCCGGTTGGCGGTGACTGCGCCCATTTCGATTCGTTAAGGTAATGTATATTTGCATTGTATTGCAAATGAAGTGACAAATGTGTATACACTTACATACATACGTGTATATGCTTATTAGGGCGATTCAAAAGAGTATATGTAAGTCACACAGTGCTTTGGAGGCATTCACAAAGAGCCATTCCCGAGTCGGGATTCGTTTACTACCCGAAGCAGACGAAAAGCTCGAGGTGCCGATACAAGTGTAATACTGATACAATGGCCAAGGTAGCTTCAGACTCAATGACTTCAACCCTGTATTCCAAGCAGAGATTTTGGGCATTACTGAAGGTAACCGCTTTAACGGAAAATCGATCAGCTGTCTAGCAGAGAGTCCAGGGACAGTTAAAGCAATAAAGTGCGTCTACAAATAGTTTCGATGCGTTAGAACATTTATAGAGGCAATTTAGAGCCTACCGCGGGAAAACACATCACTTGGATCCCAGGTCACACGGATGAAGAAGGCAATGAAAAGCAATTGAGCTAGCTCGAGCCTTAGACCCTTCAGCAACTTTAAATGTTGATTAAACTTGTGCACCATAAATGACCACTTAAGGTCCTGGAACTCTTGTAAGGTGGGACGTAATACTAAATAAATCTGGGACATCGTGGATTGTAGACTGACAAAACTATTACTCAAATTGAGAAGAGATAACTTAATATTTTTGTGGATGTACACGTATTAAGGGGGCATCTACCCCTGAGATATAAGTTTCCCAAACAAGCAAAGAAATATACAAACGGCTAAAGGCAGAGCATGCACAGAAGATGGCGAAACGCTGAAGCACGGCGGTGTGCCCACATGTTTGGAAAAAAGCTTAAGCAAGTTATAAAATCAAACGAACTTTTCGCACACGCCTAGTTGGGATACACTGAGTAGCATAATGAGCCTGCTCAATGGCTTAAGTGCGGCCGCTTGTGGTCAGGTTCTTATCCTCCGTCTTTCAACCAACGAATCAACGAATTACTGACTCAACAAAAGTCTGCACACTGTAGTAGACTCTATGTATGACCTGCATATAATAATAACATACGTGTATAAATCTTGACGTTGGGCCCGAGTGGTTTCCCGCAATAGTCGAGGGGCTGACATTGCGTACTGTTATTTCAAGGGCCAGGATCCCTGGTCCGACCAACATCCAAATTATATAAAAATCATTTTTCTAATTGCGCTCGCCCCTCTGTAGAGAATGTCACCCTTCCGATTGTACTTCTGGCATGAAATAAAAAGCTCCTTATAAAAACCCATCACCCGTGATTTCAAAGCGCCAATTATATATTATATCGAAGTTCCTTATTAGTACCAACATTTCCTGAAAGACGAATTAACTTTACTTATCGGCCTAAGATCTCTAAAGGAATTTACAATAAAAATTTAAAATTAAAAAATTAAAAATATTAAAAACTAGGTTCAATATCTTATTATTTCGTTGTAATAATTTTTTGGATCACATTAATGTGCAGATTTACAAGCGTTGTATCGATAGGTCGTTTGAATTTTCACATTGTTTCAACATAACAACATTTACTACCAACACTGTTGCCATTCTCAGAGTCGTACGGTCGATCAGTTATGACTCCTTCACTGATGGCTTTTCGTTGTTGTAGTCTTTAGTACCGACAATTTTGTATGCATTTTTCGTTTTGTTTGTTTTATTGGTGTGGTTTTTCGCCCATACGCATTGTCATTTTTCTTTATTGTTAGTTATGTTGTCGATTTTAATGACCGTTAAATTGCACTTAGCAGCTATTTAGTGGCCGTTTAGGTTATATACGCTATTATTGATATGCTAACTGTTAGGCTGGTCGCTTGCTCGACAATTCACATACATACTATTGTATATACATTTGTAGGTGCATATGACAACTCGCAAAAAAATTAAATATTTCAAAAACAAATTCACATGTGAAGCGGAAATCGTTGGTGCAATGCATAGAGAAATCGAAAAGAAATATCTTTTCTACTCGTCTAAATATATTCATTCCCTGAGTGTCATCTTTTGTTCATATTTTCAGATTTCGATCCAAATCGATCATGTCTCCAGTGTTTTAGACGGGTGTACCTTCCGGAGATCCCATATTGTCTCGTCTTACTAACTTCTCTCAGCGAAAATACGCATTCGAATCTTTGCAGTAAACAACACCCGCTGGCAAACTCAGGGAAGTTTCAACGCCGAAAAGCTGCCATCACAGCAGACAGCCAGCCAGATTTATATACGACTATAGAACGACATTTCAAGTTGCACCCCTACAGAAGCAATTGATTTTCCCCAATGTCGGTAAAAGAGCTTGTACGGTGAGAAATGTCGAACTGCAGTAGAGAGAAAGCAGAGTGCCCTCCATACAACCTTGCGATCGACCACAATACATATGGCTTAGGGTAGATATCGAAAGCTGAGGCAAGCAAAGTAAGAGGAATCCGCAGTCAGAAAAGAAAGAGGACGTCACGCGCGAGTATAAAACGCTTGAGCAACTAGGTTAATACTCGAAGATTCAATGAAAAGATACTGCGACTTATGAAAGGCTTCCAAATCGGAGCTTACTTATGTAAGAATCAAGGAGGTAATATGGTTATTGACGTTCAGATTATATTAAACCTGATTAACTGCAGTGAAAGTGAAACACCAGGGAATGGCCACCCCGAAATCCTAATCAGTGACGTTAGTATAGACGTTTCATCACTTAACTGTGATGAAGCTTCACTAGCGATTGGTCGCTTAAAGAATAAAAGCGGCTGAGCTAATCACTCACGGTCGCGTACAACTGACAAGGTGTATCAGTCTCTTTGTATAAACGTATCCAACGATGGGAACCGAAGAGCGCTCTGCCCGCTCCATAAAAAAGAGAACCCCATTACCATGGAACAAGCCTCCCCAATAGCACATTGTGTGAAGGATTCAAGCCCACCGTCATCTTTAGACCTGGAATTTTTTCCATTTACCAAAATTCTCGGGAAAACCCCAGAAAAAATGGATCGACACACCATCACTTTGTCGATTTTAATATTGCCTTGGACAGCCCGATGTGGAACAGTCTTGGATGATCAACAACCGCGCCGTAAGTTATGCTTTTTTCAGACTGAATAAATTGTTGCGAATCATAACTTTGCAGTCGTGGTTAGTTCTGTGTATCTAGGAACCAGTATCAACATCACCAAGAATGTCAGCCTTGAAATCTAACGCAGCATTCCTCAGCCAACAGTTGCTACTTTGGGCTGAATTATCAATAGTAAGGTAAAGTCATCTTTCCGCTAACAAAAACAAATTTACGATTTATGGTTCTTTGCGCTAGAGCGACTAGCGTAAACAATGGAACATTGAACCAACACAGTTCAGCGGATTTAGAAACAGCAGCTAAACTGGCTAGGTTATGACATCCGAAGGGATGAAGCAACTTCAGGTTTGAAAGTATTCGCTAAAGGAAGCAGAGGAAGAGGAAGATCTCCATTCTTGGCTTTTTCTGGCCGGTTCTAATAAAATTTTGCCTTTTGCGATTTGTTCTGCGTCTTAAGATAATATAAAATCGTGGCCAATCGTTACATGGAATTGCTACCTTTCCTTGGTTCGACATAACAGTAAATGTGTATCAAATAAAGAATTTTTAAGACACTCAATTTAGGAGTGTTGCCACTTATTTAAAGTTAAGTTGAGAATTAAAGCCCATTAAAATAAAAGTAGGCAATTTTATTACTTTTTTTAAAGAAGTCTCGCTACAAGAAGAGAAGTCATTAACACCTGCAGTCATTAAATGTTGCAACAATTCAAAAGCCTGCTTTTAAGAGCCTTCTCAGTGCAAACGATGAATTTACGAAAAGAATTTTAAAGAGATTTTTTTTTGTTTTAAATTATCAATAAAGTGGCTGGCGAAAAGTAATAAATATAGTGGATATTTGACAAAAATGTAACTGCGTTTTCGCGTTTCAAAGCAACAAAGTGCAGTCCACA